>JABJUM010000066.1:0-415083 GCA_016169955.1 Phytophthora vignae f. sp. vignae
AAGTTAGGAATCTGCCAACGGCTGGTTGGCAGAATTCCACTGCTATGCATGTCGCTCATTGGTTAAAAGATGCTGCTTTCAACCAATAGGAATCCTAAATGTCTATGGGCCACCCGTCGTGGTGACCGTAAATGAATGTGGCCCTTGATGTAACGTACATCAAGGCCGAGGAAGTGTTTAAACCTTTAACAGACATCGCGTCTGTTAAAGTTACAAGTGGCTGTAGCCACTTGTGCGTGTAACCCCGTTACACCATCCCCCCGTCAAGGTTAGACGTGCCGGCCTCGGTACGTCAACCACCATTGACTGTTTGGTAAATGCATGACGTTTGAAAGGAGCGTGCTCGTGATGGAACGAGCACGTCGAAGTTGAAGACCTTTGGCGCAGCAGCAGAGAGGCTCTCTGCTGCTGAGTATCTTGCGCGGCAACGTGCACAGCGCGTCGCTGCCACGGGGGCAGGTACCACAGCCTGCCCTCGAAGTGTCTTCGGGCGCTGTTGTTAGCAACAGCGTTCGCATTACTTGCCAGTGTGTAGCGCATGATGGGCTTCGTACGCCTTCACCATGTCCGGAACGTCTTGGAGCAAGACGTTCCGCGGCTCCCATGTATCTTGGTTGGGAGGAAAACCTCTCCAACGAATGCGAAAACGAACTGGTTCTCTGTTCGTTCTCGGGATACTGTGGTCAACAATCTGCTCAACTATCCATCGAGTTGAGCCGTGTGCGTCTCGAATTGGTGGCGGCGGTGCTGGAAACACGCCCCGTGTGTGGTCAACCTGGTGTTGACTCCGATCTCGCTTCTTCCCACGACCGAGTTCCGGTCGTGGGGTAGCTACAGAGCGCTGCGCTCGGCGCTCTTGAGTATCCTTACTTTGCGACGGTCTCCTAGACCGCCTCGATCGTCCCGGCCGGGCTGGATCTCCAGCTCGACCTGCTGCTCCAGCGCGACTTCGCGCTGGAGAGGATGATGGCTTCCGCCGAGTCTTCTGCTTCGGTTCAGCCGAGCTAGGTAGCTCGTGCTGCAGGTATGGCTTCAACCGTCCGACGTAGAACGTCGGATGGAGGCGCATGCTAGACGGGATGCCTAGCGTGTAAGCGTTGCCATGCCGTGCCAACACTGTGAACGGCCCGATGAAGCGCGGAGCAAGCTTGCTTGCCCCGAAGTCGGAAACTGCATGTTTAGGCAAGTTTTGAGTAGCTAACAAGACTAATGAACCCTTCTTGAATTCATTAGTGTTGCCCCTGCCAACATTGTCTGCGTTCAGCTTCTGTCGGTCGACAGAAGCTGCAATTGCGTCCTGGACAAACCGAATGACGGCTTGTCTGCGCTGCACGAAGTTGATTGCATCCGAGCTGAATTCGTTCAGCTCGCTTTCAGCAGTAGGCCCAGCCTCTGCGTCTGTCCTCGCGGTGTCTGTGCCCCGCACAGACACGTTGTAATTGTTGCGCTCCTTCGTGTGTGCGTCTGTGCTCCGCACAGACGCGTTGTTCTTCGCCTTCTTGTTGGCGTCTGTGCCCTGCACAGACGCGCTCTTCTTCTTGCGCACGATCGCAGCTGACACTGTGCACGTGTCAGCGGCATTCTGCGGCTGCTGCGTTGCGGCCGTAGATCCTCCCCCACTGAAGGAAGGAGTCACCACCCCGAGCATGCTCGGAAGGCGTGGGTGCCGCATGGCATTCACGTAGAACGGTGTATGCCCGGTCGAGGCATGCACCGAGTTGTTAATGGCGAACTCTGCCATCGACAGGCACTCGCTCCAATGTTGGAACGAGTGAGCGTAGCTCTTGAGTATGTCGACGAGCACGCGATTCACGCGCTCGGTCTGCCCATCCGTCTGCGGATGGTCCGCAGTCGACATCGAAAGTTGGCTCCCAAGTAGTGTAAACACTTCTTGCCACAGGTGCGCTGTGAAACGCGGGTCCCGATCCGACACAATGTCGGTCGGCATGCCATGGTGTTTGAACACCATGTCAACGAACAGACGTGCAGTCTGCTTCGCAGTGACTTCAGCGGGTACCGCAGCAAGATGTACCATCTTGCTGAAGCGGTCAACAAAGACCACAACGCCCGTGTTCCCCTGGCTGTCCGGGGGAAGACCGAACACGAAGTCCAATGACATGGACTGCCAACACTCCGACGGAGTCGGTAGTGATTGCAAGGGAGCCTGCGCAAAAGGCGCAGGCTTCACGCGTTGACAAACCTCGCAAGCACGGACGTACTTGCGCACCCATTTATACTGGTGGGCCCAGTAGAAGTCTCGCGTGAGAAGAAGGTATGTCTTCTCACGGCCCGGATGCCCCGCAGTCGGTGCATCGTGATACTCATACATGATCCTGAGGCGCAGGTCATGATCGTTGGGCACGACAACGCGGTCCGCGTTGTCGTCGACTGCACTGTAGAGTAGTAACCCATCGTGCACCCGATAACGGTGTGCACGAGCGCGAAGATGCTTCGGCAGCTTCTGACGAGCTTTGTCAGAAGGCGCTGAGCCGTAGGCCAGCAAGAGCTTCGCGTCCGCGTCGTACGCGTACGCGGTCTTCACGTCGTCCAACAGCGACGACGTGGGAGTGCTCGATTGCATGGCGTCAATGGCATTGACGTCGGCATCAGCTGAAGCGTAGTCAGGTCGACGCGATAACGCGTCGGCCACCACATTAAGTCTTCCGGGTTTGTATTCGACCCGGAAGTTATACTCCGCGAAGAAGGATAACCATCTTGCCATCCTTTGCGAGATGTGCGGCGACTTCACAGCCGTCCGCAGTGACGCGTGGTCCGTATAGACCACGAACGGTTTGCTTCCGAGTAGGTACACTCGGAACTTCGCGAGTGCATACTTCATGGCAAGGAGTTCCTTGTCATGCACCGGGTAGTTGCGTTCAGCTGGCTTCAGCTGACGCGATTGGTAGTAGACGACGCGATCACGGCCTTCGTGATCGTGCTGCATCAACGCACATCCGATTGCGAAATCGGATGCATCGCACACTACGTGTAATGGGCGGTCTTGGTCGGCTACCGCCAAGATCGGCGCCTCAGTCAAGCCCCGCTTGACTGCATCGAAGGCCTGCTGACACTCAGCAGACCAAACCCACTCGGCATCCTTCTTCAGGAGCTGTGACAGCGGGCGTATTGTGCCCGCGTAGTCCTTCACGTACTTGCACAAGTACGTGGCCAAGCCAAGGAACTGCCGCAGTTCCTTGACGTTCGACGGAGTCGGCCACTCGTTGATCACTCTGACCTTTTCAGGGTCAGGGCGGACACCATGTTTCCCAACGAGACACCCGAGCACGGGTATCTCGCTCGCCCCGAAGATGCACTTCTTCAGGTTCGCGTAGAGCTTGTGCTTGCGCATGAGCGCAAGCAGCTTCCGGAGATGCACCTTGTGCATCTCAACGTCGCTCATCCCGTCCGCAGCACGGCTGTGGACGAACACGTCATCGAAGTAGCTCGGTGCGAAGTCGCGCACCGAGCGCAACAAGTGCGTCACGCACCTGTTGAAGGTCGCAGGGGCGTTCTTCAGACCCTGCGGCATCACTAGCCACTCCCAGAGCATGCCACTCGGCGTGCTCATAGCCGTGAGAGGGATATCGCTCTCACGCATTAGGATCTGATAGAACCCATCGCGCAGATCAAGAGCACTGTAGACGGTGCTCCTGGCCATCGAATCGATGATAACATCTTTTCGCGGTATCGGTGTCTGCGCCGGTATCGTCGCATCGTTTTTTTGGGTCAGCTTATTGTACGCATGAACGATGCGCCAGCCGCCCTGTGGCTTCTTGACACAGAACGTCGGAGCACTGTGCGGGGACTTCGATTCCCGCACTTGTCCAGCTTTGCGACGACTTTCGAAGAAGTCGTCGATCGCCTTGACCTGCTCTTGCGGCAGTGGCCACTGCCGCGTGACGCAATACTTAGTGCCCGGCACGAGATCAATCTCGTGCTGAATGCCCTTGTCCTGCGGAAGCTCAGCAGGGATCTCTTCCGGAAGTACGTCCGCGTACTCCCGTAGAATCTCGTAGTAGGGACTCGACTTCAGCAAGTCCCAGCTCTGTTCTTCAAAGCGTTCCTTCTTCGTCTTGGCACTGAGAGTGTCTTCACTCTCAGTGGTGCTCTCCATGAAGAACTGCCTCAGTTCTTCATTCTCGCTCTTCGTTCTCTCGGCGTCCGAGAGAATGCATATTTGCTCGATGCGTCCATCGTGCAAGTCACGCGCGAAGCGCTTCCAGCTCATGACTGGAAGCGAAGTCAACTCCGACGCTTGCGTCGGAGGATTAGCGAGAGTCATCTCCCTGTACCGGAATCCGGCACAGGTACGCGTCAAGACGTTCAACGTCTCGACGTCCGGCTTCTCTGCCTCCGTCTGCCCGGCAGACATCTCTTGTAGCGTCTCGGCCCCTGGCCGAGACTTGCGCAGAGACCTTCGCATGCGCCGTCTTCTCGTCTTGCGGAGCCCGGCTCCGCTAGACCCTTGACCTCGTCCAGGCCCAGCCGTGGACGGGTGTTCTTCGTTAATACCGCCGGCGGGTCCATCCCGCGGGCGAGCGACTTCAAGCCCGGCTTGGTCGCCTGGCGCTTCGTTGTGCAGCCCGGCTGCACAACAGCATGCAGGTTTTTCCGGTGTGGGACGTTTGCAACCGTCCACACCGTCTGCAGCGTCGGCTCCCGGAGCCGACACGCCATCTTCACCTCGACGCCTGTTATTGGCGGAGCCCTTCGTTTCAAAGGGTGCGTCGACTCCCGGAGTCGACGCGAAATGCCTTTTCGCAGCGTCGGTTCCCGGAACCGACGTGACTTCAATACCTCGACGCCTTCCATTGGCGGAGACCCCCATTACGGCGGGTGCGTCGGCTCCCCGAACCGACGAATCAAATTCATCCGAGCCATCGACTCCCGGAGTCGACGGCGTTTCATCTCTTTGGCCCTTATTATTGGCCAGACCTGGTCCAATCAGCTTCGCATCAGCCTCTACGGCTGAGTCGTGTGACATGTTTACGTCATCCGCGTCCCTTCGGACCGGAGACGCTCCCACAATCGGCTTCGCGTCAGCCTTCACGGCTGAGGCGTGACATGTTTACGTCATCCGCGTCCCTTCGGACCGGAGACATTCCCACAATCAGGTTCGCGTCAGCCTCCACGGCTGACACGTGCGACACATGTCCGTCACCCCAACCTTTTGAGGTTGGAGACTGGCTCTGATTGGTTGAAATGAGTGTGTCGATCTCCGAAATCAACACATTTTCTCTTTCAGCCGTCGGCGACGACGCCGACGCTTGCTGCTCTTGCGCGCGCACTCGCGCGCGCCCTGGGCGCTCCGGGACAGCGGCGTTAGGCGCTGTCTCGACTGGGGAGTCGCGCGCACCTGTCTGTGCGTGCGTTGCGGCAACAGGGCCATCGCTCACTGTTCCGCTATCGCGACCGAAGCGCACGAGAGTGCGCTTCTCCCAATCGATGACCGGATCATGCCGTGCAAGCCACGGCATGCCCAATACCATGTCGAACTTATCGTCCAGATCCAGGACGATAAAGGTTTCGACAAACACTCGACCTTCATACGTGAAGCGCACGCGTACCATGCGCTTCTCGGTCTTGACGACGACACCTGTCGCCAGGCGTACCTCCAACATACTTCGAGGTATCTTTAAATCCTCGAAGTCAAGCATTGATAGACTTCGCAGTCGAACAAAGTTCTTCGACGCGCCGGAATCTACCAAAGCACGACGGGAGCCGCTTGCTCTCATCGACTTCACATTCAGGATGACAAGGTCAGGCTTGTCATCGTGGTTCTTGCAGTGAGAATGAACCTCACTGGGGGCTGCAGTCCTCAGTGTCGCGTGTCCAAGGTTGACACGCGGAACCGCATTACCAGTAGGGCGCCCCGCGCCTACTGGCGTCCAGCGTTTTTTGTTAGTCCGCGACGATGCCCGGCATCGTCACGTCGATCACCATCTCGGTGCACGGGTGCCGTGCACTCTCGGGCATAGTGACCGATCCTTCCGCAACGGAAGCATCGCACATTGCTCCCTTGTTGCTGTTGATAACCAGCAGCCGTTGCATTCGAGAGGTCCATTGGTTCCGGACCTCCCGCCATCGCTACCGGAGGCAGTTGCAGCCTCGGTGCATTCGCATGTAGTTTAGCCTGTCGCAGGCTAAACTCCTCCTGCATGGCAAGAGTGATCGCAGCTTCGAGAGTACTTGGGTACTCACGGAAGAGATAGGTCTTCACAGGCCCATCTCTCAGCCCCTTCATGAACGTGACGACCTTAGTCGCCTCGTCAATCGGGTTGGTCACGATGTTCGAGACCAAGTACCGTGCTCTCTGCGCGTAAGCATGAACATCATGCTTACCCTGCTGCAGGTCGAGGAACTCCGCTCTCGACCGGAACTCATTCTGCGGGGGCTCAAACGCTTGTCTGAGCTCCTCCTTGAACACCTCGTACGTGCTGAAGCACGTAGGGTCTGAGAGTCGGCGTCCGTACGCCCAACTCCTCGCACGTCCGCCAAGACATGACATGGCGAACGCAACCTTCGACAACGGGTCGACGATACGTCGAGCCGCAATGGCAGTGTCGAGTTCGACAAGTCAACGGAGGAGAGGTTCACCCTCTCTTCCAACATAATTACTTACGTTGAGTTTCAGCGTTTGCTCTCGCGATGTCGTCCCCGACGACATCGTAACAGAGGAAGCAGCATCACGCTGCTCCTTCATCATGAACCCCAGTGCAACACCGTGTTGCTCCGTCGGTGATAGCGTGCGCAACATCGCAGCTACGGCAGCCTCTCCAATGACTGTTGACAGTCGTTGGAGTGCCTCCCACTCTGGGTCCGACAGGTGGAGACAGCGCGTGCAACATGAGTTGCAGGTGTAGTGGAGCTTTCCATGGGCACCTCCGCGCTCATGAAAAGGTTCTCGGCTCCCCGTCCGTGTAGCTTTCTACACGAACGCTAAGGTAGTCGGTCGTTGGACGGACTACAAAGTGCTACCAGGTGTAATGGGCCTACCTTGGCTCACTACGACAGCTTACACGTGTGCGCACGTGTATGAGGAAGCGTAGATTTCTTTTACTTGAGTTAAGTATACTCGAGGTCCACGAGTATACTTTAAACAAGATAAAGACTCTTAGTAGCTGATTTTGGTAAAGATGAGAACTGCTATTTTTGTTTTATGTTTTCTGACTTCCTCTAAATGTAATATTCTAAGTTAGGAATCTGCCAACGGCTGGTTGGCAGAATTCCACTGCTATGCATGTCGCTCATTGGTTAAAAGATGCTGCTTTCAACCAATAGGAATCCTAAATGTCTATGGGCCACCCGTCGTGGTGACCGTAAATGAATGTGGCCCTTGATGTAACGTACATCAAGGCCGAGGAAGTGTTTAAACCTTTAACAGACATCGCGTCTGTTAAAGTTACAAGTGGCTGTAGCCACTTGTGCGTGTAACCCCGTTACACGAGTAATACGTCGGGTTCTCAGAGAGATTAAAGTAAAATACATTGTCTCCATCAGCATTGATGAGATATGCTCCAGCGCTGATCAATGCTGATTGCACAGCTGAGTTGATTGCTGAATATGAATAGTATCCGCTCGGAAGTGTGATCTGAACCGTAGAATAGACGTTTCCAGTGGGCATTGAGATCTTGAAACTATTGTTTCCATATGCGTCCGCATCGATTTTGAACTGGCTGTTGTACATGTTTATTGAATGGATTGCGAGCTCAGTATTAACAAACTCAACCGAGCTCCCCGGGAATTCATATCGAAGCGTATTGCCATAGCCGTTAGATACGATATGCTGCGAACTGAGAGTAATAATGTTTGACATCTTGGTTTATATACTAATTGAGATAGTTATCATTTTTTAATCATTAAACGTAATTGGCTTCTCATTAAAATTATACCTTAGAACCCCTCTAACGTTGTCTGTCATTAAGGCTTGGCCTTTATCCTTGGTGGCCTCATTGTACGCTCTGATTAGCTTCTCGAGCGTCAAACCCGGGATAGAGAAATCGGAGATGACCATCTTCAGATCTCTCTTCGAGTTGGCTTTGAGGATCCATAGGTACTCCGAGTTCAGTCAGATGAGCTTGTCAGTTGCAAACCAACTATGAGTAAGAAACAACATTGAAAACCGCTTATGCCGGCCGCGAATGAAGTAATGACTAAATACGTCTTTTTGGAGTTTCTTATCCGAGCTGTAATCATCGATAACAACGAGCTGAATTCCGCCCTTGGGATCTTTCTGGATATCATCAACGCTTGGTGGCGCCGATGGATCATAGATTGTAATATAGCCGTTGAGCTTGTCTCTCATATAGTTGTAAAGCTGTTGGTCTGGATTGCGGGCAATGATATGCAAATGGCTGAAAACATTAGGACTGTTCTTAACGATATGGTAAGTGAGATTGGTTTTTCCAGCATTGCTGGGCGCGAGGATGATTCCTCGGAAGAGCTTTTTAATCCCAAGCTGTTTGATATCTCCGAGAGTGTCTGAGCGGTACTCTTTTGGAAGAGAAGCTCCCCAGTTATCAATCCGGCTGTCCATCGTTAGAAAGTATATTCCGCTAGATATATAACTCGCCATCAAAAAATGGGTTTCACGGCTAGGCCTCCCTCACAAGAATCGAATATATTCAATCCGAACTTCTATGCATCGAGCACAGATGTCCTCAGTCTTGAAATGGCTGATTCGTTGTATCTCAGCAGGAGTGATTCTCGTTTGAGCTATCTCAGCTCGATCACTATGGGAACGGCAACACCCATGTCAGCCCTTGTAGTCGATACCAATCTCGATATCACGGGCATCAATTCGATTAGCTGTAATTCTTTAAAGCTGAACGGCTCTAATGTCGACATAAGTAGTCTTTCGCTACTGTCAGCAACTCCTGGAACGGCAAGCAATAATAAAGCTCTCATCGTAGGAGCTAGCGGCCAAATCGGTGGGCTATCATCGCTGACAGCTACGAACCTTACAGGCACTCTACAGACCGCCGCGCAGCCCAATATCACATCAGTTGGTACTCTCACGAATCTGACAGCTACTTCGATTACAGGTACTCTACAGACCGCCGCGCAGCCTAATATTACATCGATTGGCGCGCTAGCATCACTGACAGCTACTTCGATTACTGGAACGCTACAGATCGCCACACAGCCTAATATTACATCGGTTGGAACGTTAGGATCTGTGGTCATAGACAGCGTTTTTGCAAAAGGACTAGCTGTTCAAAATACTAGCACTACGAGCGCGGCAAGTCTCAATTTTGCTAGCTTTTATCAGATGGAGCAAGGTGTTCGTGGATCGGCTAATTCAACAACCCCTAATACATACTTCTGGCGATATGCTCTCTCAGATCGATTGCTGATGGATATCAACGGCAATTTGGCTATCGGTCAAGCTAGCATTAATACTAGCTATAAATTGGATGTGAATGGAGCTATCCGCGGAACGAGTTTCGTTCAAGGTTCTACTACTTACGACCTCTCTCTGATTTCTAGGCTATCGTTGACTACTTTAGGCACTGTAGAAGCCTCAAAAGCACTTGTAGCCGATGCTAGTTATGGCATCACTGGTCTGAGATCGCTCACGCTAGTTGGATCAGGTCTTTCGAAGAGTCTCGTGATTCAAAATGATACGACTTCCTCATCGGCATCTTTGAACATCGTTAGCTACTATCAAGCCGAGATAGGAGTCCGAGGATCAGCTAATACTTCTGGAGCAAATCAGTTCTTTCTCAAATATGCTCTGTCAGATCGTCTGATTATGGCAATATCAACATCGGCGGCTCTTCTATTAATACGTCGTACAAACTCGATGTAGCTGGCGCGTTGAACTGCTCTAGCCTGGCGATCGGAGGAGTAGCTATTGCTCCTCAAACGAATATTCTATCGATTACGCCCGGAACGTCATTTACAAGCACTACCCGAGCTAGCGATTTTAACCTGATGATATTAAATCAGAGCAATACGACGGGAGCTCAGGCCGGCATTAGCTTCATTATCGAAGGCACTACCGATTTAAGCACTTTCACGCCGTCTGTCAATCTATATTGCACTAGAACGGCCAGTTCAACAACGCAGTACTCTATGGCTGATTTTGCGATCTCTACACGATCAGGATCTAATGCTTTATCTCCGATGGCTGAACGCATCCGTATTACGCAACAGGGATATGTTAGATTCGGAAGTAGTTTGAGCACGGCTAAGATCGATATCACATCTACATCAGCTCTACTATCCGGGAGCTGGCAACGTGCGTTGCATATCCAGAACGACGCTACTACTCCTATCGAATTCGAGGTTCAGATATACAATGACGTCGCAGGAGGATCCTCGGGAGTTGCTATTGGAACGACAACAACGGATCCTCTACGTCTAATGGTTGGAAATTCAACTCAATGCTATATCAACTCTTCAGGTCGTCTAGCCGTTGATTTAGCGAGTTGGAGTCCGGAAGGTACAATCCACGCATCGGGAGCTATTTGGAGCAATTATGGAATGCATGTGAAATCATCTTCAGTTAGCCCCATGTACAGATGGCAGAACTCAACAACCTCGTATCCTTGCATAGGCAATCATGTGAATGCTAGCGCCGGTATACGCTTCGCAACATGTGATGGCAATTGGGTGTATAATGACTATGCACCTTGCTATGGGGGAGCGTATACCAATTCAAGCGATAGAAGACTAAAAAAGGATATCGTTGATCTTCCATATGGTCTAAACGAGGTCATGCGAATGAAACCGCGGCAATTTAGTTGGATCAGCAATGACCAGCGTGCGATCGGATTTATAGCTCAAGAAATGATCGACATTGTCCATGAGCCAGTGTATGTACCAGAAGGAGAAGATGAACTGAATCCGGATGGAACTCCGAAAACTGGCTGGGGTGTTGATTATGCATGCTTGACATCAATTTTATGCCGAGCAATCCAGGACCTAAAAAAAGAGGTTGATGAACTAAAAAAAGATCTCTCTCAGCTCAGAGCTTAAATGTGCGGCTTTTTTTGGGCTCGGAGTACGTCCAGACGCTACCGCCTGGTTTAGGAGCCTTAAATGCGCTGTCAGCGACAGGAGGATCTTTTACTACCAGCTTCTCCATGAGCAATTTCAGCTCTTTTAGGTTGTTATTAGCCTCGCGCTTATATGCATTGCGAGTATCGATGATCTTTGTTGGGATGAATAGTACCATTGTGTTTATACAATAGCAACCAAAACTTGTTTGAATTCATCGTCTGAAATCAGTTTTGCTGAGTACATATCGACCAGAACTTGTTTTAGTTCTCGGATTAGGCTGGGGTTGTCATTGCCAAGCATGACCTCTCCCTTGAGCTTGATGTACTCTTGCTGGAGTACATCGCGAGGGTCCTTAATCGGATCGCGTAGAGAGTGCTGCGTGTGGGTGATCCTAAGTAGTTCATGAAACACGCGCTTGTCGCCCATCGACATCGAATCATACAGTTGCTGGTCGATATTCCCATCGAACACAAGAGTCTTGATTAGCTGGGACAGATCGTCACTGATCTTCCGTTGAGGGCCAACGGTCGATCTGTTTGGGTAGCATACCTTGAGTAGTCCCTCGTTGAGTTTGGGGAGGTGAACGAACTTACTTCCAATGCGCGTTTGTACGCAAGAGCGGAAGCGGTCCCCGTGCCTTCTAGCTGAGCGAGATTGTATCCTCGATTCGAATGATATTTGATCGGATTGCCTTCCTTGTCTCGAAGATCCTTTTTAATATACCCGGCTCCCTTGAGACCTCGTCCACTGACAGCCGCTGGCTTCATCTCCAGATCCTCCAGTTGCATCGGTTCATCGCGATCGAGCGTGAATCCATACTTTCTTAGAGTATACCTGACATCCCTGAGATTGCTTCTGAACTTGTGCTCATTGATTTTATTAGGGTACTGGTTGTAGTACTCGATTACACTGTATAGATAGTAAATCAGATCTTCGAATGTAGCCAACCAGTTAATTTTCGTAATATCAGTAAGACGCTTATCATCACTACTAGCAGTAGGCGGGTTTTTCTTTTTATAAACGTTTGCATCAGCATCTAGGTAATGGTCTTGTAGCTGCTTGGTTCCTTTCTCTTTTTTGTTATTAATCGAAGGAGGAATCATCATCTTGACCAACCATGGATTCAGCCTATAAATGTTTCTTACGTTACTACGCGTATCGCCGATGGAATTCATCATTAGCTCGTTAGGAGGACCCACACGACTTAATTTCATAATGTTTTGACGCTTTGTTTCAATATCGATTCCGGAGACATTACTATCTTCTAGCGGACGTTTGGGTGGGCCCCACTCGCTCTTTAAGCCATACGTTTTATTAATATCAAAAGCCTTTTGCTGCTGCTGTTTATTGTACGGCTCGCTCATTCGACTAAGAGCAGCTCGTTTGCGTTCTTCTGTGGTAGCTTCGGCAGGCGCGGGTGCTTCGCCTGGGAAAGCAACCATATGATCGAGAGCGCTGATATCAACATTCTTAGGCATGATCCCCTTGGATTTCAATATCTCTTCGATATGTTCTCGTGTGGCGACCCAGTCAATATCATTTCTTACTTCTCGCTCTCTCTTTCCAGTTGCTCGTTTTCTATCATTTGATATGAAAATATTCAGATCCTTATCGAGATAGTACGTGCCATACTGTCTCTTAGAGAGAGTGTTAAAAATTGGAGGTAAGTTCCATGTTTCAATTACTGGGTATTTAATAAACAGGCTTTTAATTTTCTGCATCGCTAGTACGGCATCCGTAGCGGTCGATATTGGACTCAGAGGATCTGGGATTGGAGCGTTGTTCAATGCACTATCGACGCGCATTCGATCAGATTCGGAGAAGGACCCCGGTCCTACAACTGTATCGGCTGATACCTCAGACGGAGTAGCGGTAGGCGCTACTTGCGTGCCATCGGCTTGCGTTCCTTCTGATTTGACAGGAGCAGTTTGCGTACTGACTCCATAAGTAGTTCTGGCTACAGGGATAGTGTTCGCTTCGTTATCGGCCGCCCACAAGGTCTCTGCGTATCTCTGCGATAGATGCCTATCAATGGCGAGATCACGCTCAGCCTCGCGTAGTAGCTCTTGGCGCTTGCGCTCTCGTTCGGATAGGCTATTGAATGATGGAAACATCGCTCTTTTATAGTCTATCTGATATCATTCTAGGCAAAAAATATTAATTCATTGTGATTATTGTAATTTCGCATGAGTAATGGCTGGTCGTCTCCTCATACCGTTCCGTCCGTTGATAGTGAACGGATGGACGATTTTATTTCGAGCACTGAGCAATCTATCATACTCGTCGTATGCATCAGAAGCGTTCATGCCAAATAGACTCTCTATCTGCTCTTTGTATAAAGAGCTATCTAGGATGCCCCGATATGGCCGATTGTATCCGCCAATTCGCAATAATTCAGATTTGTAGAAATCGACTTTTTGTATGATCAAGAGCTTATCGTTGAGTTCGTTGGTGATTCTCAAATATCTACGAAAGCGTTCATGCATCCTAGATAGCTCCTTGCGGTACATTATAATCTTAGCATCTTTATCGTGCTGAGCGCAGTATCCCGATCGGAGAGCATTGCGAGAGCATCGGATGTCGTTTTTTGTGATCGCTTGACACGAAGCCATGATGGTAGCAATAAATTTTAGCGGTCTATATATACTCAGTCGAATAAATATGGAAGAGGATATTGAATATATTGATTGGGATCCCCTAAACGCTGCGCCAGTCTATGACAATAGTCATATCGAAGAGGAAGCAGAGATTGAATCGAAAAAAATGCTGAACTAGCGATGAGGGTCAAGCTTGCACGCAAGGAGCTCAAGCGCCTGCTCACGCTTGAGGTTGAGGTTGAGCCGATTCATGAGACCAAGTGGGACTTCGCGAGATTAGAAATTTAGCTCGAGAAGCCTCGACGCTGCCAGTTATATAATTGGCCAGTAAAGACTCCGTGGAGTAGCTTGTGGTGTAGCTCCTGGCGCTCTGCTTGGGTCATGCGCTGATATGCTGGATCCTCCTGGATCTTTTTCTCCCATGCATGACGGAAGCTGTTGACTGTTTGGGGCTTGTTGAAGATCTTATCGCTGTTTCTAGCTACAGCCTTCGAGAATGCCTCTAGTGGTACTGATTAGGCCGACTTCCTTGACTGGAGATAGCTGATAGATAAACAGATGCTCAGGCTTACTACCTAGGAGCCGCCCAAGTAGATCGATCCAGTACTTGAGATATCGCTTCAGGTGGACGTTCTCAACCTCGATCGTGTGCTTGCCGAACGACTTTCGATTTTTGAAATCGTTCATGATCAAGCGAATACGGCCTCCTCGGAGAACTTGGATCCAGTTCTGTGTTTGATCCAGCCGATTGACAGCGGCCGAGGTGATCTTCATCGTACACCAATCGGCTCGTAGAGCAGGTTGATAGACGTAGCAAGCGAGCATCATCGCTCGCTGTAGATCACGAGCAAATGAGCGGATGTTTTTACGATCGCTGGGAATGTCCCACTTGGTGAAATCATCATTGCTGATCTTTGCTGCCTTGTGGCTCAGATCATAGCTAGCAAACAGCTCATGAATGTACTTTTCAAGCTGGAGAGTCATACCATCAATGCTGATATAGTTGATTTGCTGCTTATCCGTTGCTACGTTGTCCAGAGACTGCTTTTTGGACTTGTTGCGTGCTCGTATAGCTGCTGATTGATACTTCTGCCGAGCATCAGCTTCAACGATCTTCCCGGCCTTGGTATTGATTAAAGCGAGCGTATGGAACAGATAAGTCTTGCGAGCCTCATCGTTCTTGGATTCGTTGATGTGGCGGATGACTTTGCTGTAGCGGTTAAGATAACTAAGATCATCGGCATTCCCTCCGATATCTCGATATTGCTTGAACAGGAATGCAACGCGGTTCTTCAGAGTTGACGCGGCAGCTTTCTTGCCGGTACTGAAGAACTTCACAAAATTGTCTCGAGTTAGCATGGTAATTCAGACAGGAATATATTCCTTAGGAGAAATGTTAAAATAGAAAATATTACTCACCGATTTGGTTTGGCGAGTATCTGGCATTCAGGATATACTCAGCCTTGCATCGGTTGCCGCGCGAGTATTCACTACAGCAATTTGAAGTATGCTTCTTGCGGCATGATTTGCAAATGTTTTCGGCGATGAATTTTATACGAGGATCAGCACTAACCACTGAATGAACGTCCATAGCCTGCTTGGGCGACTTGGCCATGTTGTATTTCTCCTTGACGTATGCTCGAAACATTCTTGTGAGGTCAGCTTTAGGGATCTTGCATGGCTCTTGACCCTTGACTGGGTCAACATATTGAATATGAGCTTTAGCAAACTGATAACTCTCGTTGATTGACCCGCGAAGCATGTCTCGGCTGTCGATGAAGTGCTGAGGCGCGAATGTATATACATTCTGACCCGCATGCTCATTGCAAAATCGCAAATACGTCGATCGGCACCTGTGAATGAACGTTACAAACTCAGATGCCTTGATCTTCTTCTCAAGCTGATTGTCGTTCTCTTCATCAGGGATAACATTGGTGAAGTGTGGGATTAGGATACGACGTACAATCTCGCCAGAAGTGTCTGAGTAATTCGGGAAGTCGTTGGAATTGAGTTGGGATATCCCACGAATCAACCTCAATAGAGGTCTTGCCCTTAACCGGGCAAGAGATACGGCCCCGACTTTGCATTGATAGGAAATCGGATTTGGGGAGTGTCTTGGCGATATTGCGAGGCATGTCATCTGATAGTACAATCTGCTTATCAGCCACTCAGATAGCCCGAAGTTGTCCTGAAAGCTGTTTCCCAGGGTCCCTACCTGATTGGGGCCGAACGCGTGAGAAATGAGATTTAGCAACAAGCTTTTGCCACAGCCTCCGACGCCAACTAGCATGACCATGAAATCAAATTTGTCTTTGATCGTAGTCAGAGCTCGTCCGAGCATGAAATGGATAAACTCGATGACATCTGCATCCTCGAACTGATATGAAAAGTATTTGTCGAGCAGAGGAGTATTGTCGAGGATAACCCAATCGATATCATAATAAACGCGAACCTGGATGTTCTTCGGGATATCGTCGCCTGAGCTGAATGAAGCATCCTTCAGGCTATAGACTCCGTTCCTAAAGCCCATGTATTCATGGTCAATCTTCATGAATGGAAAATCCGGATGAGCGATGTCTTTGATGAAGTGGAGTAGCTCCTTGTGCTCTGATTGAGAGCACATCTGATACATCACAACATCGAGAAAGATATGGTTGAGAAACTCCTTTGGGTCGTTGAATTCGCGTACGTAGTAGTAGTCTTTTTTCATTCGATAGATAGCACCGGTAGCAAACTCACGACGATAGGTATCTTTCACGATATCGATCATATTCTCTTTCAGAATCAAAGCCGTTTTCTTCTTAGCGTCGGGCTTCTCAGCCCGCTTAGCCTCGATTGCCTCCGGTTCGTACTTGGTTTTCCACGCCAGATAACCCGCTGTATCAGCTCCTCCAGCAATAGCCTTCAGTTTACTGATACTAACTTTGACAGGATACTTCGTTTGCGGACCCTCTAAATCATATTGAGTCAAGCTACAGACTCATTGAAATGCTCGCCAAATTTATTAGCAAGAATGGCTCCATAAGTACGTCGGTACAATCCCGAATCGCCATGCGTCTGATAGACCATGCGCGTGAAATTCCACATATTGTCTTGATCCTTAAACCAGTTCTCATTGATAAGACTACATAGGTCGTACAGGTAGGTGTCGTAATCTGTCTGGCGGACGAGGTCAGCGTTAGGTATGCACATGTTGTTGACAGCATTCATAGTCATATCACGATCAGATTTAGAATCGAATACGAGGCGAAGTACTCCCTTGGGGGTCGGCTTCTCGCCAGCAGATCGTTTTGCTTCAAACTCATCCTCAGAGCATTCGAAGAATGGGTACTCAACACACGACTTCCCAGCATCATAGTGAGATTGCAGCTCCTCGGCACCGAAATACCCTACTGGTAAACCTTCCTCTTCAGCGAGTTGATAATACGTTTTGTATACCCAGATATCGTCAACGATTCTGTGAGTCTTATCGACATTCTTGATATCGAAGACTTCAACCGGAAGATATGAACCATGAGTCGAATTATTTTCTACTGGCTCAGACTTTGTTGCCGAAGATATATGCGAATCAGGCTGAGGCTGAGGCTGAGAGACAGAGATAGAAGTTGAGTTCGGAGACATGGTGGGGGCTATATCTTCGGCAACAATTTCCTCCTCATCAGCAATTAATTCAGCCTGGTGGTCGTCATTTTTTTGTGAGTCGTGTTCACATTCGCGTTTAGCCTTCTCGGCGATGGGCTCGGCGATAGGCTCGGCCGGCTTCTGGTTCAGGTGCTGCGAGCACCATTCAGCCTTGCGGCTGCACTGCTTTCCGGTCTTTGTAATTCCGTGGCACATGGGATAGTTCGATGTTATAAGTCGATGGGTTTTATATACTCTAGTATCCTACGCTCAAGATTACAGTTTTTTTATCCTCCAATCTGGCCCAAAAAAAGATGTTTGCACTTAGTCGAGAGCCACTCGACCGGCACGACGTCGCTCCCTACGACGCTAACAGATCTCATCTCGGTGAAGAGCGTAGTACGCCTTCTGCTTCTCAATGCGCTCGTCGCGATTTTCGTTATAGTAGTTCCTCATGACCGCTTGCTGGCGCTCTTTGTTGGCGCGGTAATAGTCTGGGGGTTATACTTGGTTGGCATAGTGTTTATATACTATTGAATGGTTCGCTTAAGATCAACAGTTTTTCAAAAAACAATACTAGTGGTTTAGAACCATGCTCCTAACCAGAACTCACGCTTGAGGTATTCGCTTTTTAGATGCCACCAACAGACATTGTCGTAAGTTAGCCCATGATTTGTCATCTCGAAATAGAGATTCATCATGCGATTCGCCATGTTCTGCCCCTCTAGAGGTGTATTTACCAGTTCAATGAAATCATAGTTGGTACCACCAGGACACGTAACGAGCGTCCCCATTCGTTTGGTACCGAGCACGCACTTGTAAGGGGTACATTGTCGAATCCGCCTGATATATTTAGTGACTTCCTCAGGATTCTCTCTTATAGCCCCTTTCATCACCAGCTGATGGATGACATCGTCGATGATAGACTCATCAACTATCAGCTTCTCCCGCTCGGCCGGTTTTTGCTTGATATGCTGCCAACACAACGCCGCCCTACGAGAGCAGGGTGTACCCGATTGAGTCGTTCCTCCACACATGCTCGTTCGCGGTGTATGGGGTATTTATTTACTATAGATCCATCGCTTAAGATGGTCCGTTTTTATATCCTCGGCGCATTTGTCTGTATTGGCATGGCGATGTGGTTCGCGCGGAGTGGCTGCGGATGTCGAAATCTGTGTGAGCATGGAACCGTTTTGGCGCGGCATCCCGCGGCTGTCATTCGTATCCAGTCCAGCGCGCAGAGTCTCTCTCGATATCGAAAGCGTGTGAGTTTGGAAAGTTGGTTGTGAGTAAGTGCATCCATACTCACACTCCATTGTCGAAATCGCTATCCAGAAGTTCTCTCAGTAATCAATTCAATAATACATATTTGTGAGTATGTGAGTATAGAAAAGTTCATAGTATAATATAATATCAGTCATATGGGGAGGGGGGGGTATTAGTAGAAATGAAATATATGAGCGAGAAGTGCGTTTTTCGGATACTCACTACTCACACATTCTGGATTGCGTGACATGTCATTACACAATCGCTAAGTCTCTGTAATCAAAAGAAACATTTTAAGATTTGCCGTATCTCCACCCATGCGTTTTCCACACTCACACTCTAATTGCGATTTCGTGGATTTGCATTTTTTTATCCCTGCAAATCCGATCTCAGCGACCGTCAGACTTGATAAGATCGCGGCCGCGTGGACCGTCGTCGGTTTTCTGAAATTCACAGCCTAAGTACGATCTCCGGCTCTGAAATTCAGAGGATCGTCTGAAATCCACAGCATTCCGAGATCCTCCCCGACGATGCCGCTCCCCGACGTGGAGCTCTTCACGAACCTCGCCCGCCTCCCGACGCAGGCATGCGCAGGCAACCACCCCAGCAGCCCGCGCCAGGTGAAGGCATGCTTCGGGCCCGCCTGGTGCTTTATGCATGGCGACAACAACAATCCAGCTGCCGCGTGGGCCTTCATCACCGCGGACGAGGCTCGCCTGTTGACACTGGCTCGACGCAACCTCTGGACGAAGGACTGCCTGGAGGAGCTGATCGCTCGCGATATCGAGGCTCACATGGAGCGTGTTGCTCTCACGGACGACGAGGGCGACGAAGAGACTAAGGATGAGTGACTTGTCCGCGAAGCGGATTGCAGCAGATGGCATGAGAGATAGGTTTGTTGCACAAATACATTACGCTTTCAGTTCTACCACCCGCTCCAGTATTGTCCGGATTGGGAAGATGTACTTAGAGTTTGTATAGTTGCGACTTTCTGTACATCTTGCGGAATTTGTAACTTTCCGCGATGCTTGGAAGCAGACACTATCGAGAAGTAATCTAAAGGCGTCTCATGGACTCCAGGATGGTCGTATTCCACGGAGTTCGTGAGGACCCTTAGTAGCCTGCACCAGAGCTCTCGAGTCCGAGGTCTCGGTGCCGTCCTCAAAGTCATCGTCCGCGTGGTCGGGTCTCGCCACTTCATCAAATTCCGCGACGAGGTGCCGCGACAGGGAGCGCGAGCCTCCGCTACGCCCCGCGGACAGCATCGCGCCCTCTTCATCACCAAACTCCTGCGTCGGCGCCGGAGTCTTCTCCTCCAGATCTTCATAGTCCATCATCATGTCATCCTTGGCGTCCGAATCCTCGTCGACCGACTCTTCGAAGCTGACCGACCTCTAGGAGATCGTCGACAACCGAGACGTTAGGTCACTCGCGATCGTTGACGAACCTTCGGCCGATCCTCGCCCCGACTTCACCGGCGTAGCTGGTACCGCTGACTTGGATCCTTTCGCCATCTTGTTCTTCTTGTTTCTTGTTCTCTTCACTTCTTCTTCTTCTCTCCTCAATGCTCGTTAGGGCAAACCTACACAGACCACAACACACAATCGGTCACACCAGCCCCGGGTCGCGGCACCAGTTGTCGTGTAGGAAAACACGAGTTTTACGAGTCCCCGCCCTATCGACCGAAGTCTTTAGGACGAGCCCTACCAACAACACACGCCTACCCCGAAAGGTCGGCGGATATGTCGGGATGATAAAACCTGAAGACCAGGTCCGATCCCTTATACGGGCTGGAATGTGCCTCCCTGTGTGTTGCGGGTCAGGTAGGTTACCCTTTGATTCAAATATAAGAGCACCCTTAGCCACGAGCTACGGCTAGGATGCAATGTGCAATGCGTGCTTTCGCACTAAACCTCTGTGGTCCCTCAGAAAGGAAGGGTACCAGGCCAATCGAAGCCTCTTACAGGGGCGCCGGGGCGAAGCCTCGGCTAGAAGTCAAATATACTGGGGGGTCCTCGCCTCACGCCCAGCCAAACGTACAACTGTACACAGAGGTCTCTACTACCTCTTAACACTCGGCCACCTACTCACTCTTGGCCTTACCAGGATGAACACTCGGTCAATGTACCTTATGCTCACCGGCAGACATACCCCGTGTCGGCCGAGCGTATCCAGACTCTACAGCTAAGCTAAGCGACTTACCGGTAGACGGACTTGACCCTTGTGTGGCTTCGGGGGGAAATTCTGCTCTCTGTTTAATGTTAGAGGCCGTGAGGCCTCCTCTATAACTAATCCCTAATGTCTTTACAAATATCAAGTGTGGACCGAGCTTTCGAGCTGATCCCACAACCGGACGATACCTCGTCCTAAATCCGAACTCCTACTGGGCATAACTGTACCCACTATGAAACTTCGGAGGCCCCGGCAGGCGGTTTATTATGACCCGCCGAGACTCTCCTGTCACTCCGTAGTCTCCATCAATCACCGTGGCACTCAAACGCGGGGAATGTGTCCGGCCAATCAGAGTCCTCGGCTAGCCATCATCCGCAGGTTCAAGACAGTTAGGCCTCGGTCGGAACTCGTCCGGCCACGGCCATTTCCCGATCTCACACTACGGCCGTTGAGTACCGACGTTGGGATTGAACTTGTTGCGGAGACGCGGGATCCGCAGAGCCGGGTGGTCCTGAGGGTGATCGCGATACTGGTTCCGCCAAGGATCATGGGTGTCGGCCTCGATCAGGGCGGTCGAGAGATCGGTCGGCTCACCTTGGTGCTGAGTGGGATTACCGGCATTTGCCGCGCGAGAAACCACGCCGGGGTACCAGAACACCGAGTCCCGCGTCCGCACTGGGATATGTAGGAAAACGGATCCAGCAGCAGTTCGACGTCGGCCCACATCGCCCGCATCATCGGCAACATGGTGGTCACCAGCTGGCGCCATCGATCTCCGAGACGGATCCGCCGCGATCGGCGATCCGCATGGTATTGCTCGACGACCGGGTCTTGGCGCTGATCGGAAGGTAATGGGTCGTCTCCCAAAAAGCTTGGTGGTGTTGCTCCTCGAATTGCAGATAGGCGGCGGCGATCCGGCCCAATGGAGTGGCGGCGCCTCGATGGAGTGCCAGATCGAACGTCAACGGGTCTTCAGGGTTCTGCAGAACTTGCCAAGGACGGGTTGCCAGTAGCGCCGTGATATTTGGCCCGGTGATCAGGTCGTCCCGGTAGCCGGTCCCGGCGACGGGCTGTCGAGTGCCCCGAACGGCGGCCGGGAAGAGCCATCCTTCGGGCAAGAGCGATGGGTCAACGTGGACAAGATCATACCGGTGATCTGCAGCTGACGCAGTAGCATCGACGGCCACGGATCGGTGTCACCCTGGGTAAGAGCCCTGGGGGCGTTGAAGCCGGGGATCATGGTCCTGATCGGGAACAATGGCGGAGTCAGAGGCCGGGGCCCAGGCGATCCCGGCGGAGATCTTGGCGGCGATCCTGGCGGAGACCCGGGTGGCGAACGCGGGGGCGATCCGGGCGGCGATCCTGGTGGCGAACGCGGAGGCGATCGAGCACGCGCCGATCCGGATTGAGAGTGTATCGATATGACGGAGGGCGATCGCGATCGGGTCTGAGAAGTGTGGGTACGTGCCGGCGAGGCAGATTGGCGGCGGCGGGCCTCCGATCGGGACCGAGCTAGCGCCGCGAGGGCTTCTTCGTCCGTTTCCTCGGACTCAGACTCCTCTTCACCGTTGCCAGACTCCACCGAGGTCGACTTCTCCTCGGATGGCTGATCCGTCTCCTGAGATCGGTGAGATGAACCCGATTCCTCCCGATCGGGCTCGCCCGACTCGCGTTCGTCGCCCTTCTCGCGGCGATCAGCAGGCGGCTGGTCTTTGGCGGGCGATTCTTGGTCTTGATCCGGCAGAGAGAAGGCAGGAGACGGGGATTTGGATGGTGATCGACTGCGCGGTGGAGGTGCCGATCGTGCGCGCTTGTGAGTGTGCCCTGCAGAATCAGGCGACCCGGAACGGCTGCGGCTACGACGAGCGGGTGTGAGCGGCGCACACTGTCGACGCCCGATCCACTGTGCCACCCCGGACAGGGTGTCGGCAACCCTCTCAAGATCCTCGTTGGAGCGATCGCTGACACGCCGTAGCAAGGCGTAGGCACTCTGGACGTCCACGAACTGGGCATCCTGGGCCCGGATCACCTGCTGCGCACTTTCGCCGCAGGATCCTGTGCCACAGTGACAGGGTGAGTCAAGATCAGCGGGGGGATCGAAGTTGGGGAGAGGCTACTTACGGAGATCGGCGTTGTCTCGGAGGGCGGTGTCACGATCCTGATTAGCTTGTGCCGGATCGTCCCGGAGCTGTTGGACTTCTCTTGCCGACGCGTCCCGAGCGACACCCATCAGACGTAGTTCTTCCTCGGTCCGGCGGAGATCATCACGTAGCCGATCCAGATCGGCGCCGTCCCCAGCAGGAGGTGTCGGGACTGGGGCGGCCAGAGCAGGCGCGGAAGCAGAGGGTCCTCGTGCCGCTAGCGTAGCTTCAGCCGTCTGAAGGGCAGCCTGGACGCGATCGAGGCTCCCGCGTGTGATCTGCAGCTCATGGTTCGCCATGTCCAACTCATGCTCTTGAACCGAAACCTGCGATCGGAGGTCGGATATGTCGGCCGAGGCGAGATCCAGTTGGTGATCGAGGTCGTCGCGGGCGGCGCGAGCGTCGGAGAGCTCGGCCTGAGCGCGAGACAGTCGGCGATCCATATCCCGCATCTCGGCCGCCTGTTGCGCGAGCTGGTCCCGGAGATCCTGGATCAGTTGCGGGCCTTGCCCCTGCGCGCTCAGTCGGAGGTCGTCCACTTCGGTCTGGAGACGGTGGATCTCGTCTTCTTGGGACTTGCGGTAACGCTCGAGATTCTGCAGGTCGGCGGTCAGCTCCCGGACGGTGTCATCCAGGCGCGCTCGATCGCGGAACATGGTCGATCGCGAGGCGTAAGCGCACGACAGTTCGGCTTCGAGACGGGCGATCCGGCGAGCAACGTCGGGGGAAGCTGCTGCGCGTCGGGAGGTTGACGATCGCGTCGATCGAGGCGTCGAGTGAGCTGATCGCGGAGAACCGTGGGCGGAGTCGTCGCCGTCCGAGGGACTAGGCGGACCAGGCGGTGGGGCACTCATCGGCGGGAGATCGGTGTTCGAGACGGCAAATTCGAAAGTGGCCAAGAAGCAACTGTCCGAAGTGAGCCGCTGTGCGACACAACTTACGGACAGGGGGCGGATGTGGAGAAGCGCTGGATAAGAATCCTTCTCGAACGATGTTCTCCGAGAAAGGCAACGTAGCCGATCGATGGAACCAGATGGGATCGGCGATCGGGCGACAGGCGTCGAGTGTGAACCCAGATCAAGAGAGGATATCAGGTGATCGAGTGACGTCGACGCGTAAGTGACGTATATCAGAGTGGGCGACGAGCGATCGCGTCTAGACAGTGGAGCGGAGTCAGCGAGTGAGGACCTAGACGAAGATCGAGGTCCAGCATCGGAGATCCGGGTAGTCCAAGCACCGGGGCGGACGGATCGGTGGTGGATTGCCGTTTACCCGAGTCGATCGAGAGCGGATTGCCGATCGCCGATCAAGGGCCGATCGCGAGTCGCCGATCGAGGGCAAGTTGCCGATCAAGGGTGAGTTGCTGATCGAGGGTGAGTTGCCGATCGGGGCTGAGTTGCCGATCGAGGGTGGATTGCTGATCGCCGATCGGCCAAGATGGGGGCACCGGAGAGCGAAGCCGGGACAAGGATCCAGTGGTTGTTGCGTTGTAAGAAGATAGGCAGGATGGTAGCGGTAGGAGGACACCGACTAAACATAAATCAGAACGCAATTTGCACAGAAGACCACAAGTGCCCTCAAGTCACCAAGTCCCAGGAACTACATTGGCCTCGGCGAGTGTCAACACTTCGGGTAGTGAACTAGCGGTACGGTTAAGACTGGATTAATACATTGGCCAGCTTGACCTACTCTAGTGATCTATTTCTTGTGTGCAAACCCTCGATCGACCGGATATTAGTGCTTGGCCGGCGATCGCTGCGTCTCTCAATCGACCTCGATCCCGCTATAGGAAGCGGCAAGCAACTCAGGAAAGGAAGGAACACACCCGGAAAGGCAACTACAGGCCTTGGATCGACTCCAGGCCGACCGATCGCAGCGAATAACCCTCGATCGGAGCGTATACTCGGACGCAGAGCGAAGATTCCCGCGCTGCTCCACGAACTGTCCCCGCGTCACGCCAAGACACTCGATCTTCACCCCGTGCTGCATCCTCGGAGCCCCGAGAGAGCAGATCCAGCCCGCCGACGGGTACACAAGGTGAGAACAAGTTCAGCCGATCACGGATCGTTGGGGAACCCCCTCCGTTAGTCGGTGTCTGGGCGCTGGTGGGAAGCTCGATCAAGCCTTAACCAGATTTTGGCTGATCCCGCTACACCACATCAGCACCTCTCGTGTAGACACGCGGGTCGGCATCGGCAGCTTGAAATCCCATGCTCTTGAGGTGCGCGTCGATTGTCCCGTTCCATACGCGAGACGCTTGCTTGAGTCCATACAAACTCTGCAGTAGCAGGCAGACGACGTCATCTTCACCTTGAGCTTCAGCCAAATCCAGGAGTTCTCGAAGTCCTTCAGGTAACACCATGTAGATCTCCTCTTCGAGCTTTCCATACAAGAACGCAGTTCGATGTCACACTGGTCAATCTCCATTCCGTCAGCGCAGCACTTCGCGAGTTTCGCGCGAATGGAGTTCAGGTACACAACCGGCGAGTAGGTCTCCTCGTAGTCGATCCCATGTCGCTGCGAGTACCCCTTGGCCACGAGACAGCCTTGTACCGAACGACTCTCCCCGTCTCATCGCGCTTCAACGCGAACACCCAGCGGCAGCCAATAGCACGCTGGTGTCTGGGCTTGGGCACCAACTTCCATGTCTTGTTGGTCATCAGCGACTTGAGCTCACTGGCGATCGCTGCCTTCCATCGGGCATGATCCTCGCTCGTAATCGCCTTTTGGTACGTCCGTGGAACCTCCTCTGTTGCAGCCATCAAGACTCCTCCGTGGATGGCAAGTCCGACTTAGCGCGACCTTGGTCCACCTTCTGACGCTTGGTCCTGATCTCTGACGGCGCAATGACTTGCTTCTTGCGAGCTCCGGGCTCCTCCGGATCGTTGGTCTCTTCGATATGACGAGCCCGCGACCGAGTAATCATCGGATGGTTAGTACACGGAACGATTGCTCCACCTGTCGTCAGTTTGTCATCGCGAAGATCAAGGATGTGTGGTATCGCATGTGGAATGACAAGAAGATCGAGCTCGTGGAACAAGACGAGTGGCAAAATAAGTCGAGGAAAGATGGGAGCTATTCGGACAAGCTTAAAAATCCGGGGAAACGATTTTTCTTGGAGCTGACAGCTGCGGCTGTCAGAGAAGTCAACCAGAAGCGAGACAAGAACGGCATCAATTACGCGCGCAAAGCTATGATGCGGCGTGGTTTGTCACTATCCGTGGTGGACCTAAAAGGAGACAGGACAAAAAAGGAGCCACATGACCCATACAAAAACAAAGATGTCCTGAAAAACAGTGGTGTTTTGGCGCGGATATTTGAACAGCTTACACGTTGGATTTGGATTCTATCTTGCGCTCTGACGTGAGACGAGATTCAAGGCTGTCGAACACAGCTTTCAGATCGCGTTTTGCTCAGCAAACAACAGAGCTACGAGCGGTTCAATATGGACGAAGATAAGCCCCCGTGGGAGCAAGCTGTACAAGCCGTTCTGAAGGGCGTGTCAATACGCGAGGTCTCGCGAACATTTCCCGGCGTGGGGAGAGAAGCATTGCGTCGTCGTATTCACGGGCTGGTCGACATGCACGCGAAGAAAGGGAGGCGACCTGTGTATCTGTCTCGGGGGCATGAGCAAGGAGTACTGGAGGTGATCACTGCGCGTTCGCACATGGGGTTTTGCATCGAGGAACCGGAGTTGCGCTACATCATTCGGCAGTGCGCACTAGATCACAACCCAGAAGGCGGCGTTCCGCCTGCTTTTCCGAACAAGAAGTGGGTGAGCCGGTTCGTCGAGCGCCACAAGAAGGACCTGTCATTCCGGAAGCCACAAATTCTAGATGAAAAGCGTGCCGAGCACTCTACAGAGGAAATTGTGCGTGGGTACGCAAGTCGACTTGAGCCTGTCCTACGTGGAGTCGCCCCAGAGTGCATATGGAACTGTGATGAAACTGGCGTCTGTGCTCAAGGAACGCCGAGGACCAGAGTATTGTGCTCACGAGGGCTTGCCGCCAACACGCGCCGGTCGCACGACCGTGAGAATGTGTCCATCATGGGGTGTGTAAACGCAGCAGGTGGACGACTTCCGCCAATGTACATTTTCGCTGGCAAGTACAGAAAGCCGAGATGGCTTGATGGTTCAGTGAATGGTGCCGTCTGCGCGATGACCGAGAGCAGCAATGTGAACGGGGACGTTTTTCTCCACTGGCTAAAGTTTTTCGGACGAAACATCGGTGCTGCGCGACCCCAAGTGCTGGTCTTGGATGGCCATTTCGCGCATTTATCCCAGGCAGCAGTGGAATATGCCATTTCGGCGGGTGTCAAGTTGTTTTTGCTACCATCCCATACATCGCACTTCTTGCAACCACTCGATGTGAGTGTCTTCAAAGACTTCAAGGAGCTTTACAACGAAGCAGCGGGCGGATTTCCCGCACTAAAAGGTCTGGGTAAAGCTGCACTACCTACTCGCGACGATTTTCCAGCTCTGACCAAAATCCCGTTCGAGAAAGCTTTCAAGCCGACTACAATTTGCAGCGGCTTTTTCAAGTCCGGTATATTTCCGTTCATGTTGATATGATGCTGGAGAAGATGGCAGTCCCTCTCATTGCGGCACAAGCTGGCTCTGCCTCATCACGCAGCATTGGATACGTCTGCGTTCGACTTGCAGCTTTTCGACCGCCACAAACAACAGCTGGAACGCCAAGGTTTAGATCTCGACGCCATCAGCGTCGTCGCGTTTCACGCCAAGAACCTAATGATACCCAAGGCGAATTCACGATCGCGCGGCAACTTTCTCACACCTTCGATGACCAAAGGAGTTCTTCTCACCGGTCCAGAAATGCACGAGGCGTTCCGTATCCACTCGGAACTGAAAGCGATGGAAGCTGCGGATCAAGAGTCTAACCGTCTGCGCAGGTACACCAAGAAGCAGGAAGCCCAAGCGGCGAAGATCGAGAAGGCGGCGAAGCGGAAGGCTGCGGGACGAGAGCTGGCAGAACGCCGAGCTATGCGCGAAGAGGATCTCGCGGCTGGCAGCATTCGTCGAGTCGAGCAAAGGGTGAAAGCAGCAACTACGAAGTCCCGGGTGAAGACAAAGATGCAGCAGGCAAAGCTACCTCAGCGCGCGAGCCGGAAGCGCTGCCTGACTGAGCCTCGACGCAAGGTTGCCGAACCACAGCCGAAACGACGCCCTCTTTAAGAGATCAACCCCGGACAATTCCCTATACAAAAACCAAGCTAGTGGAAGTGGCTCCTTTTGAGTCCTGCAGTGTAGCGGTCGGATCAGGTTCACATACATTTCTCTATATAAACAAAAAGTGGCTCCTCATAGGTCCACCACGGATAGGTATTGACGGAACATGGTCAGCGACGCAACTTTTTCCTCATTTACAGGAAATCATCCGAAAGTGCTCACAGGAGTTTGCAGGCGAATCGGAGCAGGGCGGCGAGGTCAATGAAGACGACACTGAAGGTGGACGCCCCACAGAGGAAGCAGGAACCACCATTGTTGACGAAGCCATCGTTTAAACTTTAACCACACACAGTAAACGAGGGTCCTAATGCATAAATACACGTTTCCTTTGCCACTATGCAGACTATTTGAGAATTCAAAATTAGTCTATATTCAAAATTAGTCTGTCCCTTTTGAGGACAGACTAATTGTTGTGAGACCAAAAAAAATCGATGTTCAATTTTAGTCTGGGCCAGACTAATTACTGTAGGCACTGTAGTTTCATTCGCCTTGCTTGGGGTCCCATCCATAACACGATCACGGCCATCGCTACGTCTGGTAGCTACTTCCCATTCACTTAGGGTCGCTTGAGCATTCCGTTCTACGATCTTGCCAATCCTACTGCTCTGGTGAGCAAGCCGATGAAGACGATCAAGTACCTTGATTGCTACTCGCAAATGTTTAGCAATGGCGAGCCTTGTGAAGGCCCTCTAACTACGAACACGACTTTCTCCATTCCTGTTAGTGTATCGCACAAAAATGTAAAGTACGTTGTGGCTATCCTATATGCTAACACTAACGCAAGCAATTTTGCTTTAGCTCACAACACCCAGCAGTTTGCTAGTCCGTTCGATAGTGCTCCTTGGACTTGCCAAGCAGGCAGTTCGATTCGTGATTTTCAGGTCCAGGTAGGCAACAAAAACGTTTTCCAAGACGTTCATTCGTACGACTGGGAGGCGTTCATGGATGAGTTCTCCGAGATAAGTGCTATCAATGGTGATCTATCGCGTGAGAACCATCTTATCGGCATCGACAAGTGGCAGACCGCTCAGCGCTTCCTTGTAGCTGATTGCTCGCGCATCAGTGAGCCTGATGTACCTCAGTCGATCAAGGTGTCTGGTGTGAATGTTGCTACTTAAGGAACGAACATCTTGGTGCTCTTCGTTTACGAGCGTACCCTTGAGATCGACCGCACTCACCGGAGAAATGTTTAGGGCCGTTCCTAACAGGGATCACGACTCATGATCCAAACAAGGATTCGGGTTAGCTAGAGCGTGATCCCATCGTCTGTTCCTAACGGGCGCATGATCTCATACCATATTTGACTGTGTCTCGAGGGGTTATTTCTCCATTTCAGTTCTATCATCTCGTTAGCACAATGGAGAAGCAGCAGGAGACTGTTCCTACGACTATCAGCAGCAAGTGGAGTGCCTCCCAGAAGCCCGGTAGCAAGCAAACAGTCCCTCCTCCAACGTCTGATGACTACAGCCTCTGGACAGTTGACCAGCTCAAGCTAGAGTGCACTGGTCGCAAACTTGCGGTTGCTAAGAACACCAAGAAGGAAGATCGTGTGGCGATTCTGAGCGCTTTCGACCATTCGAAGGGTGGTATAGCGCTCCTGCTATCAAACCAGAGACTCGGAAAGCGCTCGAGCAACAGTGGTGAGTCGGAGGGGGCTCAGCGAACAAGACACTGTATGTTTCGATTAATCAACGTTCTTTTCTCCGAAGAGTTCTTCGAGCGGTTCATCACGTCTGGCGACCAGCTCACACGCAATTAGATGAAGGGGGCTCTAGAATTTGGGAGGCAGTAGCTGCGGCTTTCAACGTGGCCAATGGAATCTACGACAAGCTTGTGTCGGACGACTCGCTTTTTGATGGTATTTACCCTGATCGGATCAACGCTCACTCCGCTGCTAAGTTAAAAGCTATGTGGAAAGATGTTCACTCTGCCTTCGCAAAAGATGAAGCACGTAACAAGTTATCCGGGGCGCATGGAAAGTTTTGGAACTTCTGCCAAGGTGACAAGGCTGTCATATACTTGGATTTGTGGTGTGACGTCCGTAAAGCTGGTCGTGAATTCTGTGCTGGTGGAGTCTATGAAGAGAATGAAGACGACTCGACCAAGGAAGGCGACTCGGCCCAAGCCACCCCTAAAAAAACCGCAAGCGGCAAAAGGCCCAAAACCAGGAGGACCCTATCGTAGCGCTAACGGAGGTTCTAACCAGACTCGTTGAGACAGAAGCTACCACGAAGACGGAGCTCTTCGTCGAACAAGCGGCTCTTGTTCGTGCTCAGCGCGCTGGAATTGAACGCGACGATAAACGGAACGTCTAGCAGCAATTGATAGGATCCTAGTACGCCAGCGACGTGCACTGGCCACGCTAGTCGAACAAATTCATGAGCGCAATCTCAAAGGAATGCCAATTGCCCCTCTCCGCGATGAGAAGGAACGTTTGCGACGCCGGGTAGATGTACTTCAAGCGAAAGCAGACAAGCTTGAAGGTAAAATCATTGGTAGCTAAAGAGAATACATTTTCTACATTGCTAGCTAAAGAGAATACCTTTTCGACGTTGCTAGCTTAAGTTACTAGACCCCAAATGCAAGATTACTTTGGGCGTGCCATGTTGTGGTCTTCAATGTGCTGCATTACGACTTGACGCAATATGTGCCCATTCTTCACCTTCACGTCTTGTATCTCAGGTGATTCTGCTTCGGTGTGTCTGTAGCTACAGGATTCGAGCGCATTGTACTCTTCCACAACCGCCGTCCTACAAGCAAGATGGCTAGATGCATTGATGCGGTCGACGATACAGAAGTTGTGCAACTTCATGCAGGTTTTAATTACGAGGCCACCATGTACATAGTCAACTGCTAGCGGTCGCTGATAAACTTGCCATTTGTTGACCAATAGTCCAAATGACATCTCAATGCGAATCCGTAACTGAGAAATGTAGAAGTTGTATGCTGAATGGGCGGGGGATTTTATCTCCGACTTCGTAAACGGCACTAGCATTGAAGGCGCGAGTATATAAGCGTTGTCCCCGATTACGTAGTAGCCAAACGAAAGCTGCGTGATGTCTTCACTTACTTGCCACTTCTTGAAGGCGACGCTGTCGGACACTTTTTTTACCAGGAGAGTTGAAGCAGTAGCCAATGGATCTACAGGATGCATCGTACATGGCCTGTACGTTGATTCCATGAGTGAGATAATGACCCGAGAAGAACGCCGACACATCAGGCACTTCAACAGAGCTCGGGGCCTTGATTTGACAAAGCCAACCATCCAGACAGCCAATGCAACCCGTCAAAATGTTGTTAGAACTGATAGCAGCAAAACTTCGCGCAGCCTCCTCCATAGCAACAAGATCGTGAGTGGGAGCGGAGATGCGGAACCAGGGGTGCTCTGAAATAGTCTTCATCACCTCGAAGAGAATATGGTAGAAGGCTGATCTACTGACCCCAGCAAGCGCTCTAACAGTGTGATAGGAGCCACCGGCAAGCCACGAGACTGTCATTTGTACCATGTTCACGACCTCAATGGGTTTTGCACCTGTCCGGCATGCTGACTTCGCCTCAACACGCTGCAGTGTCGGAGTCAGCAACTGAATAAGCATATCAAATGCATCTGCACTCATTCTGTAGTATCGCTTGAATTCCCCTTCTAGCAAAAGCCGCTCACGATGAGGGACCCACTCCAACCGCAAGCGGGGAACGACAGGAGCACGCCGATCTTTGCGTTTACGCGCCACCAGGACTGCAGACGCCAGCAAATTAATCGTGCTGACCTTCATCACGGGGATGCTGCTGTTTTGACCTGTGATCCAACAACGGGTTGTGAGCCTACTCTCAGATCACAGGGTCAGACTCGAGGGAACACATGTATTCTGGTTGACCAATCAAATCCCTGAATTCAGGATCATGCCCCGCTCATGATCCCGTTAGGAACGGCCCTTAGAGCAGACTAGGATGTTTCTCATGCGAAGGAAGCACAATTAATTAATTACGATGTGGCCTAGAATTCCATGGCACTAGTTGATTGACACCTAACCTGAATAATATAGCTTATGAGTTCTTGTAAGACGTGATATTGTGATATTTTTTTAATTTATGTTTCAAAAAAATGATATGGCTTTCTATATAGATAGCAATGAGTACATTAACTTTGGCAAGCACAAATCGAAGACTATTGAGGAGGTATATGCTACCGACCCTGGATACTGTCATTCGCTAATAACTCAAAAGAGTCTCGTTGATGATGAAAGTGATATTGACAAGTTTTAGGCTGATAAGTTAAGCAACTACGATGGATCGTTTCTTATGACATGGGGCAAATGTAAGCTAAAGACTGTTAAACAGATCCAAGCAATTGACCCTAAATATTAAATATTAAGATTGGTTGAGCAAGAATGATTTCGTTCAGACCAAGATGCCCAAGCTCTAGGCTGCTAACGATGAGATGTTGAAGTAAAAAAATGAGTCGATGGACTCATCATATTTTTGTTTAGCAACACTCAAAGAACTGCTTGATATCAGCGCATATCTGCATGTGAGCCATCATACAACAAGGTTGCATGGCTTCGGCGATTAGCTCTTCATTGATTTGATATTGGAATATCCGCTTGTGTGTGCGCTTACCAACCGCTTCGTTGATAAGGATTTTGTTCACTTGAGCAAAGTGAGGCTTTTCAGCAAATGTGCTGAAAACATCGAATACGTCCGCAATGTTGTCGTTGTTGGGCTCATTGACACCTGGTAAGAATTCCTCCACGTCATCAAACTCAAACTCATCATCACCTGGCAAAGCCATACTGACTCCGACGATGTAAAGCTTGGTTTGGTTGTTATTCCACCTATCAAACACACGCTCCCAGACAGTAGGATGAGCCATGCAGCGATAACGCTCGGCGCGTTGCTCATGAGTGATACCCAGATGAAACGATCCGATCTCTTCAGTCAGCCCATAGAAGTATGTGTCTCCATCAAATCCCAACATGAAATCAGAATAATCCAAAGTAATAACATCAGCGATCAACATGATTGAGTACTCATCCTGAAGATACTCCAGGAATCGAATCCAGTATGATGCATCGTGTTGCTCACTCCTCATAACATTCGTGCTGTAGATGTGAAGGAGAGCCACTGTTTCATTAATGAGATCAAGAAAGCCGTAAAATCCGGAGCTGTAATTCGATAGGATGTTGAAAGCGTTGTAGTTCATGGCTGCGTTGGTTGAGTTGTATGCTCTTGGGGTTTATATACTTAAGATTTATCTCTTAAGATAGAAAGTTTTTTCCTTCCAGACGAAAGCAGAGTCATGCTTAATGAAAAAAAATGAATGGAGTTAATGAGCATTGCTCAGACGCAGGCAGAGTAATCTCACTCAAATAAATGACAGAGCTTATTTCTCTGAAGTCTCATCTAATTTTAGTCTCCAGTAGTCGCTTTGCTCCCCAAAAATATTGATCAATGTTTCTTTATTTAAGAAGTGAAAAATGGGCAAGTTGTGGTTCTGGGTAGAGGAATGATTCTCTGTTTGCTCTTATATCGAGAGAAAATGAGAGTGGACACAATGCCCCGTTGCGGGTATATACTGGAGGGCGACGCCGCTCGTACTCAGGAAGTCCAGTCCGAGTGCGCTTCGGCTGCTGCTTGTCAGCGTCCTGCTCCTCTGACTTCGTCTCGTCGCGGTGTGTCCGCTTCCCTGTCTGCTTGACGCACTCCACAGCAGCCGGGCCGCTGTCTCCATGTGCAGACTAAATGTCTTGCACGCACTCATAATGCTCGTCAACCATCATTGATCCACACACGCTAGCCACCGAAACTCGATCATCATTAACTACGGACTGCTCGTGCTCAATAGTTTCGTCAGTAGGATCGACTTCCACGTGGAACACGACTATCCTGGACGGGTAATTAAACGGGTTCTATAGACTCTCTAGAGTTCTCTATAGAGTCCGAAGTAATTTATCTTCCTGACTGGACAATACTGGATCGGCATGATACTCTACTATATGATCTACAGATGCTCCTCGCTTGATAGCCGATTATTACAGAAACTCTCTACTATACAAACTCTAAGTACATCTTCCCAACTCGGACAATACTGGGCGGATAAGAACGACAAGCGTGATGTATTTGTGCAACAAACCTAACGCTCCCGATGTCTGCTGCAATCCACTAACGCGGACGATTCACTCCTCCTTGGTCACGTCCTCGTCCAGCGACACACCACCCATCTGTGCCTCCAGATCGCGCGCTCGCAACTCGTCCATGGCTTCCTCGAACCAGCTGTGCTGACGGAGGATAGAAAGCATCGCGGCCTCATCGCGAGTGATGTAGGCCCATCCGGCGGCTGGGTCTTGGTTGTTCGCGTGGGCCCAGCAGAAGGCGGGCGGGGGAACACAGCCTTCACGTTGCGAAGAGGTCGAAGTGGACGAGTCTATGGATGGTTCTCCTCTAGATTTGGGTCAGCTCTATCAGCTAAGGACTGTATTTCGATGTACTGGTATAATCAATCGACTGGCAGCAGTCTAAACTATCTCGCTTTCAACATCTACGAAACGAGCGATGCTCTAACCATTCAAGCTTCAGATCGAGTCGGAGTACGAACCAACGTTAACACAACCTGTTTCGATGTTGTTGGAGATCCAGCGTTGCTTGATCGAACGTATCAACGAATTGCACAATTTCGCAACAATAATGCAAGCCCGATTGCTCTGGAGATCCAAGCATATAATGGCGCCTCAGGAGGAAGCAATGGTGTTTGTGTGGTGTAGCGGGATCAGCCAAAATCTGGTTAAGGCTTGATCGAGCTTCCCACCAGCGCCCAGACACCGACTAACGGAGGGGGTCCCCCAACGATCCGTGATCGGCTGAACTTGTTCTCACCTTGTGTACCCGTCGGCGGGCTCGATCTGCTCTCTCGGGGCTCCGAGGATGCAGCACTTGGTGAAGATCGAGTGTCTTGGCGTGACGCGGGGATAGTTCGTGGAGCAGCGCGGGAATCTTCGCTCTGCGTCCGAGTATACGTTCCGATCGAGGGTTGTTCGCTGCGATCGGTCGGCCTGGAGTCGATCCAAGGCCTGTAGTTGCCTTTCCGGGTGTGTTCCTTCCTTTCTTGAGTCGCTTGCCGCTTCCTATAGCGGGATCGAGGTCGATTGAGAGACGCAGCGATCGCCGGCCAAGCACTAATATTCGGTCGATCGAGGGTTTGCACACAAGAAATAGATCACTAGAGTAGGTCAAGCTGGCCAATGTATTAATCCAGTCTTAACCGTACCGCTAGTTCACTACCCGAAGTGTTGACACTCGCCGAGGCCAATGTAGTTCCTGGGACTTGGTGACTTGAGGGCACTTGTGGTCTTCTGTGCAAATTGCGTTCTGATTTATGTTTAGTCGGTGTCTCCCTACCGCTACCATCTTATCTATCATCCTACAACTAAACAACAACTGGATTCTTGTCCCGGCGTCGTCCCCATGTGCCTCCCATCTTGGTCGATCGGCGATCACGATCGCCGATCCGCGATCCACCCTTGATCGACGATCGGCGATCGAACCTCGATCGATGACTTGTGTTCGTCGCAGGCCATCGATGATCTGTCTTCTTCCGTCCCTGGTCATACTGAATCATCGATGCTTGCCTTCGATCGGGGCTTGAGTCGACGTTGATCACATGGGGCTAGCCCACCACGATCAGCCGTAGTCGATCGACAACCTGCATGCTTCGACCTTGATCAGGCTTGGCCCACGTCCGTCTTGACTTCACCAACCTTAGACGCCTTGATCTTCTCGTCAGCTTCAAGCCCCTTCGTACGGTTGATCTACGTTCACGTCGGGTTGATCAACCGATTGGTAACACCAGAATCCACCGATCGACCGCTTCTTGACTATCGATCGCTCATGCCGCCGTGCCACTCAATGTCGTGGTAGCGGGAACTTCTCTTTCAGCACTTCACCACAACCGCCCCCCGTCCGTAAGTCGGGTCGTACGGCGGCTCACTACGGACACAGTCTCCAACTCTCCATGCACATCAGTTGCGAAGTCTGCCCAGATCAACCCGATTGATTGAGGCGAGCAATCACGATCGCTAGTGGGACCGATACTCCAACCGTATCCGGCGCTTCAGATCTCGCGTCTTCGCTACGAGTTCAACCACGGTGTCGGTATCCAGCAGCCGTAAGATGAGTCCGGCTCACACTATCGGCTCACACGATCGGCCGCAGTGATCAGCTGCAGCGATCAGCCTGTCGATTGATCGGTCCACCCGAGGTCGTAGTCAATCCGATGACCGATCCTCTTCAATCGCCACCCGACGTCGCCAGCCGCGTCAATCAGCGGGGGTGGACCATCGCGACGGTAGGGCGGAACATTGGGGCGAAACGTCGCGCGCGACCCTTCGACCCGAACAGCCGCCGGTTTCGTCGGCCTCGTCAACTCATCAGCGGCCTGCGCGCTCGGATACTGCTGCGTCTGTGCAGCGGGTGACGATCGAGCAGTACCGGATAATGATGGCCGAGGCGGAGCAGGCCCGGAACGACGGGATGGACGTGCAGAATTCATTCCATTGCAATACTTCGTCCCCGCCAGGTGACTGTTGACCTTGATCGCTCCACTCATTTCCAACACGATCAGCCAAGATCCATCATCGTAACACCTCGCGGTCGCTCCATAACCTTCCGATCTGCACTTCTCATACATATACATGCATCCACATACAACCTTTTCCTCCGATCGACGGCCTCCCCGTCGATCCGTCATCCATCTCGCTCACCAAGGCGACCAGCTCGCCCTGGCGGTCCGATCTCACTCTTCCTCGTGAGACTGCATCGCGTTAAACCGGTTCCGGTTCACACGATCGCGAAATAACTCGTACAATAGAGCTCCACAGTTGAGATCGGCTTCGTCCACCCAGTCAGGATCGTCGTAACCCTTCCAGTGTACCAGGAACTCCCGATACGTCCGGCCGTACCGCGTCCTTCTGCCCGTCCTCATGTCCACGATCTTTTCCACTTCGTACTCGTTCGCGTCTCGATCGGGGGTCCAGCTGTCCTCCGGAAGTAAGATCTCGTCGAAGTCCAGTCGATCGGCTTCGTTCACCGTGAGTGCGGTCTGCGGTCGATCGGGGAAGTCCTTAACCAACTTCAGCTTGTACACATGCACGATCGGGAACAGGTGATAGTCCGTGCCAGCAATCTGAAGCTTCATCGTGTACTCGTTCACCTTCTCCGCAACGCGGAATGGACCGTGCCACAGGTGAGCTAGCTTTCGTGCATATCCTTCCTTCACGCGATCCAGATACAACCACACCTGCGATCCAGCCTCGATCGAGTGCGGTCGAACTTCTTCATTGTGTCGATCGGCCCGATCTGCGATCGCTTCCCGTAGGCGAGCATTCACCTGACTTCGAGCCTGATCGTAGTACCTCTGGATCCGATAACGCCACCGCCGAGGATTTCGGTCCCGCGTCCGAGTGCTACCCAAAGGTATCGTCGCCTCGAGCGTCGATCGAGGATCCCAATCATGCACCAGGTAAAAGGGCGAGTCTCCACGGATCCGATCTTGAGCCGTGTTGATCGCGAAGGTCAATCGCTCTGCGTACTCATCCCAATCCTTCTGATCCAGATCCTCCACGAACATCTTCAGGGCTCTCGTCGCTGTCTGTACCATTCGCTCTGCAGTACCGTTGGCTTGAGGCCGATAGACCATCGTCGCTCGCTGACGCATACCCAGGATCTTGTTAAAGGCGCGGAAGAAGTCAGCCATAAATCCCGGCTCGCGATCGTGCCTGATCACCTCGCTGGCACCAAATCGCCGGAACACACACTCTTCGTAAGATTCGGCGATCGTCTGCGCCGTTCGGGAGGAGCTGGCCTTCGCGATCATGTATCCTGTGAACAGATCGACCCAGATCAGCAGTTCGGTGTTACCTTTGTATGACTTGGGCAGCGAAGGTATGTGATCCATCGCTATGATCTGGAACGGGTAGGTCGCCTGGATGTTCCCCGGTGACTCGCCCCTGATCGTGGGTCGCCCTTTGCCGGTCTCACAATCGACACACTCTCCGACGTACTTCTGCACACTCCTGAAGAGACCTCTCCAGTGAAAGTGATCACGGATCCGCTGATAGGTACGCCCAATCCCTTGGTGGCCGCCTTCCACAGTAGAGTGATAGTGATGCAAGATATCCTGGTGCAGCGTCTCTGGTGCAACCAGTCTCATCAATCCGTCTCGATCTGCCTCCGATCGCTTGGAGGGCGGACAGTAGAACAGCAGATCGTTGTCATCGATCTCGTAGTCTGCCGCTATGTTGCCATAAGATCGGGCCTCATCCTGCGTCAGGTCAGCCACGTCTCCCATCAGGTACTTCTTCATGCCCGTGACCCACACCTCTTCATCTTGTGCCCGACGAATCCGATCAATCCGCAGTCCTCGCACGATTTCTTCCTGCATAACAGTCGGATTCGGTCGTGATCTGGCGTTCGATCGGGTAGTCATCGGTGATAGCCGGGCGATCGGTTCGTCAGATCTGACAACCAAGATCTCATCGAGCCGGTTCAATGTCACCAGATCCACGCGATCGGCCTCATCCTCGACGACGACGCCCCCTTCACGTTGGAGCGCTGCGCTGGCCAGACTGTCGGCGCTTCCGTTCCAATCTCGTTTCACATGTAACAGTTCATGATCTGGCCAGTTCCGTAGCCGATCGAGCACCTTCTGCTTCAACAATGTCAGCTTGGGTGCCTTGCAGTCGATCTCGCCCCGTACTTGCCGGATCACCAGGTTGGAGTCGCCACAGACCACCAATCGGCCGCGATCCATGCCGTCGAGGAGGTCGAAGCCCAACAACAAACCGTGATACTCCGCCTCATTGACGGTCAGCCCTTCAGCATAGCCCGATCGCGCTTTCACCACACTCCATTCGGGCAACTTCCACAAGATCGCACTGTATGCGCCCCCGCCTCGCTTGACACGGGCGGATCCGTCAAAACTTATCACCAGCAGCTCTTCGTCGGCGCGCACAGTCGGGATCGGGGCTTGGATCCTCCGCCGGGGTTCTTTCTTCGGTGCGATCGCGATCAACGCGTCGTCAACGTCCGATCGAGTTGTAATACTAGCGGCGATCGCCCCCAATAGCTCGTCCTCTCCCTTGGTGCACTTCGTGATCTCGAGAGTCCAGGGCGATAGGAGTGCAGCCCACTGACCCAATCGACCTTGAAGACCAGGCGATCGGAACAGCCACGCCAACGTCAAGTGTCGGGTCAGGACCCGGCTCGATCGCCCAACCAGCATATTGTAGTTCAAGTCCAGGATCCGTAACAGCGCCAGCACTTCCTTCTCCACCACGTTGTAGTTCAGTTCATTCGATTTCAGCGTTCGACTGGCGAAGGTAACGGGATGGTAGATCTGATCATGCTCCTGCATCAGCGCCGCCGAGATCGCCCAGTCACTCCCATACACGATCAGAACCGGAGTTCGATCGCGATCAAAATGCCGTAGGATCGGTGTCGTCGCGATCTTCGTCTTCAATGTCGAGAACGCACGATGAGCACGGATCCATCGTTCGTCTCCCACTTCGACTTCAGGAACGTGCGTCTGATCGGGGTCCGCCGAGTTCCGATCTACTGAGTTCGGCGCTTCACGATCCAAGATCTGGCGCAGATCGGGGCGCTTCTTCAGTTCTGCGAAGTCCACCTCGCGCAGTTCATACAGGATCGCCGCGTAGATCGCGTAGTCTTCCAGGAAACGGCTGTAGTAATTGAGGCTGCCCAAGAATAACTGCATTGATCGGAGCGATCCCGGGAACGGCAGATCCGTCAGTGCCGCGAGATCCTTCGGATTGGCTTCCAGCCCTTCGTTCGACACACGATGTCCCAGATACTCCACCTTGCGCATCCCCCAAGAGCTCTTCTCCACACTGATCGAGAGGTTCCACTTATCGCAAGCATCCAGCAGGTGATCCACACGATCACACAGCTCATCCCATGATCCTGCCGTCACCAGGATGTCATCGATGTACGATCTGCGCCCCAACACAGATGGACGCCCCGGATCTTCTGGTTCTCCTGACTCGATCAAGTCCGTAGTGACTTCAGAGCCCGACGATCGCGGGATCCTGGTGAACCCGTACAGCGCGTCGTCCAGAAGTCGCTGATAGATCTGAGGAGCGTTCTTCAGGCCGAACGGCATCCGATTTCACTCGAACAGACCCATGTGAGTGATAAAGGCCGAGATCGCACGAGCTCGATCGGTCATCGTCACCACCCAGAATCCACTAGCCATGTCCAGCGAGCAATACCAGAGCACTTTGTCCAGGTCTTCCAGCAGATCGTTGATCAGGGGCATCGGATACACCATCAGCCTAGTCAGGCTGTTGACAAGCCGATAATCGATACACAACCTGATATCCACTCCGTTCTTCTTGATGATCACGACGATCGGCGAGGCCCACGGCGATCGGGACTTCCTGGTCATCTTGGCCGACAGCAATCCCTTGATCAGATTCGACACCTTCTCCACGAACTGAGGCGCGACCTTCCGAACTCGTTGGGCGATCGGTTTCGCATCGCCCACGTCGATGTCGCAAGTGACACCTCGGGCAGCTGGCGGAAGCGCATTGCCCTTGCCGATCAGCAGGTGCCTCCTGTGCCAGATCTTCTTCCGCAGTCGGTCGATCTCCTCCGGGGTATTGAACTCCAGATCTCCCACCTTGATGTCGTCGATCTTTACCTCATCTGTCGTCGAGATCACAATTTCAGGAAGCACAGCTAATTCGCCTTCGACGTCTTCGGCTGATCGATTCCCGCCCTCATGGTAATGAACTTGATCATCAGCGTCAACATCTCGATCTGGTTCAGTCGCAACGGGATCGTCCCGATTGGCGGTGGGTTTGATCTCGACTTCTACCTGATCATCTCCAACGACCGCCGAGTCTTCGACCACATGCGACCGTCGTTCCGATGCTGGAACACCGTCGCCAGCTTTATCATCATTCGATTTCGGCTCTTCGACGGCTAAGGTCGCTACATGGGGTATCCGATCTGTACTCCCGCCCCCGAGATCTGGTTCGACGGTACAGCCGTCGACCTGATCGTCCGATGGCACGTGAAGGGACACTGTTCCGCCGTTCTCTGAAACTTTATCAACTGGTGGCCTCGCGTCATCCATCGCTGCATGCCGCGATTCGCCCCCTGATCGAAGCGCATCAACGGCAGCCACCCCCAGATCGGAGCGCCTCACCTCCGATCCACTTGTCGGATCGAGTGGGCCTACCGACTGATCGGCGATCGGGGATACCTCGGGTCTCCGGAGAATGGCTCGGGGCGTCGGATAAGTCGGTCGCTCCACTGCCGATACTGGCGGTCCCGCTGGTGTTTCCTCGTTAGCCAGCTGGTCCTCCGTCGTGGCTTGGAAGGCTAAGTTCTGCCATTCCATGTAGCGACGGGACCCGATCGACACGTATCCTGGCACCCGGGGTATCCGATCTCCGGCCAGCCACATCGCAATCCGTTCATTCCGGTGCAGGACGAGGTCCTTGTCCCCGATGTTGGTGATCTGGAGATATCGGATCCGACCAGGTCCACGGACCACGGTCGGCACCCAACGATCTCCGCGGGTAACCCACAGCTTCTCTCGATCTGTCACCTTCATCCGCAGCGGAAGCTCGAACGAAGCTCCGATCGCGATCTGCACTCCTTGATCCACGCACACATGTCGTACGTTATCATTATGCAGCTGTCGGCGTCCGCTAAGCTGGATCTTGACTTCGTCGGGCAGACAGATAGAGCCGTCCGCGAGATCGAGGCGGATCCCAGCTGGAACCATGAAGTCCATACCCAGGATCGCCTCTTGTCCTGACAGATCGCCGACCCAAATATCGAAGAAATACACCAGCGATCCTGCTAGTGTAACCTTGATCCTGGTCCTTCCTTCCGTCATGTACACGCTTTCACCGATTCCCACACACTCCTGGCTCTGACTCGTGTCGACATAGCACCCCACCTTACGAGCAAAGGCGGTGTCCACGATGGACACCTCGGCGCCGGTGTCTAAGAGTAAGATCGACTTCTCATTGTTGATCTTGCCAGTGATCTTGGCCTGACGAAACCACTTACCTGGCGAATGGTGTTTCCAATACCCCCTGGACTCTCCAGGAAGTAGATCGGTCACCACATCACCAGATCGGCGGTGCTCGCTGACGCGAGGCAGACGTCGATCATGATCATACTTCGGGATCTCAGTCGTCACTTCTCCATCAGCTGGCCTGAACCATTCCTCCGGTCTGCGCTGCTTCCAATAACCCCGAGTTTCTCCAGACTGGAGATCCAAGGGCACTTCGGCGTCAGAGCGGCTGAAGTCGTCCGATCGATGTAGACTCAAGACCTTGGCGGCAGATTTCGCATGCAGATCACATGTATTACCGCGTAGATCAGTCCGTCCACTTACTCGATCTACCGTGTTCTTGTTCACGTATGCATAGATGCAATACCTAGAACGCTCGGCTCGTACCGGATTCCAACCCGGCGAGCGTCCTAGTTTAACATCTTCTCGGCGATCGCGGGCAACATGCCTGCGTGCTTCACCGGGTTGAACCATTGACGGATCTGATTGTAGAATTCCTCCATCGGACACTTGCCCATCTCATGCAGCTCGCCGCATCCGCGGCACACGAACAGGCAGCGATCCGCCGGATGTCCTCGCTTTCCACACTTCTCGCAGGTCAAACGTCTCCAGCAATCCAGATCCGTGTGCTTCCGTGATCCACAGTGCGAGCAGCGGCTCGATCGCTCCGATCCATCGGGCGACGATCGCGATCTTGGATCTGATCGAGGTGAGTCATGATTGATCGGCGCTTGGTTGCCTCGATCCGACTTCGTCACGTCGCCCCCAGTGTTGCGAGGCTTGCCTTCGGCTGACGCTAGGTAAACGCGACGTAGATCACCCTCTGAGTCCGATCCGTCCGACCCGGTGTCTGATCCAGACTCCTGGCTCGCGATCTGAACTGCACGCACTGCTCGCTTGGTCGTGACGGCTGGTGCTGAGGTCGGAACCTTCTGGCGATACTTCGATCCAAAGGCCGATCGTTTCTGTCTGCTCTTCGCGCGTTCTCGAGCGCACAGGACTTCCTCCAGATCGTCTGCGTCTGCAAGCCGAAGTAGGGTCAGCTGATCGGCCAGTTCGTGATCGCCCAGCGTCTCAATAAAGTGTTCGACATGTTCTCGACGGGCCTTGGAATCTCCGTCCTTGATCTTCAGTCTCGCACGCAGAGCCGCCACATTCAGTCGATAGAGGTAATCCAACGGCGATTCATCCGATCGCTTGCGAGAGTGATAGTACTGCCAAGCCACTGATACTCCTAGGCCACAATACTGGATCTGGAAACTCCAGAGCAGATCACTCCACTTGTTCCGTGTCGATCGGCCCAGCTGGCGGTACCAGTTCTTCGCCGGCCCTGTCAGCAGATCTGCAAAAGTCAGGCACTTCTCTTCATCCGTGGCTTGATCGCGCATGAAGGCCGATTTCACCTTGCTGATCCACGATCGGGCGCGATCTTCGTCCTGATCCTTGCCGCTGAACTCCTTAAGATCCGACATCGCCGAAATCCGTACACGCTGGATCAGGGAGGACCCAGTGGATCCCGAGGCAGCGGTAGCCACCACCGCAGGGGCCGAACTCGGCAGATCGATGTCGTCCGGGTCGTATTCCCACTGTGAGACGTCTCGATCCGGCGATCCAGCTGATTCCATCTCCACGTCCCGTGATCCCACATTGTCGTCGACCGCTGGAGCAGGCGTTGCCACCGCGGCCTGTTGTTCGCTCAAGAATCTGGCCATCGCAGCCTGAAAGTAGGATTCCAGTCTGCCGTCCGACTCGTCCGATCCGGTAGCACTGGTGGTCCGATCGGTCGACTTGGGTTTCTGCTTCCGAGGTCCTGATCGCGTGCGTTCTTGACATTGGCTACGCGATCGGGCCTCCAACATCGCCGATCCAGAAGGACCGGGAGACATCTGCTGAGGTTCAGACGACGTATCCGATACATGTTCGGCTGCCGAGACGTAGGGAGACGACGATCGGTACCCTGTAGACTCCACCCGCGGCGACGACACTGGTGCCGGCGACATCAGATCTCGCGCCTTCGGGTCCGGACGGTCCGCGATCACGTCGACCAGAGGTCGCAGCTTGTCGACCAATGTCTGGATCGCCGTCTGGATCACGTCGAGATCTAGATCGAAAAGGTCATTCGCCTTGAAGGCGCCAGCTACGAAGCCGGCTTCCTTCAGCAGTCCGAGCAGGTTCTTCACCGCCGACAACTTGTTGTCCGTCGCGCGGGGGGCCGAGATCGGGCCCTTCGGGTCGCCGATCTGCTTCGGCCGCACGATCACCATGACAGGATCTTGGCGCAAGAAGTCTCGCAGATCCTTCAGGTGATACTGACGTTCCAGGTCAGCCTCAGACCAGTCGGGCGCCAGCGATCCGGGATCTTCGTCGTCCAAGCCAGGCGCTCTCAGCTTCCTCCGCGCGATCTGGGCCTTGTCCGCGATCGCGTCCAGATAGTCGGGATCGAGCCTGATCGGCGAGTCTGCGAATGCATATCGGTCCGATCCGGCTTTGGTTTGTTTTGTTAGTGAATCTCGGTTCGTACCGCGATCCACCGGGGTCCCCGAAGGGACCTGGGGAGGATGTTGAGGTTTGTCTTCTAGATCTGTCTCCAGATCGCCCTCGATTCCGTCGACAGAAGTTCTCCGAGCACTCTGTCGATCCGCGGATCTCGTTTTGTTCAGCAGCGTCTCTGTCGATCCGGTATCCGACGACGCCTCTTCCCCTGGTTCTATCTTCACTTGCGCATCTTCTGCGGACTCACGGTGAACTCCGGAGTCCCCAAGAGATCCGGGCACGCGCACCATTGTGGTGTAGCGGGATCAGCCAAAATCTGGTTAAGGCTTGATCGAGCTTCCCACCAGCGCCCAGACACCGACTAACGGAGGGGGTCCCCCAACGATCCGTGATCGGCTGAACTTGTTCTCACCTTGTGTACCCGTCGGCGGGCTCGATCTGCTCTCTCGGGGCTCCGAGGATGCAGCACTTGGTGAAGATCGAGTGTCTTGGCGTGACGCGGGGATAGTTCGTGGAGCAGCGCGGGAATCTTAGCTCTGCGTCCGAGTATACGTTCCGATCGAGGGTTGTTCGCTGCGATCGGTCGGCCTGGAGTCGATCCAAGGCCTGTAGTTGCCTTTCCGGGTGTGTTCCTTCCTTTCTTGAGTTGCTTGCCGCTTCCTATAGCGGGATCGAGGTCGATTGAGAGACGCAGCGATCGCCGGCCAAGCACTAATATCCGGTCGATCGAGGGTTTGCACACAAGAAATAGATCACTAGAGTAGGTCAAGCTGGCCAATGTATTAATCCAGTCTTAACCGTACCGCTAGTTCACTACCCGAAGTGTTGACACTCGCCGAGGCCAATGTAGTTCCTGGGACTTGGTGACTTGAGGGCACTTGTGGTCTTCTGTGCAAATTGCGTTCTGATTTATGTTTAGTCGGTGTCTCCCTACCGCTACCATCTTATCTATCATCCTACAACTAAACAACAACTGGATTCTTGTCCCGGCGTCGTCCCCATGTGCCTCCCATCTTGGTCGATCGGCGATCACGATCGCCGATCCGCGATCCACCCTTGATCGACGATCGGCGATCGAACCTCGATCGATGACTTGTGTTCGTCGCAGGCCATCGATGATCTGTCTTCTTCCGTCCCTGGTCATACTGAATCATCGATGCTTGCCTTCGATCGGGGCTTGAGTCGACGTTGATCACATGGGGCTAGCCCACCACGATCAGCCGTAGTCGATCGACAACCTGCATGTTTCGACCTTGATCAGGCTTGGCCCACGTCCGTCTTGACTACACCAACCTTAGACGCCTTGATCTTCTCGTCAGCTTCAAGCCCCTTCGTACGGTTGATCTACGTTCACGTCGGGTTGATCAACCGATTGGTAACACCAGAATCCACCGATCGACCGCTTCTTGATTATCGATCGCTCATGCCGCCGTGCCACTCAATGTCGTAGTAGCGGGAACTTCTCTTTCAGCACTTCACCACATTTGGATTGGTACTCAATTGACAGATCCTCTGCAATTTGGTGTAAATGATACCACGATGATACTAGTCCTGAAGCTACTCTTCACGTGGGAGGCATGAGCTGGAGCACTGGTTTCCATTCCAAACAAGACGGAGCTAGTAGTCCTGCTCTGAGTTGGCGTTCAATCCAGCTAACTTCATACATCGGCATTGGTTTGTATCAAACTAACACAGCATCTATCAGACTAGAAACTTGTGATGCATCCTTTGCATGGAATGGGTACGCAACGGTCTATGGATCTTCGTATACCAACGCTAGAGATCGAGACTATAAGAAGGACATAGAGGACATCTCGTATGGCTTAGAGACCGTGCTACGAATGCGTCCAAGAGAATTCACATGGATGCAGGATGATCGTCGCTCGCTTGGTTTTATAACCCAAGTGCTCATAGAGGTTTGTCCCATCCCAGTGAGCGGAGATCCAGATCGTCCTATCAACGAGGAAATGGGAATGCCGAACGATGGCATGGGAGTAGATCTAGGCTCTCTTACAGCTGTCTTATGTAAAGCTATTCAAGAACAACAGAAGCAAATCGATGATCTAAAAAAAATTGTTGCAACTCTTCAGTGAGAACGTTTTAGGCTTACGAGAGCGCTGCTCAGTTGCCCATACAGTTCCGCCTTGCTTAGGTGCTCCGTGGATCCACTCAGGAGACGGATGCTGTTTCGAGGTTGCAACGACCGGATTCTTGATAGTGAGATCGGCTAGAATTTTTTTGAGTTCCTTGACATTGTCTGTAAAGCTCTCTCAGCATGTTTGGGTTGTCATTCCCTAGTTGAAGCTCGCCACGCTTATCAAACACAGCCTTCATAGTTAGTCTGGGACCCTCAATCGGTGTTTGCAACGTGTGCTGAACGTGAGTCTTCTTAACACGCCCAACCCGAGACGTTGTATCAGGCACGATTAGAAAAAAGCTTCATGTTGTATCATACACGTTAAGAAATTATATACTTAGTTTTTGTATGGGGCCATACAAACTTGCCGTCAACTAGGGGTTGGGATCGTCCGACCTTGCCTGCACAGGTTTGCATAGTGTCGTGTAGGAAAACACGAGTTTTACGAGTCCCCGCCCTATCAACCGAAGTCTTTAGGACGAGCCCTACCAACAACACACGCCTACCCCGAAAGATCGGAGGATATGTCGGGATAATAAACCAGAAGACCAGGTCTGATCCCTTATACGGGCTGGAATGTGCCTCCCTGTGTGCTGTGGGTCCGGTAGGTTACCCTTTGATTCAAATATAAGAGCACCCTTAGCCACGAGCTACGGCTAGGATGCGATGTGTAGTGCGTGCTTTTCGCACTAAACCTCTGTGGTCCCTCAGAAAGGAAGGGTACCAGGCCAATCGAAGCCTCTTACAGGGGCGCCGGGGCGAAGCCTCGGCTAAAAGTCAAATATACTGGGGGTCCTCGCCTCACGCCCAGCCAAACGTACAACTGTACACAGAGGTCTCTACTACCTCTCAACTCTCGGCCACCTACTCACTCTTGGCCTTACCAGGATGAACACTCGGTCAATGCGCCTTATGCTCACCGGCAGTCATACCCCGTGCAGCCGAGTGTATCCAGACCCTACGCTAAGCTAAGCGGCTTACCGTAGACGGACTTGACCCTTGTGTGGCTTGGGGGGAAGATTCTGCTCTCTGTTTAATGTTAGAGGCCGTGAGGCCTCCTCTATAACTAATCCCTAATGTCTATACAAATATCAAGTGTGGGCCGAGCTTTCGAGCTGATCTCACAACCGGACGATACCTCGCCCTAAATCCGAACTCCTACTGGGCATAAATGTACCCACTATGAAACTTCGGAGGCCCCGGCAGACGGTTTATTATGACCCGCCGAGACTCTCCTGTCACTCCGTAGTCTCCATCAATCACCGTGGCACTCAAACGCGGGGAATGTGTCCGGCCAATCAGAGTCCTCGGTCAGCCATCATTCGCAGGCTCAAGACAGTTAGGCCTCGGTCGGAACTCGCCCGGCCACGGCCATTTCCCGATCTCACAGCGGCCCCCAACTCGGCCCGAGCCGTCCCAAGTGGTGAATGCCGTGTTGCCTTCGCTCCCTTCCGCGCGTCGTCGTCATGCTGTCGTCTGGTGGCCCTGGAAGCGCGCCGCCTTCCCGGACCTCGGTCCAGCCTCGCAGGTGATTCTTCGCGTGGCGTACTTGCTTGTTGTTCTTGCTGGCTTCATCGCGTCTAACCATCTTCAACTTGATTCATCTCGCTGCAGAACGCACAGCTCCTCGGCCCCATGGGCCATCCCATCGACACATCGGCTCCGACCTCGGAGGCTACGGCGGCGCCAACTCTCGCCTCTGCGTCAGCAAGCGCGACGGCCCCAGGCTTCGGATGCTGTCTCCGCGCCTTCTGCGTCATCGTCTGGCACTGCTGGCAGCGCTGGGGCTACTCCGTCACCAACTCCCGCCTCTGCAGGTGCACGCGGGGTGGCGAGCAGTCTCCAGGCTGCGCCTCAGGTCGCTTCTGGTCAAGCTTCGGTTGTCCGTGCTGGAGAGGCTTCGGCTTCGAGTGCAGCGGCTTCGGCGTTGCCAACTTCCGCTTTGCAATCTGCTAGCGGGGCTTCGTCGAGCCCTGAGTCCACTCAGCTGATCCCTCGGCCTTCGCCTGACTCAAGTCCCCTGCGCGAGGCTTCGTCAAACGCTGCGCACTTCTGTCGCACTGGTGACCCTCTGCCTGCCGCTCCGCGCGAGGCTTCGCGTCCCACTCAGCTTCCTTCGGCGCAATGGTTTGCGGTAGAAGACATAGTCCACGCAGAGGTTTCAAGCACCGTGGGTGACCTTCGCGCAATGACGGAGCGACGTTTCACAGACCTCGCCCACCTGATGATAGGCTTGGTGCGTCACCCTCCGCTTCGGATCGACTACGAACTCGACCAGCGGCTTGAGCGGGCTCACAGCCTCGGAGAGGTCGTCCAAGCGCTCAACCCGGACCCTTGTTCGCCTCCCATGGGGTGGGATGAAGAGGTCGTCAAGTCGCTTCGCCATGAGCGCGACGAAGTCTCGCGTCAAGTGAGGAAGTCCAACTCCGCCATGGCGACGAACGACGAGACGATTGCTCTGCTGAAGTCTCAGTGTGAGCGGTACGAGGCTTCTCTCAAGGCTTCGGACTCGCTCTTGGCGAAGGACCGCGAGCTGTTCAAGTCGGGTCTCGTCGAGTACAACGGCAACATGCGGCAGCTCCGAGCTCTCCTCATCAACCAAGCGCGTGGCCAACCGGAGACTCAAGACCTCGTCCGACGTATGGATGAGAACATCTTGCCTCGTGCTTTCGAAGCTTTCCTGGGTGTGCTCGACTCTTCGGCTGCCTCCTCTGCAGAGGCCCTTTCTTCGCGTTCTCGTGAGACTTCGGCTCGCTCCGGTACGGTTCGCGTCGGGTTGGTGCGTCGGATGACGCTCAAGATGATGTCTCAATGGATCATGACGGCTCGGATGACGACTCGGGCCCCGAGGCTTCTGATTCTCGTCCTACCAAGCGGCCCAAGAATGCTCACTCGCCGTCTGCAGAGACTTCACCGCCTGCCCGGGTGCGTGTGTCGTCACGGACATGTGCCGCTACCAAGCGTGCCACACGACTCGGCCGCCCTTCGGTCAACCTGCAAGAGAGAGCTCGGGCCAAGTCGAAGTCGCGGCCTTCGCCTCCTCCGGTTGCAGTCGCCCGCCAGGGTGAGGCACAGGCTTCGGTTGCTGAGTCTACGGCAGCTCAGGCCAGTCGTCCTCCTTCCCCGACTCCATCCGAAGCTTCAACCGCTCTGTTCTCTGAAGCCTCTGAGGCTGAGGTTGAGTTCGAGACTTCGGACCGCGGCGAAGAGCTTGAAGAGAAGCGCCCTGTTGAGAGTTCGCCTCTTGATGCTTCGGTCGTGGTCCCTCCTCGTCGAGACGGCCGCCCCGTGCGTCCTGCGTCTACGACATCGGCACTCCGCTCCATGGTTGATGTTGAGCGTGAGAATGCGCCTGATGACGAGGTTATCGGCAACGCTGCGGCGCCTCGTGCAAGTGAGGCTTCGGCATCAGCTTCAGCCTCTAGCCCGCGGTCTCAAGCAACATCTCGCAGGCCTCGTCGTCGCAACACTCGTACTCAGGTCGTGGCAACTCTCTCGGCGCCAAGTACGGCCGAAATGTCAAGCTTCGCTCGGACTTCGACACCGCTGGCCCCAGTTCGGGGGGAGCAGCCTCTGGTTCGCGTGTCTCGCAAGCTGCCGGACACCGCGACGCCGTTTCTCGACCCTCCGTTCCGAGCGTACGGGGCCAAGCCCTGTTGGTGCATTATCCAGAACGTTCGGATGCCTACGCCAATTGCTAGCGACGTGATGGTGGAGTGTTCGGCTGAAGGCATAGAGGCGTGGGCTGATTGGGAGAACCCGAATCACCCTTCCAGAGGTTTCTCGCCAGCATGCCGGCCGAACCTTGTCTGTTCGACGTCGATGCGTTCATGCCTGACGTCCCTATCTCAATTCGTGCGGACGTTCGGTCGCTGTTGGTGAAGCTTTGGTGTCAGTTCACAGGCAGGTCTGTTGGTCGCACGGAGAAGAATGACCTCGGCTTCTCGCTGTTTGAGCGTGGTCACTGGATCTCAACGACTGCAGTGGAACGCTGGCTCCAGGCATTGGCTCAAGCGCTCGTTGAAGACTCGTCGGAGTATCGTGCAATTCTGGCTGAATGGAACAAGTATAACCGGGAGCGCAACAACCGTGCGGACCGCTTGCGCCTGCAGATTCCCAAGCGCTGGTGGCAGTGGTGCTTCCCAGACTTCGCTGGTCACGTCTCGTGTGAGACCGAAACCATACTCGAACCTTCGGTGCTGCAATATTCGTTCGAGAACTTGGCGTGGGCTCCTCAGTCGGACGACTGGGTTTCCGAGTGCTTGGAATTGGATGGGCACCAGCCGTGGCGTAATTGCTGGGTGAACGTGCCGTCCGAGCACCCGTATAACACCACTTTCGCACCCTGCAATCCTGCGGTTCCACTCTTCGTCCCGCGCGGCATGACTACCCGTGAGGTTGCGTCTGCCATCACTGTGAACCCCGTGCTGGATTCTCATCGTGTTACGGCTCCGTGGGTACGCGAATTCACGAGCTTTCACGGGCCGCCGACCGGTCTACAAGAGGGCGGACGACAAGAAGACGAAGGTGAGGTCTCGAAAGAAGAGGAGGTTGAGGAGGTCGTCGAAGAGATCGAGTCTTCTGAAGAGGAGCCAGACGTCTCAAGCAATGCTGTCGATGTCCAAGCTCCAGCTGACGAAGTTACACCGACGCACGACGCTCAAGTTGCCGCAGCAGCCACGCAACCTTCGGCCCCAGAGCGCGCCCCGACTTCAGAGGCCTCTGTTGAGGAGGCGTCAGCTGACGAAGTTTCTGCCGAAGAGCCAAGTTCACCTCCAAGTTTCGCTGATCAAGCGGCCTCAGAAGGCGAGGCTTCTCCGGCTGCGCGTCTCCGCGTTTTGGCTAAGGTCGCGTCGTCTTCGGATTCCTAGGCTTCGTTCCAGTCCTTCACCATGTCCGAGTCGAGCTAGATCAGGGTAATCAGACAGTACGTTTGTAGTATAACTAGCTCGCCCATGCAATTCAATAACCGTTCATCCTTCTTCAGTTGTTCTCCATGATTCTCCAGTCGTAATCTCCACATCGTAAAGTCTTGTCCACTTCAACATACAAATATACAATCTTCGTCCGCAGTATCTTCTTTCGTCTGCTGGGGCCGGCTGCGTGGCCCCGCCGGCAGTTCATCATTATGAGAGGCATGCACCTAGTCTTCGTCAGCGACTTAGACCATTTGCAACCTTCGGTCGCGGCGCTTCTCGCGTAAGTAGTCGTACAGCAGACCGCCGCACGACAAATTAGATGCAGGTTCCCACGAGGGTTCGTCGTATCTAACCCACTTCACCTTGAACTCTCGGACGGCTCGTTCAGTGTTCGTCGAGAGGGGAATACGGTCATCCAGGATGGCCTCTACCTCATATTCACCTGCGAGGTGGTCGGGTTCCCAACTATCCTCCGGGAGCAACTCCTCGTCGAAGTCTAGTCGCGTCTCCTCGGACACCTCAGCTGCTAATCAGGTCTTCGGCCGATCGCCAAACTCATTCACGGCCTTCAGTCACGACACATGCACGACCGGGTAGAACCGATAGCCACTCTTGTCGGGCAAATCCAACTCGTACGCATACTCATCAACCTTCTGCTTGATGTGGAAGGGTCCATGCCACCGATGAGCCAACTTCTTGGTCAATCCAGGCTTGACACGTTCCATGTAAAGCCATGCGCGATCTCCTGGCTGGACGAGAGACCTCGGTGCTGGGTCTGGTGAATCGTCATCACTATCAGTACCTGTTGGTTCATCCTCCGCGGTTTCACTAGTCGCAGAAGGTGGAAGCGCAGCGCGTTCCGCTCGACTCAGATTCTCGTTGTGCTTCTCAGCTCTCCGAGCCTTCTCGACCGCTTGATATTACTTTGCCATCTCTAGCGCCACTTCCTGCTGCCTGTTGACTTCTCGGCGCCATGCTAACGCGTCTGATTGTCGTCCGAGGCCTCGCTTCAACGAGGAAGACATAGCTCTGAGGGTGGACCTTGCGTCCCATCCGTGCACCAAGTAGAAGGGTGTGTCCTTCCTCGTGGCATCCTGTGAGTTGTTAATCGCAAAGATCAACTTCTCCACAATCTCATCCAATCTTGTTTGTTGTAGCGGGTCTTCAGCGTACACTCGCACGGATTGCATTACGGTCTTGACCGAGCGTTCCTGTTGGCCGTTATCCTGCGGCCGATAGCTCAGCGTAGCTCTAGATCGCGACTGCATCATCTCAGCAAAGGTTTGGAAGACTTCGCTCATGAAGCGCGAGTCTCGGTCGTGCCTTATCAGAGACGGCGCTCCGAACCTTCGGTACAAGCACTCCTCGAATGCTTGCGCAACGCATAGTGTAGACGTGTCTGCCATCGCCTTGCCCATGACGAATCCAGTGAATGCACACTGAAACAGCAACAGTGCGGTATTGCCCCGCCGAGTCTTCGGTAGGGGTATCACAAAATCCATCGAGACAATTTGCAGCGGTCGTTCGGCAAGGATGTTGCCCGGCGAGTATCCACGCAGTTGTGGACGACTCTTGCTTGAGCTATAATCCGGGCAGGAGCGCACATGCTATTCCACATCGGCGAACAGTCCGATCCAATAGTAGTCTGCCTTCACACGGTGATAAGTTCGGACGATACCTTGGTGACCGCCCTCCAACGAGTCATGGCAGTTCTGTAGGACCTCTTGAACCATCGTTGTTGGCACCACTAGACGTAATGTCGTCTCCTCGGTTCGGTCACGCCCCCACCGACGGTTCGCGCGTAGGAAGTACAGCAAGCCATCTTCGCTTAGCACAAACTTATCAGCCATTTTCCAGGCTTCACGTGCAGCTTTGTAGGCAAGCTTCGCTTCTTCTCCTTTTAGCACTGTCTTGAGGTTTGACCATCGGAGTTCTTCGTCTTGGGCTGCGCCAATGCGTCTGCGTCGTTCTTCCTGCACAACCAGCGGGTCGATGTCGTCAGCACTCGGTTCACGGACCACTGTTGCATCAGGCCTCGGTGGGTCCGGAGGTTCGTCAGACTCTTCGCTGTTGACATCGTTCGATTCATCACCTTCGGTTCTTTCCTCTGGACCATCACCCGAAGTCTCTTCAGCAAAGCGTACACGCTTCGCACGCGCTCGGGATTGTTGCCTCGTCACCACGGCTATATGTCCAGTATCCCGTACAAAATCGAAAAAATTCTTCCACGGTCACTGTCACGCATGTCTATCACACGTATCGAGTTCACATGACGCGTGATCATCTCTTCAGAAGCTTCAGCTGACCGTTCAGAGAGTACTTCTTGGATCCGATTCAATTCCACCAACTCTCGTTTCCGTACTTCACTGGTCACCGTCATCGACACCTTCTTCTCCAGGGTCTTGCTCGCCAAAGAGTCTGCCGCTGCATTGAACTCTCGGATGGCGTGAAGATACTTCACCGAGCGAAGCTTCGTTGTGAGTTCTTTGTGCTTGTTCAGTTGTGCCATTAGCGACTCCTTACGGCAAGCGATCACCCCTAGGGATTGCTGGATTGCGAGTCTCGAGTCTCCGACGATGACTAAATCTTCGGCCCCGTGTTCTAGGGCTGCCAAGACTCCGTTATTCATACCGGTGTACTCAGCGAGGTTTACCGTCGTAGCCTTGAGATACACACTCGCAGCGATCACTACACTTCATTCAGGGAGTCGCCATAGTATCCAGGCGCAACTGCCGTAGCCACCATGCTTCTCAGTCTTTGCCGAGCCGTCGAACGAAAGTACGTAACCACTGTAGGCGCGTGGCAACCGTGCATACAGCAAGTGCGGATCCATCCGAACATTCGGCGAGCCTTTGGTCGGTGGGGTCACCGGTGCCAGCGAGTCTTCGAGATCAACGAAACTTGTGATCGTCGACTGCAGCAGCTGAGCGAAGGCACAGTCCTTCTCTTTGACTCGTTGCACCACTAGACTCCACGGAGACAGCAAGACGGCAAATTGTGTTGCCCGTCCGAAGAGTGTCTTCGATTTGTGGACCCAGTCGAGCGTCGAAAATCACGTGTAGACGTGGATGGTCCGACCTGCCAGCTGGGTGTAACACACCTTCAACAGCTGTAACAGAGCCAATACCTCTTTCTCCGCCGGGTGGTAGTTCATCTCGGCGTCCTTGAGCACTCGGCCGCAAAACCGAACAGGGTGCATCAAGCCATCGTGCTCTTGCATGAGTGTGGTGCTCACTGCCCACTCGTTCGCAAACAGCATCACATGGACCTCTCGGTCACGGTCGAAGTGTCGGAGGACCGGTGCCTCAGCGACTTTTCGCTGCAACGCTGCGAAGCTTCGCCTGGCCACCGAGAGGTCACCCCCTGGCGCGAAGTCCTCGTCTCGTAGATGGTAGAGTGCAGCTCCGTAGACCGCAAAGTCCTGTATGAAGCGACTGTAGTAGTTCAACGCGCCAAGGAAAGCCTGCGCTCCCTTCTTGGACAGTGGGAAGGAGAGCTCGGTGATAGCCTTCAACTTCTTCGGGTCTGCCCTGATACCACTCCGTGACACTTCATGAGACAGAAAGTCCACCTTGGGCTGCACGAAAATGCTCTTCGTGAAGCTGACACTGATCCGACATTCCTCAAAGCAAGCGAGGAGTCGATCTAGTGTTGCCAGACACTCGTCGAAGGATTCGCCTCCGAAGCAGATATCGTCCACAAACGATCGTCGCTCAAATACTGGCACCGACGAAGATTCGTCAGGCTCTCCATTCGCGAACATGTCTGCGATAGGGCTGTTGATCAGTTTCGAGACTGAGCTCTCCGCCGAATCCACACCGAGCGACGCTTCAAACTTCGTTGGCGGCTGCTCCGAGCCGAGTGACTGCCCGGGAGCCTGTTCGGTCGAGGTGCGGGTGCGTTCTCGGTCACGCGCTTCTGCTTCTTCCATCAAACGCGCGTAGTTTTTCCATCCGCCCTTCGGCTGAACAAAACCCCACAGAGCGTTGTCGAGCATTCGTTGGTAGTTCATAGGTGCATTCTTTAACCCAAAAGGCATTCTGAGCCACTCGAAATGACCCAGTGCACACACAAACGCTGAGATCTGGCGAGCCCTCTGGGCCATCATGATTGCCCAAAATCCACTTACTGCATCAAGCGAACAGTACCACAGATATTTCTCCAAGTCTGTGAGCAAATCATCCACCAGGGGCATCGCATACTCCATGATAGCAGTGACTGCGTTCACCATCTTGTAGTCGATGCATAGTCTGATATCCACGCCACTCTTTTTTAGTACGATCACAATCGGTGACGACCATGGGCTGTTGGAGAACGCGATCAGACCGGCCTTGAGCAAACCTCGCAGAAGTTCGTACAACTGCTTGAGGTGTCGGAGGGGAATCCTCCGTGCTCGTTGCTTGATCGGAGCATGACCTTGCACATCAATATCACACACGACATCGTACGCCGGTGGTGGCAGAGCATTGCCACTCGAGATCATGATGTTCTCATGCTTCTTCAGAACGGTCCTGCCGCCCTGGGCTCAGTTCCGGGTGCCGAACATTCTCGGCCGAGTAGTCCAACTCCGTGACCGAAGCTTCCGTAAGGTCGGGCAAGAAGGCTAGCTCGTGAGCGTAATCTTCCAAGTTGATCTCATTTGGCAGATGCGTTGCTCGATCACTGGTAGCCTGGGTGTCCGGTTCTTCACCCTCTGCATCGACTGCAGCGGCGGCCGACAGGTAATTTCTAGTCAGCACGGCTACCAAATCCTCATCTTGGACCGAGCCTCCGAGCTCGGGGAACTGTTCGCCGTCACCCCAGGCCGAATTGCCTTCCGGTTCGTCCGAGGGTTCGGCGAGGTGCTGACTCCCAGTTACTCCTCGGTCTTCGCCATCCGCGTCGACTCCGATACCCGAATCTCCATCACTCTCTGTCTCCACCGAAGCTTCGGTACTAGTCCTATCGGTCTCCGCATGAACGGGAGGGAGCGCCACCGGATCATCACCCACTGGTGAGCCGTCGGGGACGAGTTGCTCCTGCTCCTCACGCTTCGCGTTTGCACGTTCCCATTGTTCAGCACAACTCAATTGTCGACCTTGCGTTCGCGAGGCCTCGGGTGGCGGATGTAACACTCCGGCTGGCGACGCATACTCTGGTCGATCGACGGCCGAAGGTTGAGAGGCCAACCAATCGGCGTACGCATCGCACTCCCACTTGAACACCGTTTCATCTCGACTTCCGTCGTAGGCTAGTTTCTGCCAGTCCTCGTATCGTTCTGAGCTGAGCCGAACGTAGCCTTCAGACTTCGGTAGATCGCCGATGGGCACCCACATCAGCATGGGCGAGTGAGCGCGGCAAATTGTGAAACGTTTTGACACGTTCGTCAACCGCACCCTGTCGACCCTGCCTCGTCGAAACCTCGTCACCGTAGGCAACAGAGACTTCGTGCGACGTACCCACACCTCGTGTGTATCCGGAGGTGGTTGTCGTCTCGGCACTCTGTACTCCGCGAACTCTCGGCTTTCGATGGTCAAGTCCTCGGACGGACCGCCGTTGACATGTGGGCCTTCACCTTGATCGTTCAGCATATTCAGCGTCTTGATGAGCGGGATGCTTACCTCGTCCGGTAACCTTGCTGTTGCATGGAACAAGACCAATCGCACTGCTGCGGGAATCATGAAGTCGGTACCGAGGACCACGTCCACTCCAGCGCCGTGGTCCATGATCCACAACTCGAACTCGTACACTCTGCTCCAGCCGAGTGTGGTATATAGCAGTACGCACAAAATCGTCAGTTGTGGTAACTTGGCTACAAACACAACAATAGCCGAGCTAGTCGGCCTTGTTGGCCTGCGCCGGGTTGCCCCCGAGCGGTTCGGCCCAACCGGGACAGTAGGTGTCTCGCCTTTCACCGAGACCTGCCAACCAAGATTCCTCCTCCAGAGAACCGCCTAGTTCGGTGGCCTCCGTTCACTCAACCCTGTGCCCTCCACCAAAGGATGGACGACGGCGCACGGAGCGCTTTTACAGGTCGCCGAGAGCAAAGGCTTCTCGACTCAGCAATCAGTGCCCGGGACGTACGGGAACACCGGCTCGCAGCGGTGGCGAGACTTTTCCTTCGCGCTTGGCGAGACACACGCCCAACCCGGGCCGACCTTATCTCTTGGCGCTACCAGCCGAGTACCCTACAAGCTATGCCTCTCGGGTACCGGCGGCAGACATAATCCGGCCCCGTGCAGGGACTTACCGGAACGTGTACACGTGTTGTGGGCCTAGAAAATTCTGCTCTGTTGTTTGTTATCTCTGTCGGGCGCCCTGAAGGGGCGCCTCCACTACTCCTAAGCTCCTATACAAATACCAAGTGAAAGTGGGCGGTTTTGGATCTCGGCCGACCCTTTGCTGAGCTCCGGCGACGCTTGGGCTCGGTTGGTCCGGATAAGCTGTCCGGATAATCCATCGAACTCGGCTGAGCCGGATAACTTGTCCGGATAAGCTGATGAACTCGGCTGAGCTCGGCTACTGGTACAGTGTACCCCTCCAGCCGAGTTGGTCCCGCGAAATCTGGTGTTTCCTACACAACAACTGCCCCGGTCATGTTCCGAGCCGAGTTGGTGAGGGACCTGACCATCACTCCTCGAATCAAGTCCAATCTCGGCCAAAACTCCAACTGTAGCGTCCAAGACTTCCCACCATGTCGTCGTCCGACGCTCCTGCCGCTTCTCCGGTACGTCCCTTGTCTCTGGCTGCTCCGTCCGCTCCGTCACTAACTCTCCTCCTGCAGCAGGCTTCACAAGCTCCGGTAGAAGCGTCTCCACAGCCTCCACACCTTCCGGCGCGAGATGAGGGGGAGTCCGCTGAGTTCGCCGACTCGGCGTCCTGGGCTCGCGGGGTCAGCGATGGACAGGAGAACCCTGTCATCGACTTGACAACTTCCCGCGGGTTCGACCAGGAGTCTGGGTCAGCATCTCGCACTCCCTCTCGCCGCTCACCGAGTCCGCGTGGTGACACCACTTCGGGCACCGCCGACGCTGGTCGGTCGGACTCGGCTGGGTCGGTGAGTCTTGACTCTCTCGCTGCGCTGATCCACGCGCAGTCCGAGCAACGTCGCTCTGAGAACGCGGATCTAGCTCGGCTGTTGTCGTTCGTGATCACCCGTCCTGCTCCAGCTGCCGACCGCGACGTTCGTCGGGCCGCCTTGGAAGCGACGTCGTTTGAGGAACTCGTGGGTCTCCTTAGCGGCCAGTATCAACCTCAGGACTACGCGAGTGAATACGCGGCGCTGAAGGTCGAACTGGAATCGGCTCAAGCGATTAACGCCGATCTGACTCGGCGGCTTGATTCCCTGGCTGCGGCGAAAGCTGACCTCGAGAAGCGGTTGAAGGATGTGATCGAGGAGCGAGACTTGTGGAAGAGCCAGGCTGAGAAAGCATCTCCTCTCTTGACGAGTTTCCGGAAAGCGATCGCCGAGTCTGAGGCCTCCCTGAAGTTGGCTCGTGAGTCCCAGGATGCCAAGATCCAATCAGCGTTCGCTCACGCTAAGGAACTCGGCAGGCAGGTCAAGGAACGCGATGTGGAGATCACTCGCTTGACCCAGCTCTTGTCTGCTCGGGACGCCGAGTACGCAGTACTCCAGGGAGTCTCGACTAAGCATTTCGAGCAGTTGCAGGAGTCCGCTCGGCTGCTCACTTCTGGGGATGCTCAACCTCTCCGCGCCGCCAAGGCGACCATCGATCACTAGCGTGAGGTCATCCTTCGGCAGAAGCGTGTCATCTCTCGCATGGGGGTTCTACCCATGCACGATCCTCACATGGCTACTGCAGCGGCGGCCGGACTGGACGTGCCTGGGCTGAATCCGGCTGACTTGCAACTCAATGCTCGATTATGCCGGGTTCTGGCTCAGCGGTTCCCCGAGGTGATGGACATTCCATCTGGAGAGACTCGGCGAGTTGAGTTGGTTATACACCCTCGGGTCGACGGTGCGGCCTCCGTTCCGCCGGTGGTTGTGAGCTCAGCGGAATCATTCCTCGGCCAATCGACTCGGCTGGACGCGTCCGACCCTCAGGGGCCTGCGGCTCCGCCACAGGGCTCGACTGCTGCGGTGCCGACTCCGACCTCGCGGCTCCATCGTAGCAAGTCGGTTGATCAACTTCGCCGAGCTCGGCTGGACTCGTTGACGCCTGCGGAGAAACTCCGCCGCTACTCCAACCCGAAGTCACCGACGGCGGCTGGTTCTCGGCGCAAGCCTTCCAAGCCCCTCCAACAGCCGTACGCGTGTCCTTTGCCTGGTGAGGCTGGGCATGCTGACGCGTCAGCTCAGCTCGGTGAGGCTGCCCAGGAGACTTCTGCCGGCCTGAACTTGGCTAACTTGGCGACTGAGGAGGTGGGGGCTGCAGAAGTCGATGACGAGGCCCACTCTCTGGAGGAGGACCTCTCATTCGAGTTCAACGAGATCCCGGACTCCGCCGAGTTACCAGCCGAGTCGACTAGTCCGCCCGTGAGCGTACAGCTTACCAAGCTGGTGTCGTATCCATCTTCACCGGTACAATCGTCTCCGGTTGCTTCAAACCCGGCGTCGACTCCTGCCTCCTCTGATCCTCCGGAGTCGCAGGCAGTGATCGTGGATTCAGCTCCCGCGTCCTCCAGTTCTGCCCCGCTGCCGACGTGCGTGAAGTGGGTTCCTCCATCTTCCAGTGCGCCGGGCTCCGGTGTTGTGAAGAGTGTTGCTGGTACGCCGAACTCGGCCGTGACACCCAGCTCGGCTTCGGTTTCGATCTCGGCTGCCGATTCGAGCCCGGGTATGGCTCAAGTTGTTCCCACCCGTGTACTTGGTTCAGCACCTTTGTCTGGGAGCGCGTCGAGCTCGGCTGCTGGAGTCTTGACTGGTCGTTCAGGTAATTCCTCTCCTGCTTCAACACGGGTCGCGAGTGCGTCGGGTTCTGCGGCTGGTGGTTCAACTGCAGCCGCCTCCCGATCTTTGGGTGGTTCGGTGTCTCCGGTGTCTCGCGTTACCGTGAGCTCTTCTGCGCAGCGGCTACTCGCTTGCTCTCGGCCTCGGTTCCCCAGTCAGACCCAGAGTCGTCGCAGTCTGGCAGGGGTAGCGTCAACTGCGGTTACGCCGGGACCAAGCGTCTCAACGGCGACCGCTACTCGGCCGGCTATTCCCGTGAGCTCGGCTGAGATGACTTCTCCATCGGGTCGTCCTCTGCGTCCCACGGCAGCTACCGCCCGAGTGCTGAATGCTCATTGCTTGAACCTGTTGGAGACTCCCGACTATCTCGTTCTCCAGTCAACTCGGCGGAGCCTCTCTTCCAGTTCCTCGAGCCCGGCTCTTAGCTTGGATGTCCTTGGGAGCTCGACTCATCCACTGTCTCTGTCTGAGAGTTCCGACGCCGAAGCGGACGATCCTGGATCCGCTGATGAGCTCGACTAGGATGGCTCTGGCTCGCCTCCCCGGCCTACGTCTGCCACGTCACTTCCGCCTCCGCGTGGGAAAGTCAGAAGCTACATGGCGGCTCGTCGATCTCCTCTGGTCCCACCTAGTGAGTCTAGTGAGTCCGACTCACCGCCGAGTTCCGTGCAGCCGAGCGGTAAGGGCGCCAAGGGCAAGCGCAAGCGATCGCGCAAGCATAAGCACAAGCACAAGCACGAGCATCGGCACAAGCACAAGCCTAAGTCGAAGTCGAAGTCGAAGTTGAAGTCAAAGTCCAAGCCCAAGTCGGCCGGGTCGCATAGGTCGAAAAGATCCGCCTCTCCAGACTCGGCTGAGGACTCCCGCCCGTCCAAGCGTCAGCGAGGTCCGATTGGGGGCTCGGCTAGCAACTCGGCTGGGGTTTCGGCTGTTTCCAACTCGACCAGCAGCTCGGCTGAGAGTTCTGGTGTCACGTCGAGCTCGGCTGTTTCCTCCGCCAGTCCGGCCTCGACGCCCTCGGGGCCACTTGTGACGGTTCACGACGCTGGTGCTCACAACCTTCCGGAGTTGCCTGCAGCTTTGCGCTTTTCGCTCGCTCAGTTGCGCACTCGGGCTCGTCAAGCGGTCGGTCGAGATGCTCGGATTACTCCTCAGCTAGCTCGGCTACGCGACATCCGCTTCGTCCACTATGGGTCTCAGCGGTGTTGGGATGCCATACTTAGCCATCAAACCGCTAAGATTACTGTGGATGATGCGTCGGGGAAGGGAGGCGTGCCGGTCACGTTGAGCTCCCTCGAAGGGATTAAGGCGTTCGCGGACGTATACAACCCGAACCACCCGGCCCAGCGACTCCTTCGATTACTTCCCCGGACTCCCATCTTCTTCTCACCCCAGATCCTCGAGGATGCTAAGCACCGGTTGGAGAACTCGGTGAAGTCAGTGACCTTGATGGAGCGTCTCGCGGAGGTGTTCGTCAAGATTCGTGGTGAAGCTCCAGTCTCGACGTACGACAAGGAGGGCCCTAGCAAGTTCTTCGTGGCATTGTTCGAGCGGTGTCACTGGATGGTCGAGTCGAGCGTGCTGATGGGGCTCCATCCTGCCTTCCACGTGGGGCTTCCATACCACAGGTTAGCCGAGATGTACGACACCTGGGTGTTATACAAGCTGGCTCGCAAGCGTCGTGGCGATGCCCTTCGGAATCTCATGGCCATCCTTCCGGACGATCTGTTCACTGCTGTGATGAAGCTGCTCGGCGGACTTGCTGCTCCTGAAGTCGACGCAGAGCTCTTCTTCGAGCCGTCGGTCCCGTTGTACCCGCTGGTAAATCTCGCTTGGATTCCTGCAAGCCGGGACTGGTGCGCTGAAGCTGAGTCTGTGGACGACTCCGAGCCTTGGCGAGCTTGGTGGTGGACTGACCCAGTGGCTCATCCCTACAACACGTGCTTCCGAACGCGCAACTTGGAGTTCATGGTTTTCGCTCCTGCTGGCGTCGATCCACGCTTAGTCGAGGATGCTATCGAGGAGGACGTGGATCTCGACGAACCGGCTCCTCTTCAGATCTCGTCGAGTGCTCCAGTTCCAGCCAACCGAGCTGGGATCCACATCTTCGAAGGTCGTGAGACGGGTGAACTCGGCTGGGCGGCTGGTGATTCGGATCCGTCTTCTCCTTTGGTCGGGTCGCCCAACTTATGCGGCCCTTCTCCGACGGCTTCTCTCTTCGGTCCGGCGTCGCCTGGGTCCCCAGCCGAGTCGAGTGCGGCATCAAGCGCGGCTGAGGGTGGCAGCTCGGCTGTCCTGACTCCAAGCTCGGCGAACTCGTCTATGCTGACTGCCGGTGCAGAGAGTGACTCGGCTGGGCCAGCTACAAGCGCCGGAGGTTCGATTGGTCTCCTCGCAGCGGCTGCAGCCACTGTCGTCTCCTCTGCTGCGCGTTTCCAAGATCCTGCGTCTTCGTAGCCTGCAGATCAGCCGAGCCCTTCTTCTTTTCCATCATTCCTTGGCGTAATTCATATAATGTATGCAGTTGACGCAGTAGTTTCTTCGTCTCAACTCAGCCTGCTGTCTTCACTGAGTTGGCGGGTTCATCATCTTGGTGCAATAGCTTTAATCCTCATCTGCAACTTGCACCATTTGCAGACGGTTTTCACGTTTCTTCTGTCGTAAGTAGTCGAACAACAGCCCACCGCACGACAAATTCGACAGCGGCTCCCAGGTTGGTTCATCGTAGCCGACCCATTTGACCTTGAACTTCCGCTGAGTTCTGGCTGTGCTCGTGGACAGCGGTAACTCGTCGTCCAGGATAGCTTCGACTTCGTATTCATTCACGGCTTCGTCAGGCTCCCAGCTATCCTCGGGGAGGAGTTCTTCATCGAAGTCGAGACGATCCGACTCGGCTAAGTCGGCTACCAGCCGAGTTGTTGGTCGTTCGCCGAGTTCTGTGACTGCCTTCAGGCGCGACACATGCACCACCGGGTAGAAGCGGTATCCACTCTTGTCAGGGAGTTCCAGTTCATAGGCAAATTCCTCCACTTTCTTCTTCACCCGAAACGGTCCGTGCCATCGGTGTGCCAACTTCTTGGTCAGCCCAGGCCTGACTCGTTCCATGAACAGCCACACTTCGTCACCTTCCTTGAATAGCGACTTCCGAGACTCGGCTATTTCGTCACCTCCCTCAGTCGACTCGGCTGCTCCTTCGGGTGGGCTTGCCGAGGTGTCCGCCTCTCCTTCTTCGGCCGGGACGGCTCTCTGTTCGACTCGGCTGAGCCCATCATTGTGTTCTTTGGCCCTCCGTTGCTTTTCTTTCAGCTGGAACTCGGCTGCCAATTTCAAAGCCACCTCTCTCTGCCGGTTTGCTTCTCTGCTTCATTCGGCTGCCCCAGTCGAGTCAGCTGAGTTGCCCCTGCCGAGCCTGACTGACTCGGTCATCGCCTTGAGTGTAGACCGAGCGTCCCACCCGTGTACCAAGTAGAACGGTGTCTCCCGCCGAGTTGAGTCTCTCGAGTTGTTGAGGGCATGGACGAGCTTCTCGGCTACGTCATCCCAGTCGGCTTGGAGAGGGCCTTCCACATACACGCGCACAGTTTGGATCATCGTCTTCACCGAGCGTTCTTGCTGACCGTTGGCTTGTGGTCGGTAACTCAGCGTGGCTCTTGACTTGGACTGCATCATCTCCGAGAACTTCTGGAACACTTCACTCATGAACCGCGGATCTCTGTCGTGGCGTACTAGTGACGGGGCTCCGAACCTCCGAAAAACATTCTCCTCGAAGGCCTTCGCTACCTCGAGTGCCCCAGTCTCGCTCATTGCCTTAGCAATCACGAACCCGGTGAAGTGGTCTTGGAACAGCAGGAGCGCTGTGTTGCCTCGCCGAGTCTTCGGCAGTGGTATGACGAAATCCATCGACACCACGTGGAACGGTCGCTCAGAAACCACGTTGCCGGGTGAGTAACCCATCAGGTGTGGTTTGCTCTTGCTGGTGCTGCAGTCTTCGCATGCTTGGACATGTTTGACTACATCAGCATACAATCCAATCCAATAGTAATCGACCCGGACCTTGTGGTAAGTCCGCACGATCCCCTGGTGGCCGCCTTCGATGGAGTTGTGGCAGTTCTGCAGGATCTCATCTATCATGGTCGTCGGGACCACCAATCGGAGGGATAAGCTCGGTTCGCCGAGTTCACCAGGTCGTCTGGCCTTGTCTTGTCGATACAGCAGCCCGTCTTCACTGAGCACGAACTCGTCGGCGACTTTCCCAGCGTTGTGAGCTCGGCGGTCTGTGAGCTGCGCATAATCGCCTTTGAGGTAGGTCTTCAAGTCGGCCCACCGTTGTTCTTCATCTTGCGCTTTGGCTATCCGCAGACGTCGCTCAGCCTGGACCACCACTGGGTCGATGTCCATGGCGTTGGGTTCTCGGGCTTCTCCGAGCTCGGCTATCACCTCAGCCGAGTTCACGGGTGGTGATGTGCCACCGAACTCGGCTTCTCCAGTCACCTGCTCTCTAGCAGGTGGAGGTCGGCTATCACGTTCAAAGTCATCGCACTCGGCTTCTTCATTCGACACCGAGTTCGGGGCTGGATGCTCTGTGACTTCATCTTCAAAACGGACTCGGCGAACTTGGCTCCTTGTCACGACAGTAATTTCCGCACCTTCCGCTTGGGCCTCCGCCGAGTCCTTGTCCACGTACAGGATCTCGGCGATCCTATTCAGGGTTTTCAACTCGGCTTTCCGTTCAGCGTTCAGCACGACTCCCCCCGCCTTGGCTTCCAGCGCTTCGGTCGCGAGGGAATCCGCTGCCGAGTTGTAGAGACGCACTACGTGCAGGTAGCGAACCGAACTCAGCTTGCTGACTAATTTCTTGTGGCGTGCCAGCTCGACTTGCAATGCTTCCTTCTTACACGCGATCACCCCCATGGATTGCTGGATCGCAAGCCGAGAATCGCCCACGATGATTAAGTCCGTCACCCCACGCTCAATAGCTGAGGTCACCCCGTTATTCATGCCGGTGTACTCGGCTATATTCACCGTGGTCGATGGGAGGTGCGCGCTCGCAGCGATCTCAATGCTCCAGTCCGGTAGACGCCACAGGATCCATGAACAACTCCCAAACCCGCCGTGTTTGGCGGTCTTTGCTGATCCGTCGAACGAAAGGACATGCCCCTTGAAGTCTCGAGGCACGTGTGCATACAGCAGTTCTGGGGCCATACGGACCACAGCCGAGTTCTTGGACGGCGGGGCGACATGCGTTAGTAGCTCGTCCAATCCCACGGCTGGCGTGATAGATGCCTGGAGCAACTGGGCGAAATCCGTGTCTCGTTCGCGGACCCGTTTGACCTTGAGATGGAAGGGCGACAGCAGCACCGCAAAACTGACTGCCCTGCCGTAGAGCGACTTCGACTGGAACACCCATTCGAGAGTCGAGTAGCGGGTATAGACGTGGATGGTTTTCCCGGCGAGCAGCGTATGGCATACTTTGATAAGCTGCAGCAAAGCGAGCACTTCCTTCTCGGCGGGGTGGTAGCCGAGTTCATTATCTTTGAGGACTCGGCCACAGAACCGCACCGGGTGGAGCTTCCCTTCGTGGAGCTGCATCAGCGTGCTACTCAGCGCCCACTCATTGGCGAATAGCATGACGTGGACGTCTTCAGCCGAGTTGAAATGACGAAGTATGGGCGCGTCGACCACCTTCTGCTTCAACTCGGCGAACGCCGCTTTAGCCGCTGTCAGGTCACCGCCGGGTCCAAAATCTTCATCCTTCAGTTGATAGAGGACTGCCCCGTACACTGCCAGGTTCTGGATGAATCGGCCATAGTAGTTCAGCGCACCCAAGAATGCCTGCATCCCTTTCTTCGTCGTCGGGAACGGCAGCCCGGCTATCGCTAGCATCTTCTTCTGGTCGGCTTGGATTCCCGCTGAGGTCACCCCATGGGATAGGAAGTCGACTTTTGGCTGGACGAAGATGCTTTTCGGGAAACTGACGCTGATCCGGCATTCAGTGAAACGTTGCAGCAGTCGATCGAGCGTCCCTAGGCATTCCTCGAACGTCCGCCCCCCGAAGCAAATATCATCGACGAACGATCGTCGGTCGAAAACCGGTACCAGACACGAGTCATCCGGTTCACCCGTCTTGAACATGTCGGCGTCTGGGCTGTTGATGAATTCTTCCAACGGATCAAACTCGGCTTGAGCTCGGCGGTCGGCTTCAAACTTGGTTTGGCCGCTGGCCTCGAAGTCGAAGTCGGCTGCGAGTCGTTTCCGCTGAGCTTCGGATGCAGCTTCTGCATGCTGGATGCGTTTGGCAAACTCCTTCCAACCCCCTTTGGGTTGTACATACCCCCACAGGGCGTTATCGATAAGGCGCTGGTAGATCATCGGGGCATTCTTCAATCCGAAGGGCATCCGAAGCCATTCAAAGTGGCCAAGCGCACAGACAAAAGCCGAGATCCACCGAGCACGCCGAGTCATCATGACCGCCCAGAAACCGCTGGCGGCGTCCAAGGAGCAGAACCATAGGTAGGCTTCTAGCTCAGTGAGGAGGTCATCCACCAGTGGCATTGCGTACTCCATGAGCAACGTAACTGCGTTCACCAGCTTGTAGTCAATGCACAGCCGAATGTCGACTCCATTCTTCTTTAGGACGATCACGATGGGTGACGCCCAAGGGCTGTTTGAGAATGCGATCAGTCGAGCTCGTAGCAGAGCCTTGAGCAACTCGTACAACTTGCCGAGATGCTTCAGCGGAACTCGGCGGGCACGCTGACGGATTGGCGGGTGCCCTTGCACGTCAATGTCACACACCACGCCGTAAGCCGGTGGAGGCAAGGCATTACCACTGGAGATCATGATCTTTTCGTGGCTTTTCAATACATCCACCAGCCGAGTAGACTGTGGCCGAGTGTGCGCCGAGCTCTGCACATTGGTTGCTTCGTAGTCGAGTTGCGTCGACACCGCCTCAGTCAAATCGGGCAGGAACGCTAACTCGCGAGCGTAGTCTTCGAGTTCCAAGTTCGTGGCTGGATGCTCGAACTCGGCTGTGTCCTCAGCCGAGTCGCCTTGGTCATCTGCCCCTTCCTCGTACTTGGCTGCCAGAAGGTAGCGTAGGCGCAAGTCTTCCATCGGGTCCGACGACATGGGTTGATCACTCACATCGATTTCCTCTTCAGACCTCGGACTCGGTGGCTCGGGCCCAGGGTCGTCGATGATCGTCCAGTCGACCAGATCGCTGCACTGCTCGTACGCATCCTCATTTGCCGCACAGGCGCTTTGGCTGGGCTCGTCCTGAGTGGTCGTCAATGGGATCTCTACTCGACTGGGTGAGTCGCCGCCCCAGTCTGGCATAGGATCTTCGCTCGGGGTTACCTCATCTGGAACTAGGGTAGCGGTAGCCGAGTTTGCCGACTCTGCCAAGGCCGAGGGTGGACCACCGGCTGTGTCCGCTTCGGCTTGCTCTTCCGACTCGGCCAACTTCTCCCATCGCTGGGCGCAGGTCAGCGTCGAGTCCCGCTTCTTGGTAGGCGGCCATGAGTCCACCCCCTTCGGTTCTGGATAGCTTCTACGGTCCACGGCTGGCGGCTGTCGAGCCAGCCACTCGGCGTACAGCTGTTGTTCCTTCTGCAACAGATCCTTGTCCATAGCCGCTTCGTAGGCCATGACTTGCCAATCTTTGTACTTCGCCGAGTGCAGCCGGACATAACCATCTGGTGGTAACACTCCATGCGGCGCCCAGGCGACCACTGGGAAGTGCGCTGGGCACCACGTCCAAGTTGGCTTCAGATTAGTCAGGCGAACTCGTGCTACCCGATTTCGCCGATCCAGCACCACGGTCGGTACCCAGTTTTTAGTCCGGCGTACCCAGAAGTCGTGCGTTTCCTCGCTTGGTTGGTTCCTCATCAGCCTGAACTCGATGGGAACTCGGCTTTCGAGATTCACCGGTTCAGTACGGCCATCCGTGATGTAGAGGCCCCCTTTCGGTTCGTCCGCCGAGCTCTGGGACTTCACCAGAGGTAAAACAACCTCATCCGGTAACTTCGCCACCGAGTTGTACAGATCCAGACGGATCCCAGCTGGGATCATAAAATCCGTGCCGAGAATCAACTCGACTCCAGCGTGGTGGTCGAGGATCCACACTTCGAATTCATAAGTGACCTCCCAGCCGAGTGTCACCTTCACCATCGTCCGCGACATCGTCGCCACCTTGCCTTTCCCGATACCTTGAACGTCAATTTGTCGATCCTGGCGCGTAAGCCGCTTCAACCGCAGTCTCTTCGCGAATCCTTCGCTTATTGCCGACACATTTGCGCCGGTGTCAAGCAATATCTTCGTACGCTGGTCGTTCACTGCTCCCATAACGAGAGCTCTCATCCGAACTCGGCGGTCAAACTTCTGTGACGACCACCAGCCGAGTCGCTCCCCGGGGAGCAGTTTCATGACTCTGGTGGTTGTCGTCGCATCCGTCGATCGCCGAGTCGCAACTGCACTGCACAATCTTGCTCGGCGTTCGTCCCTACTCTCGCCGAGCTCACAATCAAGTCCGTCGCTTTCACAATCCAATACCTCATCCCCTCCTCGTCCCTCGGGCCATCCTGCCTCACCCACAAAGGCAAACACGAAGTTCGCCTCTACTGCCGGCTCGGCTGACTGTGGCGGCCCGGTATCATCCAACCCAGTCAGTGTTGGCGGGCCGCCGAGTTTAAATCGCTCGGCGTGTAGAGGTCCTGGAGGTCTTCAGGTAACTTGGACTTGTCAACATTGGACTTGACAAATGCTGCGAGTTTCTCATAGCGCTGGAACAGCTCGCACTGACCGACATCGTGCAATTGTTTGCAGAACTTGCAGCGACGGCGGCAATAATGGACGGAGTGGTTCGCTCCGCCGCAAGCAGCACAAGGTCCGTACGGCGGGCGTTCACGGGAGTCGCTGCGCCGACCCGTTTGGTCACGACGGTCGTATCCTCGGCTGGTACGGTCTGCCGAGCTCGGCCGGCTCCTTCGGTGATCACCCCTTGGGGTTCCAGCGGAGTTCCTCGGTCTCCCGATCTACGGTCGCGGTCGCTGGTGAATCCGGCGTCGATGTAATCGTCTTCAGAGTCCGCAGCCGAATCGGAGTAACTCAGCTGACTACCGTCGCTCCAGTCACCGTCGGAGTCATAGAGGTTGGATCGCCGAGTGGATTGGCGCCTCTCTGCCAGCTCATACGGGTCGTCTTCCAGCAGTGCTGCCGCCAGCCGGCGGTCCCGACCATCGTCGCGTCGGCTGCGTCGGTCATCTCGGCGATCATCTCTGCGCCGTTCACGGCGGTCATCTCGGCGATCATCTCGGCGTGACTCGCTCCGCCGAGCTTCTGAGTGCCTTGGCGAATCAGTGCGCCTGGCATCTCGGCTGCGGCTTCCGATGAGACGGTCGCGTTGCTTCTTACGGCGTTCCCCCAGAATCTTCTGGTTGATGATCTTCTCGACCTTCTTGATGTCGGTGAGCTGTTGCGAGTAGAGTAGATCCATGACATCATCGTCTCCGCAGTGCAGCAGGAAGTGCTCCACGTGATCGACAGCGTCTGCTCCACCGGCTTCGTACTGGATTTTCGCCGACATCGCATACCCGTTGAGACGAATAAGGAAGTCACACACCAGCTCGTTGTCCTTGCGCTGAGCCGAGTAGTAGCGAGCTCGTGCCGATTGGTCAAACTGCGAGCAGTAGTAGTCGGCGAATGCATCACTCAGCAGACTCCACTTCCGCTGCGTCTTCTTCGGGAGCTGGCGATACCAGCTCTTTGCTCCTCGCTCCAGCTTCAGAGAGAACAGCTCATACCAGAGGTCTTGCGCCAGCCGAGTTCCTTTCATCTCGTAAATGAACCGCTTCAACCACTGGAGAGAATCATCCGGTCGGTAACGCTTGCCTTCGAACATAGGGATCTTGTCGAGGGACGCGTGGGTGCGGACTTCCAAGTACTGCGTCCGATCGCTTTCGGTGTCATCAAAGCTGAGATGCTTGATGACGTCCTTCACCGACTCGTCAGCCGAGTTCCGATAGTCGTACCCATCGTCGCTGTCGCTGAGCTCGGCTGCATCTGCCGCGTCAAACAACTCAGCGTACCGTCCGCTCGGCTGCTTGCCACGCGTTGGTGTCTTCATGTGCGAGACTTCGAAATACGGTGTACCCTCAGTTGCTCGGAACACGTCAGCTCGCTTGCGTTCGGGCGTCTTCGGCAACGGGATCTTGCTGGGGTCTTCGACGGTTCTCGGAGTGTCAGCCACACGCTTGGCAATCGTCTGCCGAGTGCCAACTGCTCCTCTCTCGAGGCCAAAGGCCAGCCTCAGTCGACGCTTCCACTTGACGAGTTCTCGCGAAGCTCGGCTGGGGTCCCAATCGCCGAGTAGCAGACTGTTAGGTCGGCTCGTGCAGCGGAACCCCATTGCTTTGAGCAGCAGCACCGTGTCCTCGACCAGTTGGTTGATGTCCGTGCTGTTCACGGGCTGAGTTAGTTCAGGACCCAGCACCGGCCATCTCACTTGGGCCATCGCCACCGGTGCGAACATCATCATCCACTCACTCTGGGCTCTCATTTCTTCGCCGAGTCTCCCCAGAACCTTGTTGGCACTCGGCGTATCTGCATTCCTTGTCGCTCGCGGAATAAGGGGCGGACGTTCCCCTTGCGCGGCGGCTTGATCTTCGTCGTCCGTATCATTGCCGAGCTCGGCGGTCAAATTGCGCACAACTGGGCACGGGGTACCCATGCGCCCGACTTGTAGCGACAACTCGTCGACTTCGCCGAGTAGCTCAGCCTTCTCCTCAAACTCATCTCCTTCATCATCCTCACTTCCTTGGTCTTGGGCATCCTCCTCGTCGAACTGGACGCTTCGCGTCCGTGATCATCGCATCCGCCGAGCTCGCCGAGTTGGCTTGTCCAGCCGAGTTACTTCCAGCCGTCGCTGGACTCGGCGTGACGATTCCCTTGACCATCTTCACTTCTCTTCTTCTCTTCTCAAACCTTGGTTAGCTGGTACCTACGAAACACAAGCACACCCCTGCTCCCGGGTCGCGGCACCAGTTGTGGTATAGCAATACGCACAAAATCGTCAGTTGTGGTAACTTGGCTACAAACACAACAATAGCCGAGCTAGTCGGCCTTGTTGGACTGCGCCGGGTTGCCCCCGAGCGGTTCGGCCCAACCGGGACAGTAGGTGTCTCGCCTTTCGCCGAGACCTGCCAACCAAGATTCCTCCTCCAGAGAACCGCCGAGTTCGGCGGCCTCCGTTCACTCAACCCTGTGCCCTCCACCAAAGGATGGACGACGGCGCACGGAGCGCTTTTACAGGTCGCCGAGAGCAAAGGCTTCTCGACTCAGCAATCAGTGCCCGGGACGTACGGGAACACCGGCTCGCAGCGGTGGCGAGACTTTTCCTTCGCGCTTGGCGAGACACACGCCCAACCCGGGCCGACCTTATCTCTTGGCGCTACCAGCCGAGTACCCTACAAGCTATGCCTCTCGGGTACCGGCGGCAGACATAATCCGGCCCCGTGCAGGGACTTACCGGAACGTGTACACGTGTTGTGGGCCTAGAGAATTCTGCTCTGTTGTTTGTTATCTCTGTCGGGCGCCCTGAAGAGGCGCCTCCCCTACTCCTAAGCTCCTATACAAATACCAAGTGAAAGTGGGCGGTTTTAGATCTCGGCCGACCCTTCGCTGAGCTCCGGCGACGCTTGGGCTCGGTTGGTCCGGATAAGCTGTCCGGATAATCCATCGAACTCGGCTGAGCCGGATAACTTGTCCGGATAAGCTGATGAACTCGGCTGAGCTCGGCTACTGGTACAGTGTACCCCTCCAGCCGAGTTGGTCCCGCGAAATCTGGTGTTTCCTACACCACACGAGAGTTACTTTCACGAGAGCTCGCCGCTCGGTCGTCATGGTTCCTTTCGTAAACCCTTTGACCTCCATGCAGCGTCCGTGTCCTTGGATATCACGTAGCCGCAACTGCTTCGCAAACCTCTCGTAGACCACACTGACATTCGCCCCAATGTCCAATAGAATCCTCGTTCGCGCATCGTTCAATGCGCCCTTGACCAGAGCTCTCATTCGAGCCCTCTTGTCGAACTTCTGCGCAGACCACTACCCCAACCTCTCACCCGGGATTAACTTCGTCACCCCACTAGGCGTTCGGCCAGGGCGTCCTTCCTGCACCGCGCTTGAGACCCAAGCCTCGGTACCATCTTCATCTTCATCATCATCATTCATTCATTCCACTTGTTACACCTCCACTGAGGATTGCCCCTCTCTCCTTTTCATTTTCCATCGTCTTCACACATTTCTTGTCCTTGTCGTTCGGCCGTTTGCATTCGCCCACAAATGCGTAGACGCAGTCTGCGTCTATTGTGGGCTCAGCTAACTGTGGCAGCCCGATTGGGACCAACCCAGTTTCAGTTGGCGGGCTGCCTAGTTAAATTGCCACCGAAGACTAGGCTTTGGAGCTCAGGCGAGAGGTCCTTCTTGTCGGCCTTCGTTTTGATGAACGAAGTGAGGGCTTGCAGAGCTTCACACTTGCCGACATCGTGCACTTGTTGGCACAGTCGGCACCGACGGTAGCAGTAGTGGGCAGAATGTCCTGCCCCTCCGCACGCTGCGCAAGGTCCGTACTAACGCGGCCTGCCATCCCGGTGATCTCGGCCAGAGTGGCGGTTGTTCCGGTCGAAACCTTGACCAGGTTCGCCACCCCTGCGCTGACGCTGGTCAGGTCGCGCGTACGTTCCTTCCGCTGCTTGTCGGCGTTCACGCTCATTAGCAGCGGCAACGTGTGCTCCTTCATCTCCGGAGCTGCTGGCGTCACTGTAGCCACTATCGCTCGGATCACTCTCAGGGTAATCACTGTCGCTGTCGTTGTACGAGCCACGGCGAGGCGAAGAGCGCTCGGCTCTATCACCCTTGGTACCGCGGACTTGTAGTTCGGCAACCAGATCAGACAGCGAGGCTTCAGCTAGCGAAATGCGCGGAACATGGCGCGAGTCCTCGCAGCGACGCTCATAACTGCGGTCACGGTCGCGACGGTAACTATCGCGCGAAGCTTCGTGGCGACGGTCATCACGACGGCGCGGTTGGTCTCGACCACGTGGGTGGTGAGACGAGGTCTCTCGGGACTGTCCCCGCTCCTCAGACTTCAGGATGTCGTTGATCATGTCCTCGAGCTCGTGAATGTCCTTCACTCGAACGTGGCAAAGCCGGCGTTCGAGGCTTCGGTCACCGCACGTCTCAAGGAAACGCTTCACATGGTCCTTCGCATCGCGACCACCGCTCTCGAACTGAAGGCCAGCGTTACGAGCGTAGCCGTTCAGTCGGTTGAGATAGTCGCATAGGTGTTCGGAGGACTCGCGCTTCGCAGAGTAGTAGCGAGCCTTCGCAGACTGGCTGAACTGCGAGCAGTAGTACTTGATGAACGCGTCGCTGAGCTTCTTCCAATGGCGTTTGGTCTTCTTCGGGAGTTGACGGTACCAGTGGAGGGCACCGTCCCGAAGGCTCAGCTCGAAAGCCATGCACCACTCATTTGGCGGAGTGTGCGTCCCCTTCATCTCATAGACGAAGGCTCGGAGCCACTGCATAGAGTTTTCACTCCGGTTGCGGGCCCCTGAAAAGTTCTTGATCTGCGCGAGCGGTCGGTGCGTGGCGATCTCGAGTCGAGGAGTCGAACTCAACCTCTCCATCTCGCTCACCTCACGCACTTGTCGAGCCAGCTCGTCGCTTGGGCTGTCAAACCCGTCCTCGTAATCGGTAGCGTCTTCATCATCACCGTCTGACGAAGAGTCGTCACGCGGCGAGAACCTACGGCTTGAGCGTCGCGTGGAGCTTCGTTGTGTGCTCTGTCCGCGTTGCGAGCTTTCGGTATCGCGTGCAATACGTTCGGCACGACTCGTCGACCTAGGAGTCACCATGTGCGAGTCCTGGAAGTACGATGTGCCCTCGGTTTTGGCAGAAAACACTCCTTCCGTTGCTTGGCCGCGGTTTGAGCGCTCGGCTGACTTCTTTGGAGTCTGCGGTAGTGAAATCTTCGACGGGTCAACTTGTTCCTTCGCAGGGCGAGGCGTCCCAGGGTCAGGTCCGTTTCTCCAAAGCTCAGATGGAGCTTTCTCTTCCACTTGTGCAATTCCTTGCCGGCCAGGTCCGGTGTCCAACTCTTGATCGAGACCTCGGAAGGCCGAGTCATCGGCTCGCATCCCATCGCTCGGAGGAGGGACACCGTATCCTCGGCCACCTGGGTGACCGAGGTCGACTCAACGGGGTGCTGTAACTCCTCTTTCAGCTCAACCCATGTCGCTTGACACGTCATCTCCGGGCTGAATTGCCAGATCCACTCGCTCGACTCCATCATCTGCTCAAGCATCCGGCCTAGCACCTTGTTCGCAGCTGGAGTGCTGCTGTTCATTGCGGGCCGACTTCCACGGGGTTCTTGAGGACCCTTAGTAACCTGCACCAGAGCTCTCGAGTCCGAGGTCTCAGTGCCGTCCTCAAAGTCATCGTCCGCGTGGTCGGGTTTCGCCACTTCATCAAATTCCGCGACGAGGTTCCGGGACAGGGAGCGCGAGCCTCCTCTACGCCCGGCGGACAGCATCGCGCCCTCTTCATCACCAAACTCCTGCGTCGGTGCTGGAGTCTTCTCCTCCAGGTCTTCATAGTCCATCATCGTGTCATCCTTGGCGTCCGAATCCTCGTCGACCGACTCTTCGAAGCTGACCGACCTCTCGGAGATCGTCGACAACCGAATCGTTAGATCACTCGTGATCGTTGACGAACCTTCGGCCGATCCTCGCCCCGACTTCACCTGCGTAGCTGGTACCGCTGACTTGGATCCTTTCGCCATCTTGTTCTTCTTGTTTCTTGTTCTCTTCAATTCTTCTTCTTCTCTCCTCAATGCTCGTTAGGGCAAACCTACACAGATCACAACACACAATCGGTCACACCAGTCCCGGGTCGCGGCACCAGTTGTCGTGTAGGAAAACACGAGTTTACGAGTCCCCGCCCTATCAACCGAAGTCTTTAGGACGAGCCCTACCAACAACACATGCCTACCCCGAAAGGTCGGCGGATATGTCGGGATAATAAACCTGAAGACCAGGTCCGATCCCTTATACGGGCTGGAATGTGCCTCCCTGTGTGCTGTGGGTCCGGTAGGTTACCCTTTGATTCAAATATAAGAGCACCCTTAGCCACGAGCTACGGCTAGGATGCAATGTGTAATGCGTGCCTTTCGCACTAAACCTCTGTGGTCCCTCAGAAAGGAAGGGTACCAGGCCAATCGAAGCCTCTTACAGGGGCGCCGGGGCGAAGCCTCGGCTAAAAGTCAAATATACTGGGGGTCCTCGCCTCACGCCCAGCCAAACGTACAACTGTACACAGAGGTCTCTACTACCTCTCAACTCTCGGCCACCTACTCACTCTTGGCCTTACCAGGATGAACACTCGGTCAATGCGCCTTATGCTCACCGGCAGTCATACCCCGTGCAGCCGAGTGTATCCAGACCCTACGCTAAGCTAAGCGACTTACCGTAGACGGACTTGACCCTTGTGTGGCTTGGGGGAAAGATTCTGCTCTCTGTTTAATGTTAGAGGCCGTGAGGCCTCCGCTATAAGTAATCCCTAATGTCTATACAAATATCAAGTGTGGACCGAGCTTTCGAGCTGATCTCACAACCGGACGATACCTCGCCCTAAATCCGAACTCCTACTGGGCATAAATGTACCCACTATGAAACTTCGGAGGCCCCGGCAGACGGTTTATTATGACCCGCCGAGACTCTCCTGTCACTCCGTAGTCTCCATCAATCACCGTGGCACTCAAACGCGGGGAATGTGTCCGGCCAATCAGAGTCCTCGGCTAGCCATCATTCGCAGGTTCAAGACAGTTAGGCCTCGGTCGGAACTCGCCCGGCCACGGCCATTTCCCGATCTCACAGTGCTGCCGCCAGCCGGCGGTCCCGACCATCGTCGCGTCGGCTGCGTCGGTCGTCTCGGCGATCATTTCTGCGCCGTTCCCGACGGTCATCTCTGCGATCATCTCGGTGTGACTCGCCCCGCCGAGCTTCCGAGTGCCTTGGCGAATCAGTGCGCCTGGCATCTCGGCTTCTGCTTCCGATGAGACGGTCGCGTTGCTTCTTACGGCGTTCCCCCAGAATCTTCTGGTTGATGATCTTCTCGACCTTCTTGATGTCGGTGAGCTGTTGCGGGTAGAGTAGATCCATGACATCATCATCTCTGCAGTCCAGCAGGAAGTGCTCCACGTGATCAGCAGCGTCTGCTCCACCGGCCTCGTACTGGATTTTCGCCGACTTCGCATACCCGTTGAGACGAATGAGGAAGTCACACACCAATTCATTGTCCTTGCGCTGAGTTGAGTAATAGCGAGCTCATGCCGATTGGTCAAACTGCGAGCAGTAGTAGTCGGCGAATGCTTCACTCAGCAGATTCCACTTCCGCTGCGTCTTCTTCGGGAGCTGGCGATACCAGCTCTTTGCCCCTCGCTCCAGCTTCAGAGAAAACGGCTCGTACCAGAGGTCTTGCGCCAGCCGAGTTCCTTTCATCTAGTAGATGAACCGCTTCAACCACTGGAGAGAGTCATCCGGTCGGTAACGCTTGCCTTCGAACATAGGGATCTTGTCGAGGGACGCGTGGGTGCGGACTTCCAAGTACTGCGTCCGATCGCTTTCGGTGTCATCAAAGCTGAGATGCTTGATGACGTCCTTCACCGACTCGTCAGCTGAGTTCCGATAGTCGTACTCATCATCGCTATTGTGGTGTAGCGGGATCAGCCAAAATCTGGTTAAGGCTTGATCGAGCTTCCCACCAGCGCCCAGACACCGACTAACGGAGGGGGTCCCCCAACGATCCGTGATCGGCTGAACTTGTTCTCACCTTGTGTACCCGTCGGTGGGCTGGATCTGCTCTCTCGGGGCTCCGAGGATGCAGCACTTGGTGAAGATCGAGTGTCTTAGCGTGACGCGGGGATAGTTCGTGGAGCAGCGCGGGAATCTTCGCTCTGCGTCCGAGTATACGCTCCGATCGAGGGTTGTTCGCTGCGGTCGGCCGGCCTGGAGTCGATCCGAGGCCTGTAGTTGCCTTTCCGGGTGTGTTCCTTCTTTTCCTGAGTTGCTTGCCGCTTCCTATAGCGGGATCGAGGTTGATCGAGAGGAGAACGATCGCCGGCCAAGCAGTATCCGGACGATCGAGGGTTCGCACGCAAGAAATAGATCACTAGAGTAGGTCAAGATGGCCAATGTATTAATCCAGTCTTAACCGTACCGCTAGCTCGCCGTCTGAAGTGTCGGTGCTTGTCGAGGCCAATGTAGTTCCCCGCCGCGCTTCCAGACCACTTGAGCTGTACCGTGCAAATTCTCTTCTGATTTATGTTTAGTTGGCCTCTCTCTCTACTGCTACCATCTTGTCTACCATCCTACAACTAAACAACAACTGGATTCCTGTCCTATCTTCGCTCCTCTTGTGCTTCCCATCATGACCGATCGGCGATCCCGATCCGCGATCCCGTTCGGCGATCTCGACCAACGATCCCGATCGACTCTCGATCGAGGACTTGAGCGCATTGCCGTTCGCCGTCAATCTACCTACGTCCATCCTTGGTCGTTCCGGATGACCGGTGTTTACTTCCGGTAGGGGCTTGCGTCTACGCCGATCTTGGACATCCATCAGGGATCGATAGAACGTGATCCGCCTCTGCATATGTCGTGCCCGACGCGCCGGCGTCACTTGATCGCTCAGGATCTCTCACTGATCCTCAGTCCCAGTCTGATCCGTGCGGCCTGTCTCTCGATCGTTGATCGATCGCCGATCTCCCTTTTGGGACTTCTGTCGACCGGCCCTGCCGCCTTTCTCGGAGAACACTTTCCGTTCGAGAAGGATTTCTTATTCGGTGCTTCTCCACACTATCGCTGAGCTCGGCTGCATCTGCCGCGTCAAACAACTCAGCGTAGCGTCCGCTCGGCTGCTTGCCACGCGTTGGTGTCTTCATGTGCGAGACTTCGAAATACGGTGTACCCTCAGTTGCTCGGAACACGTCAGCTCGCTTGCGTTCGGGCGTCTTCGGCAACGGGATCTTGCTGGGGTCTTCGACGGTTCTCGGAGTGTCAGCCACACGCTTGGCAATCGTCTGCCGAGTGCCAACTGCTCCTCTCTCGAGGCCAAAGGCCAGCCTCAGTCGACGCTTCCACTTGACGAGTTCTCGCGAAGCTCGGCTGGGGTCCCAATCGCCGAGTAGCAGACTGTTAGGTCGGCTCGTGCAGCGGAACCCCATTGCTTTGAGCAGCAGCACCATGTCCTCGACCAGTTGGTTGATGTCCGTGCTGTTCACGGGCTGAGTCAGTTCAGGACCCAGCACCGGCCATCTCACTTGGGCCATCGCCACCGGCGCGAACATCATCATCCATTAACTCTGGGCTCTCATTTCTTCGCCGAGTCTCCCCAGAACCTTGTTGGCACTCGGCGTATCTGCATTCCTTGTCGCTCGCGGAATAAGGGTCGGACGTTCCCCTTGCCCGGCGGCTTGATCTTCGTCGTCCGTATCATTGCCGAGCTCGGCGGTCAAATTGCGCACAACTGGGCGCGGGGTACCCATGCGCCCGACTTGTAGCGACAACTCGTCGACTTCGCCGAGTAGCTCAGCCTTCTCCTCAAACTCATCTCCTTCATCATCCTCACTTCCTTGGTCTTGGGCATCCTCCTCGTCGAACTGGACGCTTCGCGTCCGTGATCATCGCATCCGCCGAGCTCGCCGAGTTGGCTTGTCCAGCCGAGTTACTTCCAGCCGTCGCTGGACTCGGCGTGACGATTCCCTTGACCATCTTCACTTCTCTTCTTCTCTTCTCAAACCTTGGTTAGCTGGTACCTACGAAACACAAGCACACCCCTGCTCCCGGGTCGCGGCACCAGTTGTGGTATAGCAGTACGCACAAAATCGTCAGTTGTGGTAACTTGGCTACAAACACAACAATAGCCGAGCTAGTCGGCCTTGTTGGCCTGCGCCGGGTTGCCCCCGAGCGGTTCGGCCCAACCGGGACAGTAGGTGTCTCGCCTTTCGCCGAGACCTGCCAACCAAGATTCCTCCTCCAGAGAACCGCCGAGTTCGGCGGCCTCCGTTCACTCAACCCTGTGCCCTCCACCAAAGGATGGACGACGGCGCACGGAGCGCTTTTACAGGTCGCCGAGAGCAAAGGCTTCTCGACTCAGCAATCAGTGCCCGGGACGTACGGGAACACCGGCTCGCAGCGGTGGCGAGACTCTTCCTTCGCGCTTGGCGAGACACACGCCCAACCCGGGCCGACCTTATCTCTTGGCGCTACCAGCCGAGTACCCTACAAGCTATGCCTCTCGGGTACCGGCGGCAGACATAATCCGGCCCCGTGCAGGGACTTACCGGAACGTGTACACGTGTTGTGGGCCTAGAAAATTCTGCTCTGTTGTTTGTTATCTCTGTCGGGCGCCCTGAAGAGGCGCCTCCCCTACTCCTAAGCTCCTATACAAATACCAAGTGAAAGTGGGCGGTTTTAGATCTCGGCTGACCCTTCGCTGAGCTCGGCGACGCTTGAGTTCGGTCGATCCGGATAAGCTGTCCGGATAATCCTTCGAACTCGGCTAAGCCGGATAAGGCGTCCGGATAACACAGCGAATTTGGCGGAGCGACCCTTGGACTCGACTGGGCGACTCCCGGACTCCATCGGACCCGGTTACCGTATCGGGACGGTACGTGGTACCGTTTAGCCGAGCTCGGCGGCTTGAACTCCCCCATGATCTCGGCTGAGCGTGTCCAGGGTCTTCCTGAACTCGACTCGGTCTTCACCACTGGGCCTGCCCCGTGTCACCATGTCGGGGCCAGTGTGCCTGAGTCTCGGACGCCATCAGCCGAGTTCAACTCCTCAGCGCATTCTTGTCCGCTGAGCTCGGCGGACGGTCGTCCCGCCGAGTAGTACGTGGCTTCTGGTACGTTGTTCCACTGCGGCCTTGGAGTGTGACACAAAACTTGATGTTCCCTACACCATAACTGCCCCGGTCATGCTACGAGCCGGCGTGGTGAGTGGCCTGACCAACTGGATGTGTCGCACGCTTGATTTCGTCCAATCCGATCTGTCGCAATCACTCTGAGTTCACATTTCCCGAATTCGAGTGGCCAGAAGCGCCCGCAACGCCAGCTCGACTACCTCGTTCCGTGAAGGTGAGACCTGCTTGAACCTTGATCTTTGGTGTAGCCCTTGTCTGATGTGTGGACTCCGCGCCCCATGGGTCTGTGCACCTGTAGATGCCCCTGGCGCTCGCGCCAAGCCCCGCCGTCGGATCACTTCAGCAGCGAATCAGCCTGGATGGTCGTCTCAACGTGGCATCCGGTAGCCTGAACTGGGTCATACGGAGTAGGTTGCTGCCCCTGTTGAAGCTCAGAGTACTAGCGGTGCTGTTGGGCCTGCCGCAACCAAGCAAGTAGGCGATGCAGGTGTCGGGGAAGTGCTCGATTCATATTGACGGAGACAGTGATGCTTGGCTTCGTCGGTATTACCCCATAGCAGCCATGGATGCTGCCAGCAACTCGGCTGACCAGGTAAGCATCTGCCTCTCGTTGCGGTGCGTCGAGTGGATCCTGATAGTTGTCTTGGCATGATACAAGCCACCGCGAACTCGGCGGGTCAAGGAACGCTTCCCCGATCGGGCCGCGCTGAGCTCGAAATCCAACTCAGCTGAGCTTATTGACGAGAAGTGCAGCAGCAAGTTGAACTCAGCCGTGCCCGAACTCGGCTGTCCTGCTATCCGCTGCCCTTCTTGAACTCGGCTGGACTTGAACACAGCATCCGCTTGATGGACTCGACTAGCCTGGTAAGTGTTTGTCCCACTCGCCTTGGTGTGTTGAGCTAACTCTCACTGTTGTTGTATCATGGCGTAGGAGAACAAGGCGATCCTGATGAGTTTGATGCTCCAGTCGAGTTGTCCTGAACCGGTCGAGCTGGGCTCAGTGGTCCATGGACTTTGACTTCAGCATCTCTCCAGCTCTGTTAGACCAGCTTACCCCGACTGGGACCGACTTGGTGGCGGGCAAGCTTGACTGGGGCAGCACTTCATTCGGTCACATTCCAATTTGCCTCGCCGCGAACTCGGCTGCGTTCAAGCTCAGTTCAAATTCGGCCTCTTCGGTTCAGCTGTGAAGTATGTTCAGACTCAGCTCGGCTGTACCTCCTCGAACTCGGCATGAACGCTCTCCAATCGAAACTCGGTGCGTTTACCAGCGCTCATCTCGGCGAACTTCCAAAGATGTGATCTCACTGGAGCTCGGCGCACCGCAACTCAGCCCAGTGTTTCCTTCCGTTGAAGTGAGTACAGTGATTGGCGCCATCCAACACGCGGCACGGCTGCAAGTTGACATCCCATTCCAGCGTGATCGTACTCCAACGTTCTCGGCTTCGCAGCAACCCAGTGCGAACGCGACATTCGGACGCAGCGCGATCTCGGCCTCGCTTTAGATCAGCTCAGCTCTGCTCGGACTCGGCTGCGCATAACGTCGGCGCGACCTACTTCGTCTCGGCTGAATCCAACGAGAACCGGGCACTAGACCGAAATGCATGCGATCCCACTGGAACTGGACGCGAAGGTGGCCCAACTTGATGGTAGCTCTGCTTCAGCAAGGTTGCCCTTCAATCGGCTCCAATCAAATGACCAGCGCTGCTTCGAAACGTTACTCGAACTCGGCTCCGTTCCGGCTTTGTTGAACTCGGCTTCACGACATCTCGGTGTCAAACAACTTCAACACCGAGGGCACTGTCTTGCTTCAACTCGGCTATGCTCGAACGCATCTCGACTTCAGCTTGACTGCGGGTCAACTCAGTTGGTGCTGACCTCGGCTGCACTTGTACCTGATCCCGATTCAGCTCGGATTCGAGACAAGCATGTGCTGCAATTCGACTAGGCGCCACTTGATCCCCATGTTCTGTGGCTCTGCCATGGATCAACCCCGGCCAAGCTCGACTTCATGTTCACCTGGACTGGGTTCCGCTTCAACTTAGCCCAGTTCAGCAAGGTGATAGGCAAGATCGGCTGAGCGAACGACACAGCTGGCTGCCTTACCAGCTCAGTCCCTTCGCGGAGGTATCAGCGCTTTGAAGGAGTGTTTCAACTCGGCTATGATTGATCCCTGACCAAGCTCTGCTCATGCTGGCTCAATGCGAATACGACTGCGACCGCGTGGGATCCATTCCTCTTCAGTCCAGCTTTGGATGTTGGATACACTTTTGCGACACCGTGACTCGGCGATTTCACCGATTCGGCTTCAGGCTGACCGCAGTTGAACTCGGCGGTAGCCCTACGTCAGATCGATTGAAGTCGGAGTCCATCTCCAAACCAGGTGTCTGCTTCTGCTTCCCTCAGCGTCTTTACTGGGTCATCGTCAACCCGCTGGGCTCAATCGCTCAGCTCGGCAACTCGGCTGAGACTTCGACCCGAGATGCGAATTCCATCAGCTTGGTGGCTGTGGCGACCGCGCCATCTCCAACGCTAACCCGGCGAATGGGCTTCTTCCTTTCCAGCTCCATCTTCGCTCACTCCATTTCGATATCGTGTAATTCATATAATCCATACAGTTGACGCAGTATCATTCTTCGACTCGACCCAGCCTGCTGTCTTCACTGAGTCGGCGGATCATCATTTTGGTGCAATAGCCTTAGACCTCATCTGCAACTTGCACCATTTGCAGACGGGTTTCACATTCCTTCGATTGCCCCTAGTCGTGTGGAAAGGTTTCCCACGAGACGTTCGGCATCGAATCCAAACTCGGGCATTTCGCGCTTGATGCCCCCGTCGCTCGTTGTATCAGGGGCGGACGGTCCCCTGGAGCGACATCTTGACTGTCGTCGTCCGCATCGTCACCGAGCTCGGCTGCGAGGTTTTGTTGGGCTCGTCGAGGTTCCTCCATGCGCCCAACATGCAGCGAGAACTCAGCTATCCCGCTGAGCAACTCAGCTTTCTACAATTCTACTTCACAATCTCCAATATCCCCATCTCTTCTTCGGTCTTGGGTACTGTCGTCGCCAACCCGACCGGTTGGGACCACTTCCATCGTCATTTCGGGGATCCTTCCGCCAGCTGAGTTCAGCTTCGTGAGAAGCGAACCCCCAGCCGTTGCTAGGCTGGCCCAGCTCGGCGACAAGCTTCCCTTGACCATCTTGCTCAGTACTCGAAACTTGGTTGACTTGGTACCAACAAAAACAAACCACCCTGCTCCCGGGTCGCGGCACCAGTTGTGGTATAGCAGTACGCACAAAATCGTCAGTTGTGGTAACTTGGCTACAAACACAACAATAGCCGAGCTAGTCGGCCTTGTTGGCCTGCGCCGGGTTGCCCCCGAGCGGTTCGGCCCAACCGGGACAGTAGGTGTCTCGCCTTTCGCCGAGACCTGCCAACCAAGATTCCTCCTCCAGAGAACCGCCGAGTTCGGCGGCCTCCGTTCACTCAACCCTGTGCCCTCCACCAAAGGATGGACGACGGCGCACGGAGCGCTTTTACAGGTCGCCGAGAGCAAAGGCTTCTCGACTCAGCAATCAGTGCCCGGGACGTACGGGAACACCGGCTCGCAGCGGTGGCGAGACACACGCCTAACCCGGGCCGACCTTATCTCTTGGCGCTACCAGCCGAGTACCCTACAAGCTATGCCTCTCGGGTACCGGCGGCAGACATAATCCGGCCCCGTGCAGGGACTTACCGGAACGTGTACACGTGTTGTGGGCCTAGAAAATTCTGCTCTGTTGTTTGTTATCTCTGTCGGGCGCCCTGAAGAGGCGCCTCCCCTACTCCTAAGCTCCTATACAAATACCAAGTGAAAGTGGGCGGTTTTAGATCTCGGCTGACCCTTCGCTGAGCTCGGCGACGCTTGAGTTCGGTCGATCCGGATAAGCTGTCCGGATAATCCTTCGAACTCGGCTAAGCCGGATAAGGCGTCCGGATAACACAGCGAATTTGGCGGAGCGACCCTTGGACTCGACTGGGCGACTCCCGGACTCCATCGGACCCGGTTACCGTATCGGGACGGTACGTGGTACCGTTTAGCCGAGCTCGGCGGCTTGAACTCCCCCATGATCTCGGCTGAGCGTGTCCAGGGTCTTCCTGAACTCGACTCGGTCTTCACCACTGGGCCTGCCCCGTGTCACCATGTCGGGGCCAGTGTGCCTGAGTCTCGGACGCCATCAGCCGAGTTCAACTCCTCAGCGCATTCTTGTCCGCTGAGCTCGGCGGACGGTCGTCCCGCCGAGTAGTACGTGGCTTCTGGTACGTTGTTCCACTGCGGCCTTGGAGTGTGACACAAAACTTGATGTTCCCTACACCACACGACCCTTCGCTGAGCTTCGGCGACGCTTGAGCTCGGTTGGTCCGGATAAGATGTCCGGATAATCCCTGAACTCGGCTGAGCCGGATAACTTGTCCGGATAAGCTGATGAACTCGGCTGAGCTCGGCTACTGGTACAGTGTACCCCTCCAGCCGAGTAGGTCCCGCGAAATCTGGTGTTTCCTACACCACAGTGGTCCCTCAGAAGGAAGGGTACCAGGCCAATCGAGGCCTCGGACAGGGGCGCCGAGACGAAGTCTCGGCTGGAAGTCAAATATACTGGGGGCCTCGCCACACACCCAGACAAACGTACAAACGTACAGGGAGGTCTCTAATACCTCCAACACTCGGCCACTACTCACTCTTGGCCTTTCCAGGGATGAACACTTGGTCAATGTACCTTATGCTCACCGGCAGACATACCTCGTGTCGGCCGAGCGTATCCAGACTCTACAGCTAAGCGAAGACTTACCGGTAGACGGACTTGATCCTTGTGTGGCTTCGGGGGGAAATTCTGCTCTGATTTAGTGATTAGAGGCTGTGAGGCCTTCCCTATAACTAATCCCTAATGTCTATACAAACATCAAGTGTCAGCCGAATCCTCGAGCCGACACTTCGGCTTATGTCCGAATTCCTAATGAGAGGTAAATCCTGTACCCACTATGACTACTTGGAGGGCACGGCGGGGATTTATTATGACCCGCCGTGCCTGGTCACTAAATGACTGTCAATTTGTCACTCTAATGCGGGGAATGTGCGTAGCCAATCAGAGGGCTCGCTCAGCCGTCACTCGAACCGTCAGGCGCGGGGCTGTTCTTCAGCGGGCATTTCCCGATCTCACACGGTACAGTAATGTGCCTCAATAAAGAAGACCTGATCTGTATACAATTGTCAAGTTAAATCATTTATTAAGGGATTTGTCAAGTTAAATCATTTATTAAGGGATTTGTATTTGTTTTTTATCATACAAAAGCAGTACAGCTGTAGGATAGAGTCTAGAAGGTTATACGTTTTTCGATCTCCTTTATTGAGGCACATTACTGTATTTCGTATGTAAAGGGATAATACTACCGCACGATGGACACCTTCCTGCAGTTGGGCGGGGATCCGAACCTCGTGTACGATGACGATCTAGTGGTGGGGGAGCCCGTGGACTTGGAGACACAGATTCAGCGGCACATCGCAGAGACGACTCAGGCCGATGCGTTGTTTAGCGACCAGCTCTATCGCCCCGTAGACGACGACGTGGAGGAGGAGAGGGAAGAGGGTGGAGCCGACTTTTCTCCCCTCGAGTCGGATGAACTGGAGCGCCAGCGTTACCTGCAGCGCATCCTGTCCATCGAGAGAGGGATGCAGGAGGCGGACAGCGAAGTACAACACCGGATCGACACCATGAAGCGTATCCTGGAGCTCAAAGACCCCATGGAGCAGCTCTCCGAGTACCTGGCGCTCAAGCAGGAGACCCGGCGGGAGGACGACGTGGACATCGTGGAGGATCTATTGCACTGCGCCAAGCGCATGACGAACGAGCAAGACAGCGAAGTGGCTATGCTGGGGGCTTTCTTCTTCCTGTGCGACAGACAACGATCCAAGGCACGAGGGATGACAGCGATGCTGCCTGTCGTGGCGGCGATGATGGAAGCTGCCAGTGGGATGGACCACCCGCCGTTCTAACGAGGCAGGTGTGCTTCAGCTACTGGCAAATGGAGACGTTAGTGTTTATTATTGAGTCTATGCGTGCGTTGCTACGACCCCCACTCGAAGAAATCGCATTGGCTTCCTTGCGGATTGGGGCACTTGTAAAATGTGCGACCCTTGTTCGCTCCATTCCTGCATGTGAGCAAGACGCCTGGTAAGCCGCAACCACACTTTGGTGTCCCGCTGTCATTGCCTCCGGGTCCTGAAGGTGGCATCGCTGAAGACGTCGGCCGCTGACGGTGTGATCCCATCTCGTCCTTCCACTCGAAGTACCCGCAGCTGTCGACACCCTGAAAGCTGCACGAGTAAAACTCGCGGTTTTGGTTCGGTCCTGGTTTTCTGGTTGTGCGAGAAACGCAGGGGGCATTATGACCGGAGCACAATGGCGCAGCATCATTTGATGCACTAGCAGTGCGTCGTGAAGTAGTCGGTATCGTCGGTCCAGCGGCCGTGTCCACAACTTCATCCTTCCACTGGAAGTACCCGCAGCTGTTGTCGGTCTGGCTGCGTCTGCAGGTGTAAAACTGTCGACCTTTGTTGGGTCCCTCCTTTCTGACTGTCCTTTCAGCGCAAGGCTCACCATGTCCAGGACACTTCACCACCGAGCTCGACTCGGAAACCCATGCAAAGAAGTCGCATTGCTCGTCTTGCGGGAGTGGGCACACGTAGAACATGCGTCCTTTGTTCGGGCCGTCACGACTAACCTCTCGTTCCGCGCAGGGCAAACCGTGATCTCCACACCGGGGTACGTCAGAGGTCATACTTGTAGATGTGTGTGGCTGAACATGATTTCGTGGAGTGTCTGCAGACCCTGATGGAGTTCGCTGGCGTTTCCGTCGTTGATCTTGGTTCGCACTGTCGCTCGCACTAGAATCAGGAAGCCCTAACTCCGTAGAATTACGTGCCCTGACCTCACCACGAGCAGGCAAACGATCAACCGTTGGCTGAGGCCTCACATCCATTCGAGGTGGCAATCGAGGTGCGGCGCTTTGGTTGACGGGCTGGCCGAACTGCTCCGAGAAGGTTTGGTCCAGCACGGCGGCGCTTCGAGTAACCTCCAGGAAAATACTTTTCATCTACAAACAGCAAGAACAGCAAGCCACAAGTCAGCGTCTACATCCTTAGAAACGAACTCAAGTACAAGGCACGATACCTGGTCCATACACGATCTCACCACTTGCTGGATTTCTTTTTGCCCCAGCGAAATGGCTTTACAATCGTTCTCCATCTGAGCGCAAACAAAAGATTGTTTAGCCCACCGATAAAGAAACACACGATCCATCTGAGACTTACCGCAGCACGAAGCACTGGTTTTGCCAGCTCAAGGCCCATGTGTTCATACGACAGAACCAGCGCCAGTCCGAGCGTAGTTGGCTTAAACTGTGTGTCGTTATTGACTTTAATGGCGTACTCGCGCTTGAGGATGGTCTTGATATGCTCGGCGATAGTGGCGTCGGTGCCAATGCCATTCGAGTCCATTTTTGCGATCAAATCCGCTTCAGACAACAGTGGCGGTGGATTTGTCTCGCCAGACTGCATTACAACTGTAGACGGACGAAACACGTCGCCTCGCTGGTAAACGGGAATCGCTGACGCATTCCATTTCTCGTACTTGTAAATGTCCAAGTAATTTCGCTCCTCCACCATCAGCCCAGACGCCGTGAAACTCTCCCCCAGCATCCTCATTACAACGCTGGTCTGGCAGCCCTTGGCATCCCGGCTACAGCACGCTAGGAAATGGCGAGTGACAAACTCGTACACCTTCTTCTCGTTCGGGTCTGACAAGGTATTTACATCGACGCTCTTAGTTGGATGGATTGGAGGGTGTGCTTGATCATCAGAATTTCCGTGTCGAGGAGCCTCGTACTTTCCGCCATCGAGAAGCTGCTGGGTCACATAGTTTCCCCACTGCTGATGATTCTCGTGCAAACGGACTAAGCCCATGAGATCCGTGCCTTCTTTAAATTTGCTCGTCTCCGTGCGCGGGTAGCTAATAAATCCCTTATTGTACAAACTTTCGGCTGCTTTCATCGTCGCCTCGGACGAGATTCGCAGCCAGCGCGATGCTCGCTTTTGCAGCTCCACGGTCGTGAGTGGCAGCGGCTTCCGCTTCCATGAAGGCCGTTTGTCCACCGACTCGATCGTCGCTGTTTGGCTCTCCACAAGACACTCGTAAATACATAAACACGCCATACGGTCAAAAAGGTGGCCGCGCCTCCACTTGAATGTCGTCGTGGGTGTGTCTGGCTGATCGGTTTGCTGATGTGTGACGCTAATGAAGTAGAATGCTTCTCGCTCAAAATTCTGAATCTTGAGGAATCGTTCCACTACGAATCCCAGCGTAGGAAACTGACATGGCCCGTAGCTGATGACGCTCTTTTCCTGTTTGATCGCTGGGAATCGGCTCTGGATCCGCATCGTCTGGAACCGCGTGAAAGCTGCACCAATTCTCAAGTCGATTTCCGATCGAGCGTCGACTGCCAGTGACAGCTTCTCGTTGGGCTCTGCCAGGTTCTGCACCGCGTGGATAATATCTCGAGGAATGAGAGCCGAAAAGTGGGCACGAAATACGCGCAGTCTCCTGTTGGACCTTTCGCAAATGCATTTGACCTCGTAGGCGATGTTCTCCCCCTCTCGATCGCAATCAAGCCACAGCACCAGCCACTGCAGCGGCAATAGTCAGTCAGTCAGCCAGTTAGAGTTTCAACCACCCTAAGTTGAACCCACCCATACACCCACCCACCTGGCTCTGCCTCGCCTCCTTCAGCAGCGTCTTCTCGATCTTCTTCTGGGTGTCGTCGCTGCGTATCCTCTTGCACACTGGGGCGGTGAAGAGATCCACCGGGTCGCACGAGTGCCAGCCCCTGACGCTTGCGTCGAAGTCCAACTCCATGATGTGACCCGTGACGGACGTGACGACCATTTGAACCTGCTGCCCGCGGATCTGGTACGGGAACTCAAAGAGCGCATTGTACTTGGAGAACCCTGCGCGCTATCGGCACAACGAGCAGCGCGTTAGAGAGCGGGTTTGGGCAGAGCGAGAGGCGCAGACGACGGCAAGTGACGCGTAACACACACACGCTGCGAGCGGCCTGACGAGAGGATGCTGGCGATCTCCTTGGCCACCGACGGCTTCTCCGCCACGTTCAGCACCTTCATGCGCGTCAGCGGCAACTAATTATTGCGCGCGCCAGGCGAGTTCGTCGAATAATGGCCAATCAGCGACTCGCAGCGGTTCAACTTGGTGACCTTCACTCCAACTCCGCCACACGATGAGCGGCGGCGGCTTCCTGAACGTGCGCAAGCCGGCGGGGCTCACGTCGCACCGATGCGTGGGCATGGCGCGCCGGGTGTTCGACACGCGGCAGGTCGGTCACGGCGGGACGCTGGACCCGATGGCCACGGGGGTGCTCACGCTGGCGGTGGGGCGAGCCACTCGCTTCCTGCAGTACCTGACGACGGGCAAGGAGTACCGGGGCGTGGTGCGACTGGGGGTCACTACGGACTCGGACGACGTCACGGGTGAGATCCTGACACAGCGGCCGGCGCCTTGGGTCCACGAGGAAGCGGTACACTCGACGCTGCAGAGGTGGGGATGGGTTGGAAGACCCGCTGGAAGCATGGATAGGTTGAATGGACTAACGCTTGGGCTTCCTTCAGGTTCATCGGAGAGATCGACCAGATACCGCCGCGGGTCAGTGCCATCAAGAAGGACGGCGTGAGGCTCTACACGCTGGCGAGAGCGAAAAAGGTGATTACAGTGTGGAGAGGGTGATGAATGAAACGTTGGCTGACGAGAGGGAGAACTGTTGCTGCCGCGCAGGACTTTGACGTGAAGCCAAGGAGAGTGCACATCGAGCGAATCGACATCCAACAGTTCGTGTCTGGGGCTTTTCCGGAGGTGAGTTACGTTGACTTAAGAGCTGCTGCTTAAAAGTGAAGAGGCTGACCAGTTGAGGACTTTGTGTGTAGGCGGACATCCATGTTGTGTGTGGAGGAGGCACATACATCCGATCCATCGCGCGTGAATGCGGTGAGGCACTAATTATTCCTCCGGAGTATGTGGACGCAACGTGTACGTTGCGCAACCCTGCCGGTGAGTATTGTGTCGGAGGAACACTCGCTGCGCTGGAGAGGACTCGAAGCGGAGCTTTCACCCTTGATGATAGCTTGGACTTCGACCAAATTCGAACCAAAATGGAGGTACGGGGCGGACCCATGGGCCGGTATGCAGTGGCTTAAGTAGCTAACTAGACGTTGTTCCTGCACCAGGGAGGGGAGTCACCGCTCCAGTCGATTGAAAGCATGCTTCAGCATCTTCCGTTCGCGGAACTGCCACAACAAACTGCGCAGCATTGGCTGAACGGTGGCACCGTTACAATTCCTTCGAGCAATGTCGAGTTTGGGCTGTTAAGGCACTACAAGCTAACCAACGGCGAGCCTATTCGCATTTATCGCTCCACATCGCTGGAGTTACTCGGCGTTGCACAAGTGGACCCGGAGGCCCAGTACGGACAGTTTGTTCTCAAGAAGCGTTTATTCATCTAACAATGGGGATCCCTTATCCGTCAAAACCTATTCGAACGTCGGCGAGACATTGCGACTTTGCTGCATTAAGTTCTGCAATCCCGCAGCCATGAGAGCCGCAAACATGTCGGGGTCGATGGACATTCCAGATCCAGACGCAGGCCGAGAGGATTTCTCTTCCTGGGCATTCTCGTACGCGTACGCGGTGGCACCAGTTGGCTGCACCATGGTCCGTGCTTCATCAAAATCAGCCATCGACAGTGGGCGCATCACTGGTGGCTGGGGAGCTGCGGACTCGTCGTAAATCTGGGGCTTCTCGCCTTCAGCCGGCCGGTTCTTTTCAGCTTCCTCCGCTGCAGCGCGGCAATTGTCGATGTGCTCTCGTAGTGGGATCATCAGAGCAGCGCGACACAGCTCCTTCAGATCGCTACCGCTATAGTACATGGTGTCGTTGGCGAGCTGAGAGAAATCGAAGTGGTCGTCCACCTGCTCCGTCTTCAGCTGAAGGCGGAGAATCTTTTCGCGCTGTGGTCTGTTGGGGAGTCCGATCTCGAATGTGCGCGGCATACGGCGGAGGAAGGCCGGGTCAACGTCTCCCGGACGGTTCGTCGCACCCATGATAATGACACCAAAACCACCGTCTTCCTCGTTACTCATTTCCGTAAAGCCGTCCCACAGCGCCAGGAATTCCTGCGGATGCGAGGCAATAAGCACAAGGTCAAACAATCGCCCATACCTCCACATACTCGATGACTGTTCACAGAGTTACGCACCGTTTTCATTGACGAAAAGGTCGGGTCCGAGACGCCGCCACGCTTGCCCATGAAGGAGTCGACCTCGTCGATGAAAATGATGCAGGGCGCCAGCTTCCGGGCCAGCGAGAAGGCGGCTCGCACCAGCTTCTGGGACTCGCCGAACCACTTGCTCATGATGGTGCTGATCTTGAGGTCAATGAAGAAGGCACCAGACTCCTTGGCGATGGCCTTGGCCATCATGGTCTTGCCCGTGCCTGGCTTTCCGTAGAGCAGGATGCCCTTGGGGACCGTAAGCAGCTTTCCGCGAGACGCGAAGAACTCGGGGCTCTTGAGCGGCAGCACCACCAGGTCGTGGATGTCGCGCTTCTGGCGCTCCAGGCCGCCAATGTCGTCGAACGACACGTCGATGTCCTGCGGGTCCACGATGTCGCCGGCGATGACGTTCTCGAAGTAGTTGGTGTTGAACACGCGGCGGCCCGTGCGCTGCAGGCGGTTCTGCAGCTTGGCCTGGCTGTCCTGGCCCTGCCTCCAGTCGTCCATCATGGGCTTTAGTTGCTGCAGCAGCAACAACAACAACAACAACAACAACAGGCACAAGCAAGTACAAGAGTTAGGAGGGTCGGGGATGTGCGCTGGCGACGGACTCAAAACAGCTCGCGGCTTGCCTTGTACAGGTACTTTGAGGTCTGGTACATGGTGTAGAGCATCAGACCGTCCAGCACCATGCCCAGCAGCTCATCCTTGGCGGACGTGGCGTCGTTCTGGCGCTTGACGCCCGAGGACTCGGCGCTCTTGCTGCCGCTGCTGCCCATCGTCGGGATGCGTGTTCAGTTGTGTGGAGAGAACTCGCATGAACTGTAGGGGGTAATTACTTTCAAAAGTCTTTGTACAGACGCTTTTTGGCGGCAAAGCGTCACTTTAACGTAAAGTTCAAAGCCGCAGATCATGGTGCCCGTCAAGAAGCCGCAGAGCTCGTACCTGCTCTTCTGCAATGAGCGGCGCAAGCAGGTGATGGACGAGAACCCGGGCGCGCGCATCGGCGACATCCAGAAGATCATCAGCGCGCAGTGGAAGGATCTCAAGCCCGAGGAGAAGGAGGTGTACGTGCAGCTGGCGGCCAAGGACAAGGAGCGCTACCAGCAGGAGCTACTGGACAACCCGCAGATCGACGCGAAGCCTACAGCAGAGGAAAAGGCGGCGCGCGACTCCAACGCCTGCATTTACCCGCTCGGAAGGGTGAGGAAGATCGTGCAGAGCGATCCGGACGTCGGCAAGATCTCCAAGGACGCGCTCATCGCCATCTCCAAGGCGTCGGTACGAAGATTGAAGGGCGTTGCAATTGTTGTGGCACTAGCTAAACTGTTATCGCTGCTGGCTTGATTGCAGGAGTTGTTTGCCCAGTTCCTCGGTACCAAGAGCTACGAGCAGGCTCTGTACCGCAACAAGCGGCAAGTCAAGGTGTCGGACGTGACGCGCACGATCCAGACGACGGCGTCGCTGGACTGGCTGCGGGAAGACTTCCCGGACGTGAAACGTACCCGTGCAGACATGGCTGCAGAGAGTAAGGCCAAGAGGGACCATCAGCAGCAGGAGAAGAAGCCGCTGCCTGACAGTGCCTCCTTCTTCAAGCCCAGGACTGGTGGAACTGCCTCCGAGGAGTAGACTGTAAAGCTAATGAATGTATCGGGTGTAGCTCACGCGAATGGAAAACCGGGGGCTCTATTTATTTGCTGCAGAAGGAAAGGGGCTTCCTGAGCCAACAGCGACGACCAGAACCGAATAGCAAACAACGACGTACCCCGTGCAGCCGCAACTTCCTCCCCTCCTCCTCCCTCCCACGTCGGCGCCGCTTCACCTGTCTTCTGCGACTGCAAGTGCCTAGAAGATGTCGTTCCAGTCGTCGAACTCTTCGTCGTCCTCCTCCTCCACCTTCTGCTCCACCACTTCCTCGACCACGGCCTCCACGCGCGGGATGAGACCGCGACGGCCAGCAATCTTGGCGACCAGCGAGCCCTCCGGGATGTTGGGCACCACGCCCTCCGGGAACTTGATGGCATCGAGGTACACCTTGTCACCCACGTGCAGGCCGTTGACGTCGATCTGCAGCGTGGTGGGGATGTCTTCCGTGAAGATGGTGCAGTCGAGCGAGTGGTGGATGTGGTTGATGAAGCCGCCGCGCTTGAGGCCGGGGCTGCCTTCCTCGTTCAGATACGTGATAGGGATGGACACCTTGCGGCCGGGCTTGAAGCGCAGGAAGTTGACGGCCACGGGCACGTCCGTCACGGGGTCCAGCTGCACGTCGCGCATGTAGGCCTTGACGGGCGCCTGGTCGCCCACCTGCACCTGGAACACCTGGTTCTCGATGGACGTCCAGAGCTTGCGGTGCATGCGCTCGAAAGTGCGCGTGGGGAACGAGACCAGCACGCGCTCGTCCTTGCCGTCCTCGCCCTCGCCGTAGAGCACGCCCGGCAGGAAGCCCTGCTTGCGCAGGCGCCGGGACGCGCGCGATCCCTCCGACTCGCGCAGGGCCAGCTGCAGCACGTCCGCAGACGCGTCCTGAGTAGCAGCAGCCGCCGCCGCAGCCGAGAAGCGAGCCACCTGCTTGGCGCCGGAGCGCGCCGCGTGCCGCTGGAGCGCCAACATACTTCGATACCAACCGTGCAGCAATTGACAATGCTGAGCCACACAAGCCGCAGGCTGGGGATAAATTCTGCAAGGTAATTGGGTGTAGCTATATCGACTTTGGGTAGAAATCAAATGTAACAATACTGGGCGAAATTGGTTCATGTGGCACTTTCACACTGCAGCTACACCAAGGTGAACTGCTCGTACAGCAGCGCTCGGATGCGGTAGTAGTTCCTGGACAACGTGCCCTCCATCACGATCTCGTTGTTCATGGCGCGCTTGAGCACCACACCGTCGTTGCAGACCAGCATACCGCCACGGAACTTGGCCTGAAAGCCGGCCTTGCCCAGCACCTGCTTCATCACGTCCAGCTTCATCTTGCCGTCGCTCAGCAGGATCGGTTCGTGCGTCGTCTGGCCGCCGTTCTCGTTCAGAGGCTGCAACACCGGCACGGAGCTGTTCTCCGGCAGCGCCAGTTGACCCGTAACGTACGCGACCTCGTGACTACCAACCTGTGATGCAAGAAAACACTCGTCAGTTTTTGGCCATCTGAAGACTTTCGCAATGCAGCGAATTGCAGACGTACCTTCCGGAACACCGCAGACGTGTACAGCGATTCCTTCACCGACAGTTTGTACACGTTTGTGTCGGACTCAATGTCGATACACTCCATCACGTTCGGAGTAAACACGGCCTCGCACAGCGGGATGGACGACTCAACGAACTTTTTCAGCTCGTTCGTAGTTGTCTCCGTGCCGTGAACCAGGATGAGCTTGCGGGGCTTCACGTTGCCCAGACAATTACGGATTGCCCGACCGTCGGCAATGCCATCAAAGTCCACGTGGGTGATACGAGCGGCAATCTACACAAAGTACATACGTGGGTTAGAGGACAGATAGCACGGATACCGATAGCAGCGCTGTGAAGTCCTCTTACGCTGACAGTGACTTCATTCGTGACGGTTTTTGTGGGGCGAGTTTCAGCGGCAGCTTCTTTGTTGGCGCTTTCCATATCCTCGTCTCCATCAGCATCCTCGATAATATTGCGGCGGGCCTGGCGGTTCGCCAGCAACGTTGCATCCTTGAAGTCGTCGGGGTTGATAATCTGTTCAAGAGATCAACCCAAGTAAGTTCGATCCTGATTGAGTTAGCAATCCAGCGCCAGCTTAGCGTACCTCTCCATATTCATCCCACTCAATCTTGGGCTCCACAGCGAAGAACATCGGGTACCGAACAGAAGCAAACTGCCCCAGGCCAACCTTGAAGGTGCCTCGAAGTTGGACTGGCACGGACACAAAATTAGTCATCTGCAAACCCCGTAAGAATTCAGTATTGTATCCGCCGCGCACCTTCTTGCTGTGTGGTTTCTTCCTCCTCTGACTCAGATTCGAAGTCTTCGATCCCCATCATCATATCTTCCATTGCAGCCTCTTCGATCTCCTTCGCCTTGTTCTCGGCTTCCGTGCGAAGACGTTTCCGCTCTTTCACTTCATACAGCGCAAGTTCTGCCCCCTCCAAGAACACCTTTTTCGTTACTGTGCATGAAATGACCTTGGCAGCGGACGGGTCCTTTGCGATCTTCAATACACGAGATGCGAATGACGTCTCGGGCGTTGTCGAAGTGAAGATGATGCTGTTCCTTGGATCAGGGGCCCAGCGGATGAAAATATCCTTTGCAAAGCCACACTCCAGGCTTGGCGACGTAGCCAAAACAACCTGAAAAGCATTGCAAAAGAAAGCGAAGTGTGAACCTACTGTATCGTGGAAAGGTGTCTCACGGCCTAGTCTTACCTTGGGGCTTGGAAGTGCGTCTAGCTCCTCCAGCGTATGGACAAGGTGGATGTGTCTGCAATTTACGAGTCCAGCTAAGAACTACAGTCCGTGGTTTTGTGTAGCAAGGTAGATGCACGAAACGTACGAAAATTGGAACGGATTTTGCCGACCGACGTCGAAGTTCTTCGCAATGCGGTCATTGCACCACTCTAGCATTGCCTGCGCCGCCTTCGGTGTGTAGTAACTCATATCATGCAACAACGCAATCGGGTCACGCAGTCTGCCGACAAACACGAGTAAGGTTAGTTACGTAGTAGCAGTGCCCGCAACAGTGCTCACGTACTTGTTCTGGATCCAGTACTGGTCGAGCACCCGCATCAGCTCAAGCACACGTCCTGAGCTATCAGTCGGGATCAACACATTGCCTCCGTTCCGGACCGTCTTCAAAATCTCCATCATAATCTGAATGCAGTTGAAATATCGTTAGAGCACGATCGCCATAAAATACCCCGCGGATACAGCAATCAGAAACCTGCCTTGCTGTCTCGGTCCTTGAGCTTGGGCTGCTCTGCGTGGAGGTTCATCGAGTCTGTGATAAGCAGCGTCGGGCGACTGCAAACAATAACAGCACCAGCACCAGCACATCATCAGCAAAACACAAGATACCAACGACCTTTACAAGGGTGGAAAACTCACGTGAACGAGTCAAGGATCGTCTTCTGCAGCACGTGCTCCGAGCGGTGGTTGTAGTCCACTGCGTAGATTATGTCGTCCTGCACCAAATACCCCCGTCAGTCCACGCCTGCTACCATCCAGCCAGCTATAAAGTGCGCCACCCCCGTCTTACCGTCTCCTTCATGATCCTCCAGAGCGCGCCACCAATCAGGTGGCCAGCCACATGCGGCGTGATGACGATCCCCTCTCCGCTGCTCGTGAGCGTGAGCTTCTCCGAGTACTTGAGCTGCTTGAAGCGCTCGAAGACGAGGTCCACGTCGTCCAGCGAGAAGAGCGAGAAGTCGCTGTCGTGCTTGGTCTTGGCCTGGAACGCATCGTACAGCGCGATCTGCCCCATGCGGTGCACGGGCAGCGTGCCGTAGACGGGCGCGTTGAGCCCCAGCTTGCCCATGGCGTAGGGCAGCGCCCCCATGTGCGCCAGGTCCAAGTGCGAGACCAGCACGAGGTCGATGCGGTCCACCACGCGCTGCAGCGGCTTGAGCAGCTCAACGTCGTACTCGTCCGTCCAGCCGCAGTCCAGCAGGATGCACACCTCGTCCACCTCCAGCAGGTACGCGCAGCACGGCGCGCTCGAGTGCACGCCGAAGAGCGGTGTGAAGGTGATGACCGCCATCGTCGCCAAGCTCTGGTGCGGAGTGGTAGTACCGGCTACCACAAGAATAGTATTACTTCATATAGTAGTTTAAGAAATTAAAGATTACAAATAGAATAATTGATTGAATATTAATATAGTGTATTATGAGGTAAAATATAGTTTGGGTAGGTACTCATTTATAATTTATATGATATGCTTTCGGACACACTCAATATTCTATTGATTACAATTTCCAGAGCACTTCGGATCGCTTTCAGAAATAAGCAGTGGGGACAACGACGACAGAGCTTCTCTCATGTGCTTGGCAACCGAGTTAAGGTGACCCCCATGTCGGGGAATGTGTATATTTACTAAATGTACCGTTAGTGTTTTTACTATTTTGTTGTAATATAATACGCTAAATACACTATTAGTATGGAGATACTACTACGGTATTGAGCGACATGTATGAGTACGGGATAATTTGCACGCTATATAGTACTGTGATACAGGAGTAGATGGAAAAATAGTAATATAGTACCGTGTCCTATTTGCACGCTCGCTCTTGAAGATACTTGCCAACAAGCGTGCACGCGATGGCGGAACGATAAATCCCTTACGATTGCTGTCGGGTTTTTTTAGTTAGGGGTACGCTACTTGACCGAGCCTGGCTACTGCGTCGCGATCTTGCTCTGCATGGCGATAGCGCGGCGCTCCCAAACAACGAGCGCGACCACCCACGCGAGCGGCAGCAGCAGCATCGGCAGCAGCCAACTCAGCACCTCGCGCGAGTACTCGATCAAGTGCGTCGCAAAGCCCACGGCCACACAGCCCCCGAGCAGCAGGAGGCACAGGAAGGTGAGAAAAACCGACTCCAGAACCGCCACGCGCTCGTCGATCGAGTCGCTGGCGTCGTCCCCCAGTCGCACGATCTCCATCTTGTAGCGCACGTCGTCAAAGTCCTCGAGCTGCAGCGGCGTCGTCTTGGGGCGGAGGCGAAGGCGGGGCAGACGGAAGCGAGGCTTGGACTTCTTGCTGCCCTTCTGCTTCGTGCTGCTGCTGACGTCGGCGCGATCCATCTTCTCTCCTCTCAACTAATGAAAGCAGATGAAGAGTCTCCCGACGCTTCGCAGTTGGGGCAGGTTTGTTCGCTAGAAGAGCAGGTGGTGAATACCCATTTCCTATCATGAACACAAGGGGGTTGTCAGTACTTCGCCTGTGGGGGCAATTTCCAAGGGATGCAGTCCTCCTACCTGGGCGAAGGCCTGGTTCATCTCCTTCTCGAATTGGGTTTCGGGCGTGTTTGTGGGCAGAAGTTTGCTTACTGGGGTCTTCTTCTTCGACGCAGCGATTTTGGCGCTGTCGTAGACATACTTTGCGCTCAATCGAGGTGGAACCATCTTGGACAGACTCGCATTGACCTAGGGCGTTGGCAGACGCACGCCAAACACGTTAGTTCCAGCGACATCATAGCAGTGTCGACTACTTCTACTTACGATCGGCTGCGAGGACAAGTGAGGTACCTGAGGGTCTTGGATTCGCACAAAGAGCGATGTACCGTCCTCAGCCACAGGCACCAACTGCTTCACCTTTTCGTTGCCGATATCGTCCACCAAACCGTTCAGTCCACCAATTGCCGCCTTCAATACGCCCTGAATAGTTGAGAGCCCACAACGCATCATAGGTTAGCCCCTGGCTTCCAAGCCCACGGCAGTCACGATCGATCGTACCAGGTTGACTTCACCCTGGAAAAGCGGGAGCTGGATGGTGCACGCGTTCACGAAGCGCGAATGAGCGAGTACTGGGAGGAACGTCCACCCATACTGCTGCGACGTGAGCGCTCCTGTTTTTGGGTGCCGCGTCACGCTTCGGACGTCGAAGAGAACTGCGAGCAATTGGTCGCTAGGCGAATCCCGCAAAGTCTACCAGGGATCAGTGCGTTAGACTCGTAGTAGATGGGATAGCACGAGCAATTGTTGCGGTTTACCATGTACCCGTCACCAAACTCGGGGGAAGTCTGCGCGCTTGTCCAGTCCATGGTTGTAGTGAAATACACATCCCCCGTCAACCGAATCGCCTGGTAGAACGACCCTGGAGGAAACACCGAGAAGAGAACTTTGAAGAACGGCCCTCCCCTTGCTTTGACGTTGTGTAGAGCGTCCACGGCAACTCGGAATCCGATGGCTGGTTCGTAACGCAGTGCTGACGAGAGATCAAGATAGGCTGCAGGTTTAACCTGACGTACCAACAGGACAAGAAATTAGATAGAGGATGCGACAGCGAACACCGAAGTACACTTCCGGGGCACTTCCGGGGACCTTTAGCATTTCTCGAGCCTCACTGGTGCTGAGAGACAGCTGCTGGAGGCACTGAGCCACAGTCTTGGATCTACGGTTCTTGTGCTGCAGCGTAAAATAGCCATTAGAGATATTGCGCCATTAACTCCGTGAAGGGAAAATCAACACTCACCCGAATCGAGTAAATCTTCTCTTCGATGCCAGAGGGGACGCACCGCAACGAATCGTAAAACTGACTGCAATACTGAGGAGCTGGAACCAGCAAACCCTTGGCTTCCCATTCGTGTGGTGGGAAGTCTTTGCGCGAAAGCACCGCCAACCCGTCTCCTGACTATTCAACACATACACACTGTTAGACTTCAAGGACGGCATTAACATACTTTTCTCGGGTCCTTCGTACCAGTTTTGCCTTCACGATCCGCAGCAGCAATGTAGCGCACGGTATCCGAGGGAAGTCGTCACACGACTTCGCACTTAGCGGTTGATTCGCATCGGCAGACTGGACTTGGGAATGCAGCGGCACCTGAAATCCTCCTTCATTCAGAATGAACTGAGGAATACTCGGGCGGTTGGGCTGCTCTCGAGTCTCGACATCTAGAAACACAGGGAAGACAGAGTAGCCCAAGATCAACGGTCGCTTAGAGACCAGCTCGATGGTGTCGACGCGAATGACTAGCGTAAGCGTAGGGTTGAAGTTGCTGTGTCGGTACTCCACATACTACGGCAAGAAACAAACGAAACAGTGAGCGCACGCAAGCTTCCAGTCCAGATTTCCTGCTTAGAATCCACGTACCGCATCAAATGTCGGGTCGAACGCATCAAACGCCGTAGAGGCGAAGGCATTCCCATTCTCGGCGACAACTTGAGTCCGATCTGCATGAAGAGCAGCAACTGTCACCTTTGAAATGGTGACACTATCGGGGAACCCCCGTCCACCATCAATAAACACATTGAATCCATCTCCAGGCTGGAATGAGCTACCGCCCAGCAAACGTCTTTGTAGCTCAGCGGTCTTGTCAACACGAATCCATGGGTCATCCACCTCATCAGAGTCTTCGCAAAATGGTGGCAACCGGGGTCTGTCACTCGTTGCCGGAAGGTTTGAGCGTGGACGCGTACTCGGTGGGCGAGACGCTGCTGAAGAAATCAAATGCAAACGGTCAACATCAAGGAAATCTTGCTTAGGGCGACCTGATGGTGGTGGATCGGACGGGCGCTCGGCTGAAACAGGTGAAGATGTTGTCTTTTGGTCATCCAGAGACGTGGCAGGGGCCACGGGAGTTCTTCTGCCTTGTATGGATGGCCGTCGCGCCATCATTCCCCTTGATTGAGGCTTTGGGGGTGCTTTCCCAGTATCTGGCAGTTCGTATCGAGCTGTATGCAATCATACGAAGCAACAGATAGATTACGTTAAATTCTGCTGCTGCGCAATGGGCACGACAATTGTGGAGGTATTACCTGCATGTAGTTCTGGATCCACAACCAACCGGGACGCTTCCTCTACCCGCCCGCCATGTACGAATCGAATGTGCAGCCTTATATCGCCGCATTCACTGAGCGTTGGAGGCAAAACGAGCGTTTTCGAAGGGTCTGGCATCGACGACTGCTTCACAGGAAGCTTGAAAGATCCACACACTAAAACCATCTCGCCTTCGCTTGCCGTCTTGAAGACATCAAACGCTGTCCAGCCTAAACTTGTCGGTACGCGCGGACCCCCTGTGCCATTTTGCACCACCGCAGCTACCTTCAACATCACAGCACAAAGATTTTAGATTCGCGTCTAGATGTTACTTCGAAGTAGTTGCATTTGGGTAATAGTACCTCCATAACAACACGAAGGTCTGTTGCCGCTGGCAGTTTCTTGATGTGTCGAAAGGAAAAAAACGAGCACAACTTGTGCTGCGGCCCAACCGCTTTGGTTTCTTTCGAGGAGACGACCTTGAAGGGAGTACGAATGACTTTGCCCTCAAATACGGCATAAGTAACCTGAACGGGCATGCATGACTTAGTAAATCCAACTGAAATGGGCACAATATTACTCGTACCTGCACATCATTTACTGTCGCCGGCAAGCCAGCGGCGTAGTCCCAAAACAGGGCAAAACCGCTGCCTGGGGTGTACGGCTCCGCTGATTCCTCCTGCAGATCTGCGGGCTTCGCGTCGCTTTGATGAATCGCACGTTGCAGGCGAAGGGCAACCAGCTCTCGCTTCTGTCTGGCAACCCACTCCTCGTGGTCAAGCTCGCGCTTTTTCTCTTCTCTCCGGCGTTGAATCTGTTCCTTTAATTCCTCAAGCTGGGGCAGGACACGTTGGATTCACTGTACGTAAAAAAAACATACTCAACGCACGACTAACCTTTTCTTGCTCTTCCAGAAGATCCCGTTCATTTCGAACCTTGGCTAGACTCTCGAGATGCTGCCTCTTTTAGCGACAAACACACACGTGTGAGCATGATAGACATAGGTAGACACGCCTTTGAAACATCCCATTAATTACCTTCAAACTCCTGAGTGTCGAGCCCTCCTTCTCGTCAGCCGCAGCCTCGTTGGTTGCTGGTGCACTAACGTTGTCTGTCACTGTCAGCGTCGAGATCTTGGTCTACTTTGAAATCGATTAGTATGCGTCAACACAATGCAAACACTGGGAACTTACTTGTAGTTCCTGAAGGCGGCCCTGCAGTCGAGCAAATTCTTTCGCTTCCGCTTGCTGTTCATTGGCAATTAGCTGCATTTCTAGCTCTCGCTCCAATCGTCGAATTTCCTCTTCTTGCTGATGAACCGAGGGTTTTGACAATTGATCGGGTGAAAGAGGAGCGTTGCCAATCAGGAACGGATACGAAGAGCTTGGAGGAATCCATGACGGTGCAACTGGGTATTGGCAACCGTGAAAATACGGCGAAGGAAACCCAATCCCGTACGGATTGACGATTGGGGGCGATAAGAATGGATAAGGGGCAATGGGCGGTGGGTAGATGCAAGGGATCACGAACTGCGAGGGACACGCTGACGCAGGTACGCCGGGTACACCCGATAGTACTGCTGACTGAGAGGGTGTCACTGCTGGGGCATTTTGGCTTGAATCCGTGTTGTTACTTGCAGAGTCCGACTGGTGTGTGTGTGTTTGATCTTTCATTGGCTTCAGGTGGATAAACTTTGTTGCCGCTCTTGTGGCAGCTTCGGTTTTCCTGTCATGCGCTTTAGTGCCTAAATGTTGAACATCAGGACAAAGGATGAGATCGCTTTAACAGGTGAACTCACTAATTACCTCGTGAAAGGGCTCGTTACCTGGAGGAACTTCAGTCTTGCTCAAATTGTTTTCTTGTGAATATTCGCGGTCTGGGTGCCTGTTAGAACCGGGTAAATCATCCGAAGAAGAAGAAGCGGGACGCCTCACAATTTTGATCGGGAAATGTGCATCTTGTCGGCGCGAGTTTGCCTTTTCGAGCTCGACCTGCAATCTGTCGATGCGCTTCTGCTGCTCGTCGCAATTGATATTTCGAATGAGGCGCTGCAGTGCGTCACTTTCCGGAGAGTTCGTTACTTTGTTGGTGTCTAACGGATCCGAAGACTGAGCTGCATAGCATAGCGATTGAGCTGTGAGTAGATTTGATTGCAACCCTGAGCTGAATCATGAAATACCTGGTGGTGATGGCGATGTCGGTAGGGTTTTCGACATAGAGGTTCGTTTATCCGCCGAAACTGATGTACCAACATTCTCTGTCTGCAATGAAGTTGCGTTATCGTTTTGGTTCGAGCTACTCGGCGCTGCCTGCAATGGGTTAGGAGTGGTAGCAACCAGTGACGCTGCCGCTTGCATGAGCGGGCTGGGCTTCGCTTGAAAACCCCGACGAAACTTCAGCTCCTGAGGACGAGGTATCATGGAAGCATATGAGCCATGTTGAAAACCTCCACAGCTCTAACGACCCATACATCGTACCTGCTCTCGTAGGTTGTCGCTGAGCTTGGCTAGTTTGTCCTCTTCCGCCTTCTGATGCGCCTCCAATCGCTCCTTCGCTCGCCTCACTTCCAGAAGCTGCTTCTGCGTCTGCTCCTCCCGTGACCAAAGCGTCCCCTATGCGGACAAAACTCAGCTGCAATCAGCTCCTACCATCAGTCTTGTTATCATTTCCGTTCGACCACGCACTGCCTGCAGCTGGTCCATCTCGTCTCGGATCCGCTTCTTCTCGGCTCGAAGTCGCAGCTCCTTCTGCTTGGCCAGCGCAATCTGCTTCAGCAACGCCTCCACCTCCGCCTCGTCCTGCAATACATCGCACCGCACCTTAGTCACTCCTTGGTCTTTCCCTTACGCAATACACAGGCATCGCCGACCTCCGCCATCTCCATCCCCATGACCAAAAGTGTAGCCATTTCGCTTTGCGTCGCTTCGCGAATACAAAGTGTGTGCTCAACACCAAATACAAGTACTGTGAGCCACATATCCTATTGTACGCAACACAATCACTTTGCCAAAAATGCTGCGGTGGGGAGCTGCTCGCTCGGCGCTGCTGGCGCGTCGCTCGGTGCGCGCGCTGTCGACGCGTCAGGCTGCGCAGCTGGAGACGCAGGTGCTGGAGAAGCTGCGCGGTGTGTCTGATGGCTTGGGACTGGGCGACATCGTGTCCTTGGGCCGCGTGAAGGTGGCGATTGACACGCTCTGGAATGACACAATCCACAATAATCCAATTAATTCATTCCTTTCTCTCTCTCTCTCTCTCTCTCGCTCTCGTTGCAGGACCTGCGTGTGACGCCCGAGGCTGGACAAGTTTCTTGCAAGATTGAGACGCCGTCGCCGGCACTAATGGAGATGGCGCAGCAGGTTCGTTGGCTGAAGTCCTCTCCACCTCACGTTAGCTGTGAAGCCGCGATGCTCAAGTGTTTCGTCTATTGCTACAGTGGCAGCAGGAGGCGGAACTCGCCGTGAAGAGGCTGGAGTGGGTCAAGGCCACGGACTTTGAGATCACCAAGTCGAGGCCGCGCAACGCCCGAGCTGGGCGCTTCTCGTCGCTGGCCCACGTGTCGGACATCATCGCAGTCTCGAGCTGCAAGGGCGGAGTGGGGAAGTCCACGGTGGCGGTGAATTTGGCCTTCAGGTGAGCGTGAAATTATCCGAGTGGGCTGGTGGTGGTAAGAAGATTTCTCAATGCTCGCTGGTACTGTAGTCTTGCGAAGCGAGGTGCTCGCGTGGGTATCCTGGACGCTGACATCTACGGACCGAGCCTGCCCACGATGGTGTCGCCTGAAGACCGCTCGATCCGACCGTCGAAAAAGGTGAAAAACTTTGTCGAGCCGGTAGAATACGAAGGCGTCAAGTGCATGTCGTTCGGCTTCGTGAACCAGCGGGCTGCTCCGGGTGCAGGCGGTAAGGCAAACAATGCGTGGCGTTATCTGCTGTCAGAACTGTCACGCTCTAACATTAATTTTATTGAGTAGGTGTCGGAGCTGCTGTGATGCGTGGCCCCATGGTCTCAAAGCTGGTCGATCAACTCATTCTCGGCACGGAGTGGGGCGACCTCGACTACCTGGTCGTGGATATGCCTCCAGGAACGGGTGACATCCAGATGTCTCTATCGCAGCAAATGGCGATCTCGGCTGCGGTCGTCGTAACAACCCCCCAGAAGCTTAGGTAGAGTCACAGTGTGATATCTGCTTTGAGAACTTGGACTAATCTTCACACTCAATTCCCAGTTTCGTAGACGTAGAGAAGGGAATCGCGATGTTTGAAGACTTGAAGGTACGTAGTATTTTGCACCACCATAGTTACAGCAACGATGCTAACGCTACTGTCGATATACTTGTGCAGGTGAAAACAGCGGCCGTCGTGGAGAACATGTCTTACTTCGACTGCTCGCATGGGCATCGCCACTACCCATTCGGCAAGTCAATATTGGTTGTGCGCAGTCTTGTGGCAAATTTTAACTTGCTTCTTTTGTATCCGGGCTCGACACGTAGGCCCGGGACACACGCAGGAGCTGGTGGACAAGTACAACATGAAGAACGTGTTCAAGCTTCCAATCTCGGAGCAGTTTAGCTCGTCTGGCGATTCTGGACGGTGCGTGAATATCCAGTGTTGAATTATGTTGTGCCGAGAGGCATACACTGACCTTGCATTCTATTGTGTAGCCCTTTCGTTTTGTCGGGGCTGTCTCCGGAGCAAGAGAAGACTTATGACTCACTGGCGACCACAGTAAGTCGTTTTGCTGCGAAGACAACTACGTTCAAGTCGCTAAATTCTCTTTGTTACCCGCTATAGGTTGCAAAGGAATTGGTGGTTCTGAAACACAATGTCCGCCTCGCACCCGAGCTGCTCTACGATAGCAACCGCGGTATTGTCCTGCGTCTCTACAGCTTGAACGCGGCGAAAGAGGCGGTCCTCCACCCAGCTGATCTCCGTGCAAAGTAAGTTGCCTCTTCACGACACTCTCCCTTATGCCGATATCTTCGAAGCTTCAGCTGACCCGTGGTATTTTACTCGTTCAGGTGTCGCTGTGCTCAGTGCATTGACGAGTTCACCGGAGAACAGGTACGTCAATTGGTGGAAGTCACCTATCAAGTTATAATAGTCTGGCATTGATTTACTTATCATACGAATCCTGCAGATTTTGGACCCAGCTACGATCCCGGACGACATTCGGCCCACCGCTGTGGAACGAAAGGTATGTGTGGATTCAACTGCTGGTTTTGCGTATGCATAGAGCTGTACTTAAGTACACTAACTTTGTATTGAATTCCAGGGCAACTATGCGTTCGCTGTCACATGGAGCGACGGCCACTCATCGTCCCTCTACACGTACGACGCACTCACGGCCATTATCACGGAGTACACGTCCAAGCCAGATGAGCAGCAGCAGCAGTAGATGAACTCGAAAAGCGAAATCGACATCCAAACAGGAGAATAGACTGGCGATTTTGACGCAACCTCATCGCGTTGGATTTATGTCGGCGCCACCGAATTGAGCAAGTCACGGGGCGTTTGAGGCTGAAGACTCGATCTGCCAGGAGATCGCCTCAACTCTTCTGAACCGAAGTTGTCGTGTACAGAACTCTTCCCTAGCAGCAATTCGTTATGACCCTCGAAAGGAGAAGCGACGCCTTGCCCAAGAATAGGCTCGTGGCCTGCGCTTCTTTCACGGGTGCCCAACGACGACAACGTCTTCGAGTTCAGAACGAGGCGGGCATGACGGCGACAACCGCCAGGAATATCCGCAAGCGCGCGCGCACCCGCCAGCAGTTCCACCGCTTCCCCACTTTGTGTTGCGCGTCGACCCCCTCGCCTCGCCTCGGCCTTGAAGACGAAGACTGCATCTCTCAACTTTCCACTTTCAGCGCTTCCATCTCAACTCTCTCTCTCTCTCTTCTTTGATAATGGCGACACATGAACTCGGACACGACGGCCTCGTCCTCTCCAGCGTGAGTCTGCACATCGACAACGTCGTCCCGCGCGACTCGATCGCCTCCGTCGAGGCCCGCAAGGCTGCGACCGAAGCCATTTCCGGCTCAAAGAACCACCAGCCGACACATGACGACGCCCCACAACGCCCGGGGCTCAGCGCGCAGGACTCGTGGGCGCAGCTGCAGATCAAGGACCGCATGCAGTGGATGGAGCACTTCAAGCACAACAAGCGCGGCGGGCTGGTCTTCCAGGACCGAGAGACGCTCAAGAAGCAGCAGGGCGTGTTCAAAGAGGTCATGATGCAGGTCGGCTCGCAGCTGCTGTCGGGCAAACTGGCGGTGCGGATCTCGCTGCCGATCCGCATCTTTGAGCCCCGGTCGCTGCTCGAGCGCGTGGCGAACGGGTGGAACTACGCCCCCACCGTGCTCAAGAAGGCGGCGCTTAGTGGCGCAGACCCGATCGAGCGCATGAAGTTCGTCATGGCGTTTGTCGCGGGCGGTCTGCACTTTTGCGTCGGGCAGCTGAAGCCCTTTAACCCCATTCTGGGCGAGACCTATGAGGCCACGTACGCCGACGGCACGCAGGTGTTCCTGGAGCACGTGAGCCACCACCCCGTCAAGTCCGCCTTCACCGTCGTGGGGCCCAAGGGGCTCTACCGAATGTCGGGCGTGTACGAGTTCGAGTCCGTCTCGACTCGCAACTCCCTGGCCAACTACCAGAACGGAACCGTGACCATCTCGTTCCACGACGGCGCAGTGATCACGTACACGATGCCCCAGATCAAGATGAGCGGCATCGTGTTCGGCGACCGAGTGGTGGAGATCGTCGGCTCTTCGCGCTTCGAGGATGCCAACAATCGGCTGGTGGGCGAACTCCACTTTGACGCCAACAACAGTTTCTTGAAGAAGTCGCAGAGCGATGACATCAAGGGCTGCATTTACCCCGCAAAGGTGTGATCGTTTGGGCTGTTACGGTGGTCCATTCAGTCAGCCATTCTAATGTTTTATCGTCTTACAGAAATCCGCCAAGCATGCAGTAGCGACGGTGAACGGCTCCTGGCTGTCACATCTTCAGTTCGACGGCAAAACGTACGTGAATCGACCAATATAATGTGAAGCGGTTGCCCTTAAGTTGAATCTAACCTGGAGTTGTGACGGTGGCAGCTACTGGCATGTGGAGTCGGAGCCAGCGTTCCAACACACACCCGTGGACACCCCGCTCCCATCGGACGTACGGTACCGCGAGGATATCATCGCCTTGAAGGTAAGAAACCAAAACTTTAAGTTTTGAAAATGAGGAAGAAAGTTGCTGACCAAACGTGACTTGGGCAACAACAGAACGGTGACGAAGTGTTAGCGCAGTTTGAGAAGCTGCGACTTGAAGCAGTGCAGCGAGCAGACCTCAAGCTTCGCGAAGAGAAAGCAACACGCGCCTAGGCTTAACTACTTCTGACCAGCTTGCACGTATCTTAAAGCTTGGTAATATCGGGAGGTTTACAACTTTCCGAATGCTCTCTATTTGAAGCGATTAATAGTCCCGAAGAAATCCAAGACGTGCAAAATCAATATGCAGGTGGCCGAGCCTCAAAGCTCGCTCTTCTCCTCCTAACCGGGTCATCTCCGCCGATCTTGAGCGTGATGACGAAGAAGCGAGGGTGACTGACAATTGAGCTCCTCCTTTCTCCGGCCAGGACGGTGGTATGCTGCTAGTACACTGACGGGTTGCATCTTACTTCTGCTTCTTGAGCTTCTTCTCATCCTCCTCAGCCGCGTGCTGCTGGGCGAACTGCTCAATGCACGAGATGGCAAAGTAGCCGATGAAGGCCACCATAACCCACGAGCCCAGCTGCGAGACCAGACTGGAGCTGGACTCCGCGGCTGTGCCCGCGTGCTCCGCGGCGGCCTTGACCTGCGCCGAGTGGAACTTGTGGCGGCACTCGAGCAGGAACTCGCTGACTCTGGAGCCCATGCCCCACTGTTCGGGCGTGACACGACCGATGAAGGCCTCCACGCGCTTGAGATGCGCGTCCGTGAAGATGGTGATGAAGAACGCGGCTTGCAGGTTCACCTTGATGAGTGCCTTGCCGATGAGCGTGGCGCCGAAGAATGTCCAGAAGGGCATGAGGAAGTGTCCGCAGCAGATGCCGCACAGGTCGAAGGCCATGTTGGGCCAGGCCGACATGAGCAGCACGCCCCAGAAGCCGTGCTTCTCGAGAAAGCGGATCATCCAGTCCTTCATGCTGTTCATGAGGTTGTACTGGGACTTGGACTCGGAGATCTCCTCGAACTCCTCGTTGCGCTGGCCGGCGAGCTTGGCGGCGCGGCTGAGCGCGTAGGGCGGGATCTCGCCGGCGGCCGTGCCCGCGCCCCAGAGCATGCAGGGCATGAAGACCTTCCAGAAGATGGCGGCGAACGTGACGGTGGACTCCTCCGGAACGTTGTTGCAGTTGGCCTCGAACGGGTGGAACCACATGTGGTGGCGGCTGTCGAAGTCCAGCGACTTGCACTCCTGCGCGCCCTGCACCACGAGGAAGATGTGCGGGAAGAGGAACAGGATGCCCGAGTGCATGCCCGTGCCCAGCCCGACGCTCGAGAGCACGCCCAGGCCGACCCACCACACCACGAACTGCACACTGGCGTTGAACTCGTCCAGCAGCTGTCGGTGCGGCCCGTCGCGGCTCGAGGCCACGAGCCACAGCAGCAGCAGCGGCAGCAGCACGAAGCGCGTGGCCGAGCTGCGCTCCACGCGCAGCGCCAGCCACTTGAGGAAGCGCAGGAACACGACGCCGAAGTGGTACAGCACGCTGAGCGGGCGGCGGAAGAGGGTCAGCTTCTTGCGCTCCTGCCGCAGCTGCTCGGCGAGCGCGGACGCGTCTTGCGAGGCCATGGTCTCCTCTGCTGCTTGGGGGCTTGAGCGACCGCGTCCGAATGACGTGGAGGAAGGCTTCTCCCTATTGTACCGCGACACGACGCTGCGATTGGTCGAAAAGGGAGGACGTAACGGATGTCTTGTGATTGGGCGATTATAGGCGTTGTTGAAGTGCACTAAAAGTTGCTGCCCACATGGCAGCAAGTATGATGGAGGCCGTAGCCGACGACGAACTGCTGGAGCGCGCGAGGCGTCTGTGTCTGGCGGCGAGGGAGCTTCAACTGCCCGTGCTGCTGCCAGGTGTCGGGACGAGGCCGCGACAGGAAGACGAGGTTGGAGACTCGACTGTGGAGGCAACAAGAGACGATGCAGGACGCAGCCGCAGCAATACAGGCTCGCAGCGACAGTCGACGGAGAAGCTGCCGTTGATAACTGCGTCGTCTTCATCGTCGGCTGCTGTTGCTGCTGCAATACCAAAGCACAGGAAACAGGCTAGCCAGAGCGATGACAGCAGGGAGAAGAGGGGGCTGGAGGAAGCTCGTCGGCTGAAGGAGGAGGAGAAGAGGAGGCATGAGCGGGAGATCGAGAGGGTCAAGCAGGCGCAAGAGCGCGCACGGGCTCGAGTGGCGCGAACAAATCAGCTGGAGCAACAACAGTCGCAGCGTGCAGCCGAGCAGCTTCGGTCGGACGCTTCGTGTGCGGCGGACGAGTGCGCGGAGAAGATCAGGAGGGCGCAGGAGAGTCGACTGCGGGCAAAAGAACGCATCCGAACGAAGCGTCAGGAGAAGACTCCGGACACGATGTCGTCAAGCTTCGCGCCTGGTGCGGAAGCGGGGCCTGTCAAACTGAAGGCCTTTCACAGGAAAACCATCCGACGCTTGCATGAGTACCTCGCGCTTCTGAGTCGTGCCACCAATGTCGTCCACTAGGCTCACCAACAACTTTTTCTTGCACGCACTGTTGTAGATCAAACCAACGCGTTCACCGGATCGACCGGGGCGAGCACCAACGCACCCCCGAGAGAAGCGAAGATATGGATCCGGAGCAGAAACTCATGGAGAGAAAGCTCCGGCAGGAAACGGCAGCGCGTTTGCGTCGAATGAGGCAGCAAGCCGAAAACCAAAAGCGGTGCGTGGCTGGATGGGGTGTGTTGTACTTCGTTCCTGTAACAGTGTAGTTTATGTCTAATCAGAGTCACTTGTTGCAGCCACGATCAAGAAGAATTCGAGCAGGGTCTCCAAAAGTATAAAAACAAGCTGAGAGAAATGGATCGAGTTGCCAAGGGCATGAGTAAACAGCCCTCGTTGCCTCAAATTAATGAGGTGAGCGTTCTAGCGGGTTTTAGTGCAGCGGGCTCACACTGTCACAGGTTACTTCATTTAATGTGGAGCAGACCAGTGAGAGGACGTGCGCTTCCTCAACGTATACTCAAGATCCTAGTCCTGCCCATGATACACAGACATGGTCTACCAATCAAGACGCGGAATCGTCATCAGATTCGGACGGTCCAAACAATGCTCGCCATCCAGACCTATCCATAACGGATGCAACGTCGCCCCAAACAGCGGAAACTTGCCTGCGCAGGTCCAGGCTTCCTACATGGAAGCGACCCTCTGTTCCTATACAACCTGCACAGTGCTATTCGTATAAGGCGATTCTTCCAGTAAGTATGGTATTGCCTCCCTCGCTGTGATGCGAAGGGAAAAACTGTTGGAATGCACATTGAAGACCAAGTTGAAGGTCAGAGTTGAGACCCGGGCGAAAGCTGCGAAAGCTGAGACTAGGTAGTTGAGAAGATTAGCAGAGCTGAGAGCTGCGGGTCGTTGCATGAGAAACGGGCACAAGCCCGAGTAGTGGTGGTAGGAGCTGAGAGAGCTCAGCCATTCAATCTTACTTTTCCTTTTCCCTACTAGTGGTGACTCCAGGCCGTACGGATCAAGTGCATCATCCAAAAGGGTACTGAGCCCAAGCACCTACGGACTTCCGACTGCACGCGGGACATCCAAGATGGCGGAGCCGCTGAAGTACACTAGCGAAGGGGTTCCAAAGAACTGGAACGGAAAGGACTGGCAGCAGTACAAGTGGGCGATGATGATTGTCTTCAGGAAGAAGAAGCTTGTGGAGATTGTGGAGGGCAACATCGAGAGATCGTCGCTGACTTCGTCTGAGGCAGAGGACGATTTCGACGACAAGCAGTTGACGATCATGCAGATCATCGGGATGTCGTTGCCAGCGGACATCTTTCACCAAGTGCGTGACAAGACCACCGGGACGGACATGTGGAAGGCGCTTTGCGTGATCTACGAGAGCCGGGCAAACAAGACGACTATGGCTCACAGGGCTGAGAGCATTCGGCATGAACTGGAGATGATTAAGTTGTCACCGGGTGGAGATGTTAACAAGCATTTAAGCAAGATGTTTAATTTGCGGACGGAGTTACTCTCGTTGAACTACCAGTTTGATGATGTCGCCATGGTGGAGCTGATGCTGAACAGCTTGCCGCACCAGTACGAGTTCGAGAGTCTGAAGAGTGGAGTGCGCTACAACAGCGCGGATAACTTCATCACGCCAGAGCGGACTCGTGAGTTGATTCGTGTTGCTGACTCTCGTCAGAAGGCATACCAGGCCAAGAGCGGGACTGGGCAACGCGGTAGCCAGAAGATTGGTGCAACTGGCGGGGCTGGCAGCAAGGGGAAAACTGAAAATGGTGAGGATCAACAACTGGGGGGCAAGTCTAAAGACACAAAGAAGAAAAGGCTCAAAAAGTGCTTTATCTGCGGCAGCACCGAGCACTTGAGAGCTGAGTGTCCGGATCGAGTGGAGGGCAACCACGGGGGTGGAGCTAATGCTAATGAGCAGAAGCGGAAACCACGAGCAAATATGACGACTCGGCATGATGCGAGCCGTGAATTGGACTCTTCTAGCGAGAACGATGAGCTTGGAGAGGCAACGAGTCGGCTGGACGCTCTGATAATTGATGCAGGGCTGGCAGCTGATTCTAGTGATGATGAGGGACTAGTGACATCGGAGGAGGAAGTACGGGAAGAGAGCGACTCTCACGCGCATGTTGGCTGGTGGTACGACGGGCAAGACCACGACGAAGACGAAGTCAACACCAGCAGCGGCTGGTGGTACTTTGACACCGCCGCTAACGTGCACGTGACAGGAAACCCCTGGTACTATGTTGCCTTTACTCCGGATCCGAGCCAGTCCCAGCACATTCAAGGCGTGACTGCTGCTTTGGCATCGCGAATTGCTGGAGTAGGCACGGTAGCGCTGATTACTATGGTTGATGGAGAGCAAGCTACAGTGATTCTGAACGATGTGTTTTACGTACCTGGTGCTACGCACGGATTGTTTTCCATTGGACTAGCTGCTGAGCAGGGCTTTGATTTTGATTATGATCGACAGTCACGGGACTTTCGTGTCCGAGACGAAGGCCGGACGGTGATTGTGGCGAGTCCACATGAAGCTACATGGGGATTCCAAGTTACGCATCCGTCTAATGGTGATTACATCGGACCCCAGGACCAGCCTCTGAGCAACTTTACGGCTGCGGAAGGTGTGGCCTCGCTTAAGCTGTGGCATGAGCGATTGGGCCATACTTGTCCCCAGTATCTGAAGATGATGGTAGACAAAGAGCTCGTGCGTGGCATGCTGATGAAGCAACGCGACCTGGGTGCCTGTGATGCGTGTCACATTGGCAAGCAAAAGAAGAAGCCACATGCAAAGAAGCTCGAGCGCAACACGAAGGCGCCCAACCAAGTGGTCTACGCGGACCTGCTGATCCCGAGCAAGGACAACGGCACTCGTTTCGAAGCTGTGCTCGTCATCATGGACGGATTCTCCAGATTCGTGACCGTGCACATGCTTACGAGCAAGTCAAGCGAAGTCGTGAACCGACACATTAAGGAATATGTGTTGTGGGCGGAAAGACAAGCCGGTCGGCACAAGGTTCGACAAGTTTTGACGAGAACGCTCCACGTCAAATACAAAGTTTGCCAGATCCTGACTGATAAAGGTGGTGAATTTGTCAATGGAGAAATGGAGTCATGGTATAAGGCGCATGGGATCGAGCATGTGCTGGTTGGCCCGAAGAGCTCGCAGTTGAATCTGTGCGAGCGGACTCATCAGTCTCTCGTGGAGATGATGAAAGCATCGATGCATGATGCTGGATTTCCTAAGAGTCTATGGCCTGAGGCTCTACGGAACGCGGTGTATATCAAGAACCGCATCTACAACAAAGGCACAGGTGGAGTCCCGTATGAGATGCTGTTTGGTGTGAAGCCTGACTTGCATCACATGCGCAAGTTTGGGGCGCTCGCATATGTTCACGTGCCAGTCACGCCAGGAAGGAAGAAGCACCATGCAAACGCCAGATTGGGTTTCGTACTCGGCTACGCTGAGGACGTGATAGACTGCAAGGTGTATTTCCCCGACAATCGCACGGCAAAATTTGTGTCAGACCTCCGTGTTGCAGAGGATGTGATGTACCGTGACAGACATGAATTAACCGTGGAGGATGTTGACTTGGAGTCTTTGCACTTCGTGCAATCTGGTGAGATCGTCGGGGACGACGACGCTGTCTCGACACTCTATGAGTCTACTATGGAGTTGGAAGCAGGAGGCATTACTGCCGCCGCGCCAACAGTGAACGAGACCATGGCCGGACCGACCGTGGATCTCGAGGGAGGCGAGATGGATGGCGGTTCGAGTGCAGCTCCGAATGCAGTCCCGAGTGCAGCTCCGATTGCAGTTCCAACTGGAGTTCTGAGTGGAGCTCACAGTGAAGAGGCAGTTGGGGATTTGAGTGTACTACCGAGTGGCAGTGGCCGCTCACGCACAGCATCCAGGGAGGCGTCCCGAGCGTTCTCAGCCAGCAGTTTGGTGGATGTTGGTGGAGTGACGGCAGCACTACCCAGTGACCCTGCAGAAATACGAAGTACGCAGACGGAAATGCAGTGTCAGCTTGATGACTTGCAGAGTGAATCGCTGAGCGAGCTTTTGGCTGGGAGTCAGGATGACCATCCGCGTGATGACACGGAACCAGAGCAGCACTCATCCGTGAGAAGCTCACCTGGAACCATGTCTCCACCATCCGAGTATGATGTTGCCGCAGTGTCTGACGTTGCATCTTGTGACGGTAGCGAGCCGGTTGCTGGTCAGTGTGGATCTGAGGTAGGCGACACAGAGGAACTAGCTGATGGTACTGTGGTGGCTGAAAAAGATGAACTTGAAGATGAGGAAGCGACTACTGTTGCGAGTGTTTGTGGACAATTGATGGGAAAACGTCAACGTGACGAGACTCCTTCTGAGGAGATTCGTGTAGAGCAGAGTGCTGAAAGGCAGGAGCCAAAACGAACTCGGCGTCCTGGACTGCGCGAGTATCACGAGCGCCGACGCCCAGCCTACTTGCGCGACTATGTGATGAATGCTACACAAAATTCATCACGGGTTTTGGACAAGAACGGTCGTCCCATCCGAGGAAGTGACGTAAGGATTCCTCGCAACCGCAGAGAGGCTCGACGCAGCAAGTACCGAGAATTCTTCATAAGGGCAGAGCTGGATGAAATGGCAGCGATGAGAGCGCAACATGTTCTGGAGGAGATTGCTATTGAGGACGTGCCCAAGGATGCAAAGCCAATCAAGACGCGATTCGTGTACGACATCAAGACTGATCACCAAGGCTACGTAATTCGGTTTAAGGCGAGACTGGTTGCACTTGGCAACTGTCAGCGCCCTGGAATTGATTTCGGCGATACCTTTTCGCCCGTAGCTCGTATGTCATCGTTTCGTTTGATGGTTGGACTAGCTGGGGCACTGAATCTGACGCTCTACGGTGGAGACATCAACACCGCGTACCTGAACGCGAAGCTCGGCATACGGCAGTACGTGCGGTCGATCGAGGGGTTTCCCTGTGAAGTGGATGGGCACATCTACGTGGTAGTGAAGGCTTTGTATGGGTTAAGACAGTCTGGACGTGAATGGAACAACGAGTTGAACCGGTGGCTACTGGAGCGTGGCTATCAACGGTCTCTGACTGAACCCTGTCTCTATTATCGAGTTGAAGGTGAAGAGATCATGCTGGTTCTGGTCTATGTCGACGACATCTTGGTGGCGACCAAGGATGAAGAGCAGAAGAAGAAGCTGTTCGAGGACCTGGACAAGGAGTACGGGCTCAAGGACCAGGGACTTTTGACACAGTACCTGGGTGTGGAAGTGGAGCAGACTGCTGATCACATCTTCATTAGCCAGAGCAAGTACGCTCAAGAGATTTTGGTGAAATTTGGCTATGCTGAGGCACACTCGGTTGGGAATCCCATGGAGGTGAACGCCCGTCTCGTGCCGCTTGGTGATGGCGAGGGAAGCGACACCAGCTTTCCATACCGAGAGGCAGTGGATATGCTAATGTATCTGGCCACCAGTACTCGGCCAGATTTGGCATTTGCATTGAGCCAACTGAGTCGCTTTGTTGCAAAGCCATCCAGCAAGCATGTTGGGGCTCTCAAGCGAGTCCTACGGTACCTTGCAGGTACTGTAAACTATGGAATTACGTACGACCGACAGTCAGGCGAGTCGGACACTGTGGTACTCGAGGGCTACTGCGACAGCGACTGGGCCAATGACCCGGAGACCCGAAGAAGCACAACTGGGTTTGTGTTCACGCTGGCTGGTGGTGCCGTATCTTGGATGTCGAGACGCCAATCCATCGTTGCTCTATCTACTGCTGAGGCAGAGTACGTTGCTGCTTGCGAGGCGACAATGGAGGCAGTTGCAGAAAGCAACATTCTGCAAGAAATACTGCCACAGAAGTGTCTGAAGTTGCGCATTGGTATCGACAATCAAGCTGCGCACATCATGGCTACGAATCCAACGTATAGCCGCCGCACCCGGCACATTGAGTTGCGCTGGCACTTTGTGCGGGAGCAAGTTGAGCGTGGTGTCATTGAACTGCACAAGATACGAGGAGATGTGAACCCCGCTGATACTTTCACGAAGCCACTCGACAAGTTGCGTCTGCAGAACATGCTGGGGCTGGCCGGCATTGGGGGTGCGAAGTAGTCGAAGCCCATGCTTCGAGGGAGGCGTGTTGGAATGCACATTGAAGACCAAGTTGAAGGTCAGAGTTGAGACCCGGGCGAAAGCTGCGAAAGCTGAGACTAGGTAGTTGAGAAGATTAGCAGAGCTGAGAGCTGCGGGTCGTTGCATGAGAAACGGGCACAAGCCCGAGTAGTGGTGGTAGGAGCTGAGAGAGCTCAGCCATTCAATCTTACTTTTCCTTTTCCCTACTAGTGGTGACTCCAGGCCGTACGGATCAAGTGCATCATCCAAAAAAAACGTTGAAGCTGACTTACACAATGCCATTTGACTTTTAGGCCTACTCACGGGCTTCAGTGACAGCTCCAGGGTACTCAACTGGTTCGACTTTAGGACCTGCAACCCGCCTTCGCGCGCAGTAAGTACATTTTCAGCACTTTGATCAATTATGGCCACTTCACTCACCCAGCTACGCTTATCACAGCGAAATATCGAGGCAATTCAAGTGAAGGCCAACGAAATAAATCGTTTTCAAAGCCTTACGGTTGTTGTCAAAATTATTTATTTTATTAACGGGTTTGGCCGGCTTTGCGCTTTGCCTCCAGCTCCAACTGCGCCTTCTTGGTTTTCGAGTCACTATTCGGTTTGTAGTTTCTATCGAGAAACGTCTTCTTGTTGTGCTTCGTAGCGATCCGTTGTTCATACTGCAATTGCTTTGCCGTTTTGTTGACTCGGTGTCGATTGGTCTCCTCCAGTGTGACCTGAGCATAAATTTGCTCCTTTCTTTCCGCCTGCGCTCGCGAGGCTTCAGCCATTCGGGAAGTAAAACTGTGCTCGATATCCCCCCACGCATTCACGAAGCGAAATTCGACCCCACACATTTGACACTTCTTCTTTTTGTCCCGAAACTCCGAGTACGATTGCGGGGCCCCACATTTTGGGCAAGACTTCTTGTCCTATAGAACAAGACAAGAAGAAGAAGACTGCTATTAGAGGAACAATTGCAGCTGCAGCGAGCCAATTGTTAATGAGCACCCACAACGTACCAAGCGGGCGTTGTAGTCGTCCTCACCTCTGCTCAATTCAAGTTTCTAAGAGAACGACGCGGTGAGAGTGAGGGAGGAGTGTACAAGCGTGATGAGTGCACCACTTTTCTTACCTTTTGGCGGTTCCTTTCTGCAGCTTCCATTCGAGAAATAAAGTTTTGACCGGACTCGCCAGCGCCGTCGAAATCGTCTCCAGACGAGGCCCTAGAGCGCAGGCCTGCACTTTTGCGGAGTTGAAACCGGCAGTGCTGCTCCTCGTCGTCCGTGGCAAATTTGCGGGCCGTGGGCTTCTTCAGCGGCGCTGACAGAGTTTCAATTCGTTTCTGCAAAGTAATTGGCAAAGTGTCAACGTTTTACTCGAAAAATGCACGCAGGCCCTTATTGACGCACCTTAATAGTTGCTATGGAGCAGTAAATGTCAGAGATAGACAAACATTAGTGGTTCGTATCGTGGCAGCATGCCATCCGTTCTGCCTCACCTGGAGCTGCAGTCACTGCCTTCTGCCGGAGCCTCTCGATCGTATTCGTCGTCTTGACAGCCTGCAGCAGCTTTTCCTCGTATATAGCGGCCTTTTTGATCCCCAGCAAGGCCCCAGCCCCAGCGTTCCTGGCGTTGAGCGCGCTACGCGGAATGGTCGTAATGCCATCTTGACTTTTGTAAACACCAACACAGGACGTCCAGCTAGCTGCCGATGGAGAATTCACAAGGGACTGCGACTTCCTTGCATCAAAGACTGTAGTCGCCACCCTAGGTGACATTCTCGCTGACACTTTAGCTGCAGCTTCATCGCCTTTCACATCGGTGGTGACTGTGGGCCCCGCTGTTTCTGCGAGTTGAAGACGCCCCTCCACCTGCTGAATGGACTGGACTTTGGCTAGCATCTCGGCCAGCTCTGCGTCGTCGCTCTCCTGCGCATCGTCGTCTTCAAGATACGCGTTCGCGTAGCTGTCGTCTCCATCCTCGCCGTCGTTCTCCATTTCATTATCGAGGCGCGTTTCGCCCATGCCGGAGCCCTCAAAATGTCCGTCTATTTCTATCTGCTGACACTGTTGTCTCCAGCGCAGCGTACAAACCACAAACTCTCGCACCCCGGAAGCGATGCTGACCAAGCAGGATGTGGAGCTCTTGAAGTCCCAGGTGGAGTCGGCCATGGAGGTTTTGCTGCGTGCGGCGGACGAGCGGGTCAGCTGGAAGCAGACAGGAATACCGGACACACCAGCGTACGCATTTCTCCCCGGGGTTTACACGTCCACAGCAGCCCAGCCTGCTACAGCACAACCACAACAGCAAGAAGACAATGCCAATGACTCAGCCACTAAGCAGAAGACTGCAATACCGCCGCAGCAGCCATCGCCTCTGCCCAGTGCTGAGGCTGGCGAGGGCGACGGAAGCAAGACCCGGATCATACTCCACGGAGACAACACCTTCGAGTACGTGTGGACCATGAAGCGCAGTGGTGCGCGCATGATGGAATTCACCGTAGAAATGGAGGGCGTTTGGAGCAAACCTGTGCTCAATCGCACTCGAAGAGGCGAAGAGGACCAGCGCATTTTCCTCGCAGCAAAGCGGGTCCGCTTCCAACGACTGTCGAACTACGGTACGTCTTGCGTCATCGCGATACCAATGAGCTCGACGATCCCTACTGACGTCCGCGCTTTTGGCTATCAGATGCTGAGAACCAGATCTGGAAGCTCTGTCTGAGAACGCTCACACGCCACGGCTCGGACTGGGCCAACGTTGGTCTAACCGAGCGCGGCGTCCCCCCTATCGTCATGGTCTTCCAGTGCCTCAACGGCTGCTTGGAGAGCACGGGCGCCGCTCTTCCGGCGCAGATCCTGTCGAACTCGCCTGCGTGCCGGATCCTAGCGGGGCTGACCAAGAAAATTGCGAACAAGCTCGGCGCGCCGGTGGACGTGATGACCGAGAAGTGGCTCCCAGCTCGAGGGGTGCGGCTTGCTCTCGCAGAGGACGCGAACGGCGTGAAAGTCAAGCAGTTCAACCCCTTCTACTGGTACGTGCAGAGTGGGCAGCGTACTATCTAGCGTTGCCTAACACGTTGCTGCTGCAAATGTCCCGCGCAGCTTGTCCGAGGCGCTGCGGCAGTCTTACGGCGAAGACGGAGCCGACGCCACCAGAGAGCGCCTGAGCGTCTTGATGCATTGAGAGGGTAATGCACTGTTAGAGGGGTAGTCTTACAGTCTAAAGACTTGTGAACAAGCAAGAAGCATCATTGAGATTCAGATTCAGATTACCACTCAAAAGCACTTCAACACTTCGACGGCTTCACGTCGGGCGAGCCCGGGGCGCCGACGCTCTCCACCGCCTCCATCGTGATCGTGGTCTCCGCTGTGGTCGTCAAGATCGGCCTCATTATCTACTCGGGCTGGATCCTCAAGTCCACGTTCTCTGCCGCTGTGGAGGCCGACAACCTCAACGACACTATCAGTAACTCGTTCGCTGTGGCGGCCTACATTGTGGCTGCGGTGGATTCCGATGCCTGGTACGTCGATCCGGCTGGAGCCATCCTCATTTTTCATCTACATCATGGTGACCCGGGGGAAAAGGCCTGGGAACAGGTGACGCAGCTCGTGGGTGTGTGCGCATTGTGCGCGCGTATCACTTTGGCTCCAAGTATCTCGTGGAGCTGGAGGTTGTCGTGCCCGCAGAAATGTCGGTGAAGGCGGCGCACGACATCGCTCTGTAGCTTCAGTTTAAGGTGGAGAACCTGGACGCGGTGGAGCGTGCGTTCGTGCACGTCGTCTCACACGAGGAAGACGCCTTGCTAATGTACGCTGGCTTCAGCTTGGAACAGCAGCGCCCAAGCACGGCCGACCACTGCGGTGACGTGTATGCTTCTGTACCCACAGAGGAGGACATGCTTCCTGTCCACATTGCCGTCAGGATTGACGCGAGCTGCTCGCCGCTCAGCTCCCCAGAGCGCGCTGCCATCTCGACGCCACGCAGCGCTAGCTTTGAGGAACTCAAGGAGTAACTGGGCAACCAACACACCAACATTCATCTATATATGTTCTCTTCATCTCAGGGAGGGGGGGCTCTGTATGTGCTACCTACCCGACAATAGCTGCCGATAACACCAAATTGAAGACGCGACGAAATGCAAAAGCGAGAAAAGCGTCATCCTCATTAGGCGTGCTTGCGCTCATCCTTGCTCTTGGGCATGACGCGACGCAGCACGGGCGTGAGCACGCCGTAGATGACGAGGGTGAGCACGGGCATGACGAGCAGCCACATGTAGATGGCGTGCAGCAGCGTGAAGCGGAAGAGCAGCAGCGTGCTGATGGTGTCCGTCTTGATGTCCTCCATGAAGCTGCTGATGGCGAACTCGCCCTCTCCGTCGCCTCCGCCGAAGACGACGTTGCCGTAGTAGCTGCAGTGGTCCCCATGATTAGATTCAACGTGTCAGTCTCCGATAGAGAAAGCAACACACAAGCGGTGGACGCACATGAAGACGGGGACGGACGCGATGTTGAGTGGCGTAACGAGGTAGTTGGTGAGCATGGCGGCCACGGGGTTCAGCTTGAAGAGGAAGATGGCGGCCATGACGGGCACTGTCGTCACGCCAGGGATGGGGAAGATGCCGCCGGAGACGCCGAAGGCCATGGCCAGCGCGATGCTGCTGGGGGAGGCTGGAGAGACGCGAGGGGTAAGTTCAAGTGCGGAGGCTGTACAGAGAAAGAGGGACACCCACCGCCAGACTTGAGCAGCTTGACGACCGGCGCCTTGACCTTTTGCTCGAAGAAGGCGCTCATGCTTGCTCGGCTCTAGTCTACTCTGCTTGTTGGTGCTTCGGTTTTTTCGTTGTGAACACGCACGACGAGGCGGCGCTGGATAGTGGCGCTGGATAGTGAAGCATAAGCATTTTCGCGTAACTCCAGGCGTAACCTCTGTGTAACCTCAGCTGTGGAGACTGCAGTCGTCGGCTCACCATCGCGCGCGCTGTGAGTCACAGCCGTCACAGCCTGTGACGGCGCTACAGAGGAAGGAGGACCTGGTGCGGTGTACTGCACTGCTACTGATGCGCCGTGTACGGTGCAGCACCTCGACATGAAAACCCCCAGGTAAAATCGAACTGCTGTGCTGCTAGGATGAAACCTGCACCACAAAACGAAACTGTGACCTCCAGGTCAAGCTCGTCCAACCGCATCGTTACCGTGCTGTCAAAGTGCTAATGTTCCCAAGGGGTCTATCAGCTGAGGTTCGTAGATGAAACACTACTTTAAAATTAAAAAGAAAAACTTTGCCAGGTCACTTGAAGGTCGGCCACGGTGATTGCACCATACTAGAGTAACCTAGATCTACTACAGTACTGCGAAAAATACTATGATAGTAATGTCTTTATAGTAGTCGAAATTTGTGACACGAGATTAAAACTATACTCCATCTCGGTATTGCAAAATTTGGCAGAAATGCATACTGTATTACAGCATTAATATGTACTATGCCACTATTCTGGAGTCTCAAGCAGGAATTGACAGTAAATTTGTTTTGAACTACTATTCCACTGATATGTACCACTATTAGAATGAACTCTAAATAATACAGTAGCTATTATTTTGGGACGTGGAGCTAACTAATACTACTGCAGTAATTAGTAGCTCAGATTGGACACATTTACTAATGCTGACTACTGCCACCCACTGAACAAATTTAGGGGCGTGTGCATATCGATTTAGTGCAGAGGGAAATATTTGACGTCCGGTGTCGCAATCTTCCTGCTCACATGCGAGCTGGAAGATGAGAGTTGGTAGCACTTAGTCAAAGGAAGCTGTTTGTTGAGGCTCTTGATACACGAAATCTATATTTGTAGAGTTACGGTACTTGTGAAGCTGTCGAGGTGCTCGAGATCCCTCCCGAGGTCACCGGTGTGGTATGCCCACGTCTGCTTGGCTGGAGCAGAAGTCGACTTTATTCCTTCTTTTCTGCCCAGCGGTCATTCCTGCTAACTATCGTCTGCTACAGTGTAGCCTATTAAACAAGCACCCACTACGCACCCTCAACGGCTACACTGGTAACTTACCGGTAGTAATGTCTCGCAGTGTTCCTCTGAACAGTGACAGGCTCATCAGTATGCTCACGAGCTCCTCCAGAAGCGCGTGACATCTGGGGCCACCGTCGCACACAAAATTGTAACACAAGCAAAACATTTGGCGGCCAGACCGGCTTCGCTCGTGTCAGTCCCGCCTACAGCTAGCCCCGATCCATTGCATGGTTCAAGAACGCTATCTACCTGGTTAATAGCGTGTTTGGCGGCGCGTTCTCATTATCGCCTCGAATGAATGATCCCCGTCTTACACGGTGTGTACTGGGGGACCAACAAGCTTGAGTTGTGAATTGCCATGGCAATGTGCCAGCGATTGAACTGACGCTTTTAAAGGAAAAGTTATGCACGAAGATTCCGACTGTGTGAAGCGTTCAGCGACAGAAATATAGTTTTTTTTTAAAGGTCGTCCTTCGAAATTACTATAAGTAATATATAACAATGTATTCATATTGATATAGTAGTCGAGATCTCGGTCTTGATAATACTACTACTTAAGTACTTTAGTATCCTGTTATCTTCTACTAGTATATTACCGGGAGGGCTACGTAGTAGCCTGTAGGGCACCACCAGCTTTATTTCGTTCAAAAAATGTCGACTGAGTTACAGGCAACATTTGCGGTACTATCCCATGACACCTTAGGCAACCTTCGCCCAACTCACTGCCCGCCATGAACTCGACGTGCGTTAGGTCGAGTCACTCACAGGCCGCGATGAAGCTGCAGATGCCAGCTTTCTACACGGAAGCTGGATGCTTCGTGCCACTGCGCTTCATGCTGCGGGTCTTAGCCGGCCGCTTGAACAACGCGGAGTCCGTGATGCGAGAGGGGAGCGCCTAAGCACTCAGCCGCACATCACGGACACTCTCACGCCTGTGACCGACGGTGTTGATAGCTTTGATGGCCTAGACAATGACGATGTCGAGGATACTGTGGCGATTGAGCCACCGCGATAGGACTTCTGCAGTTGCTTAATCTATATGGACCCTGGTTTGTGGAATTTATCTTTTTGGAGGCAATATTGGCGATCGTGGTGAGGATGAAGGAGGACTCTACATCACCCTTACGAGCGTGTGCGCTGTATTGGTGATGGCCACATAAGCGGAGTTTGTGCCACACCAGTGGCACAAACTCCGCTTCACTGACTTCAACCATGATACGAAAGGCTTCCGTACAAGATTCACTTCGACGAGTTTGAGCTTTTGCATAACGAGTTACCAGCCATCATCGCCCGCATTAACTTTTAAATCTGCCATGCCAATTCTATGCTACACATTAAGATATGAAAACCGTGGAGTTATGAATTTCTTGTCGCGCGATTCATAAACTTGGCATGAGCTTCGAAAAGTTTTGACCTTGAGTCATAGATTGCTTCTTAGTATACACGTACTATGTATTCCCTACGGTAAAACGTTGCCAAAGTTTCATATAGTTCATCATCGCTGCTATCCACCACGATCGGAAGATGAAGATGAACCCCACTTGCGATTCAGACAACAGCGATCAAGTACATCTAGTTTCTTCATGTTTCACTTGAGAAACGCCCTCCCGGTTTAAGCGACAGCGATCTAGTATTATGGTACCGTACCTCACACAAAGATTACTTTTGGTCTTTCTCATTTGGCACTCAAATTACCGTTAAAAAGCTCTCATTTCCTTCAAAAATGCTTTCTTCGTGTTAATATCTAGCAGTTATACGCGTTTTGATTGGCTAAAACAACGTTTCAATTTCAAAAGAATTGCCTGAGGTTTTGAAATGCAAATGCAATCTACCTGTTAACCATTCTTTCTGTAAGGTACGGCAATTCAGAAGAAAATCGTGTTACTGTCAATGAGGCAGGGGTGAATGTACTCGTGCCACGAGTCTCATGCAAAGCAGGCGGCTGTGACCGGGGAGAGATCTTGAGACGAGCAGCGCAGAGTACCAGGATGAATTGGCGACTGGGTAGCTCCCAAGATTAGGAGAGCCCGGCGTGTCAGGGACCGAAGGCTTCCAGCCACAACGTACTACATGGAGCTCGCTTAGCAGTAGCCCGCTTCCGCGCTCACTGTGTCAAACGTGGATCCTCGTACCGCCACCTACGTAGTATAAGTTATACAGTAGGCTCTGGCAGCGCCAAGTGGCAGCGCCAAGTGATGTGAGATGAATCTCCGGCAGCGCGGTGCCCCCCCTCCCAGAATGTTTGCGGAAGTACGGACTGCGCATCAGCGTGGGTGAGCCTCGCTTGCAAGCACAGTTCACTTCGTTGCGCCTAGAGCCGACGACCTGGCCAGAACCCGGGCGTCCAGACTGGGGCCACGCGCGCAGCAGAATCCTCGCGATTAACGGTTTTAATCGACCGCGTCAGCTCCTCCATTCCTGTGGTTTGATCCCATTCTTCAAGTCTCTCCGAAGACGGCAAGTGTATCCGACCCGGTCCAGCCCAAGGCCGCCCTTGTCCACTCAAGCTCGAGAGAGATGCAGAGCCCCACTGCTCAGCCGACGTCACCGACGACCAGCTCGCCGCGGAAGGCGCTGAGCGCGCAGTTCGCCACGCTGCAGCGCGTGCTGCGCGGGGAGGAGCCGCTGGACCATGTGGCCGTCGTGCTCAAGGCTTCGCTCTGCACGAACATTCTCATCGTCATCGTAATGACGTCCGTCGCCATCGCCAGCAACTCGCTCGCGCTCATCTCCGCGCTCGTAGAAAACATGGTCGACCTTTTCGTCCAGGGCCTGCTCTGGTACGCCGGCACGCGCTCTGGCAAGAAGCAGGACTACGCCAAGTACCCGGCCGGCACGTCGCGCTTCGAGCCCGTGGCCATCATCGTGGCGGCCAGTGTCATGGTGCTGGCGTCGATCGTCTTCATCCAGGAAGCTGTCAAGAAGCTCGTCGACGGGTTCTCGTCCGATGAGCCCGAGGCACCGCACCTCTCGGCTGCGGCGATTGCCATCGCTGTCACGGCCGTGGTCGTGAAGATTGGCCTCATGTTCTACTCGGCCTGGATCCTCAAGTCCACGGTCTCAGTGGCGGTCGAGGCCATTCACCAGGACAACCTCAACGACACCCTGAGCAACTCGTTCGCTGTTGCGGCCTACATCATCGCCGCTGTCGAGCCGAAGGCCTGGTACGTCGACCCTGCTGGAGCCATCCTCATTTTCATCTACATCATGGTGGCCTGGGGCAAAATGGCCTGGGAGCAGGTCACGCAGCTCGTGGGTGTGTGCGCCAGCGAGGAGTTCATCGATGAAGTCAAGGACCTTTGCAACCGCCACCACCCGTCGATGTCGCTGGACATCGTGCGCGCTTACCACTTTGGCTCCAAGTACCTCGTCGAGCTCGAGGTCGTCGTCCCCGGCGAGATGTCGGTGAAGCTGGCACATGACATCGCCCTTCAGATGCAGTTCAAGGTGGAGAACCTGGACGAGGTGGAGCGTGCTTTTGTGCACGTGGACTACCAGGCCCGCGACTACGACGAACACGTCGTCTCGCGTGAGGAAGATGCGCTGCTTGTGTACGCTGGCTACGATGCTTCGTGCGAGGCGAACGGGCAGTACGTGAGCGTCCCGATGGAGAACGGCGAGCCGATTCCGGTTGCGGTGGAAGTGAGTGAGACCGCTGCCCCGGACACCCCCACGGCCACCGCCTTCACCGAGTTCAAGGGATAAATAGTGAGCGGTTGTTCATCCGTAGCCTCCGATGTCATAACAATAAGGCACGCTATCGTTGGCAACTGGTGTAGTAGTGCAATTCTCTAATAAATGAGCTGCTGGATGGATGCCCATAATTCCTGCATTCTCCTCAGTTGTCCAACACTTGATGTCATCCGCCGCAACTTATTTCTTCCTGCTTCGCTTCAACCGCTTCTGCGCGGCGAGGAACTCCTCCTCACTAGGCTCACCTGGCTCCTGCGGTGCAGCCTTGCGCTTCGACTTCTTGCCCTTCTTCTCGGCGTACTTGGCCTCCAGACTGCCAAGCAGTGATTCAAAGCCGCGCTCTCTGCTCGCACCAACACATTTAACGTCAGTGTCATCCGTACCCCCAAATGATACAGCCAGGATCACGTCTGATATTACCGTTCGGTACTGAGCGCAGTGCTGCCTGAACCCTCTCCACGCTTCTGCTGGTTGCCTCGGATCTTGTTGAACAGTTCTTCCGCCTCACGCGCCTCCTTCTCGCGCTTCGCTTGCTTGCGCTTCTGCTCGGCCGGCGTCTCTTTCTTTTTCTTCTTCTTCGACTGCATTTTAATGTACTCGCGCCACGTGGGGAAGGCCTTGACCTCCTTCTCCTTGATGGCCTTCTGGATCATCTCCGTGAACCGTTCTTCGTCGTCGTCCGTGGACAGCATGATCGTATCAATGACGTGCCTCATCTCGCCCTCGTACTTGGTGTACGCGTCCAGCACATCGCGTCGCTCCTCGTCCGAGTGGCGGTACTCGCCCTCGAACCTGGCGATATCCTCTGTAGTGACCTTGGGGAACACGCGCGCGAAGTACTGCGTCCACATCTGGAAGGACGGAGACTTGTCGTCGTGGTCATCCGACAAGATCGTGCCGGACTCGTCGTACACGGCGCGCGCCTCCTTGTCGCTCAGAATCGAGTGGATGGCGCTCACGGCCTGGAACTTGGCCGTCGACTTGGCGCGCGCTGCTTCATCGCCGCGCTGCTTGTCCGGGTGCTAAGGCAGCAAGCAGCAGCAGGGCGACAGACAGACGTGTCAGTACAACCACCGCCTCGCTCTTCAACCAGTTGAACTCGACTGAAAAGTATCTTACGTATTTCAGAGCCAGCTTGCGGTAGGCGCGCGTGATCTCCTTGTCCGTGGCCGAGCGCTCCACGCCCAGCACCGCGTACAGATCGCAATCGTCCCCGAACTCGGCGTGGATTAGCGCCGCCGCCATCGTTGCAGACGTTGACCAAGTGACGTACTTGAGCTCTTGGCGGGCGCGAGCTAAAAATAGTCCTTCCCGCCAAAAACGGCACACCCGACCTTACACAGCAGGCTAGTAGCACCAAACTGTGTGTACCACTCCATACGGCTTTATGTGTACCACTTTAACTTTTGTGTACACACGACTGTTGACGTGTACCACCTCGCCGGAAATCTTCAACTTGGGGCGGCACAAGGCAAGAAGAGGGCAACGGCAGGAAGCGTCGGCTGGCTCAGGACTCAAGATGCTGTCGTTCGGGAGCGGGGACTCGGCGAAGGTGGCGATCGTGACGGGCGCGGGCCGCGGACTCGGCCGCGCGTGGGCGCAGGCGCTGGCGGCGCGCGGGGTGCGCGTGGTGGTGAACGACAACGACGCCGACGCGTCGCTGGTGGAGGGCGTGGTGCAGGCCATCCGCAGCCGCGGGGGCGTGGCGGTGGGAGACCGCCACAGCGTCACGGACGGCGCCGAAATCGTCAAGACTGCGATGGAGAACTTCAAGCGCGTCGACATCTTGATCAATGTATGGGGCAACGGCAGCTTTCGATGTGCTCTCGGGGGAGACGTGGAGTGACGGGGGTTTATGCTGTTGTTGTACATGTAGAACGCCACAGTTATCCGCGATGGGTCCTTTCGCAAAATGACGCTGAAAGACTGGTACATACTACCTTGTAGTATCGTAGTGAGAGACTGGGAAGTGGCTGACTCTTGCTGTTTGTTGCAGGGACGACGTGTACCGCTCGAGTCTGCTGGGCACTTTCAGCGTGACGCAGGCGGTGTGGCCCATCATGCGCCAGCAGAAGTACGGCCGCATCCTCAACTGCGTGTCGGGCGCTGGGCTTTACGGGAACTTTGGCCAGGTCAACTACGCGTCCATGAAGATGGGACTCGTGGGCTTCACCGTCGCGTTGAACCGCGAAGGTCATCTGTCGCTGTTGCTTTTGCTGCTGGGGCTCGTCTAGTGGATTCTGACGTTGGTGTCGTTGCTGTGGTTAGGCGTCAAGTACAACATCGCAGTCAATGCAGTGTCTCCCGTGGCTGGAACTCGCCTTACCCAGCCGGTGTGGCCCGAGGACGTCTACAAGAAGTTGACGCCGGAGCTGACGTCGCCGATTATCGTGTATCTGTGCCACTCATCGTGCAAGGACAACGGCGAGCTGTTTGAGCTGGGCGGGGGCTGGGTCGGAGCTCTGCGCCTGCAGCGCACGCACGGCGTCGGCTTCCCCACTGACCCGAAGCAGTTCACGCCGGAGCTCGTGGCCGAGCAGTGGCGCGACGTCGTCGACTTCAGCCGCGTGACTCACCCGACGTCCACCCAGGACTCGTTCGAGCCCATGATGCGCAACGCGACCGCCCCACCGAAATCTTTGACGACGTCTCGGTCGAGTGAGTGCGCGGAGGTGTTCGACCGGCTGCGAGCTACGCTGCAGGAAAAGGGTCACGCTCTCAGCAAGCAGATCTCGGGCGTGCTGGAGTGGCACATTAACAAGGAAGTCTGGACGATCACGCTGCTGCACGGCAAGGGCACTCTGCTGGAAGGGCGCAACCCGCGCCTTGCGCCCGACCTGCAAATCCACATGGACGAGCAGGACTTCCTGGACCTGGCGGCGGGTCGGCTGCGGTTGCAGCAGGCGCTCATCCGGAAGAAGCTGCGTCTGCAGGGCAACCTCAAGATGGCCATGAAGCTACAGCCCTTCGCGGACCTCCTGCTGCAGCAGCACCAGGCGCGACTGTAGGGAAGGTACACGCAGAGAAAGAGGGTCGGACGAACGGTGTTGTACTAACAAGTTGACGGGTCCGCCACCGAAGTTGCCTGTTACACAGTATTTCTGCATGAAGGCACGTCCCGACGAAACTTCAGATACTGACAGCTTGCTGACGATACAGGTTGTATTCACACGTGAGTGACTTGAGTGAGCGCTGACCAACTTTCCTGTGCAAGGGGGGATTGTGAGCGCGAGATGAACAACTTCAAGGTGTCCGGCGTCTCTGTCTGCTGCCGTCAAGGTGCGAGGTTAATGAACGCGACTGCGTTGAGACAGCCCAGACCTCTCCTGCAGAAACGCGTCCATGAGGAGCATCATGCACTGCATGATGCTCCGCGAGCGAAAGTCCTTGCAAATTGGCGGGAAGGAACTCGGCCACTGCCCACGCATCAGCGCCAAAAACAGACCAACCACCCACCCTTAAGGGTAGCAAACGGATGCAATGCCACCTTCGGTAAGCAGCGGATGGTTAGCCTGCACCGACAGCATGCAGGTGGACGAGGCGCCGAGACCCTTCTCATCAGTTGGTTGTTCCCTCGGCGACGAAAAAGAACCCGCCGCATACGCGAAAGAGGACGGATTGAGAGGCACCGCCTGCCTCACTCACTTCTCAATTAACGCCGTCTTGTTCATGACAGACCAAATTATGGACTCCTCTCCATCATCACTCCCCCAGCTCTCGTCCAACTTGCAGCCGGCCCCTACCGGTTCCGTCGCTAGCCCCGACACCAACATCGACATCGCCATTTCAGCGTTGACTCGCCATTTTGAAAGCCAGCTGCACAAGCGGAAGCTGTCCTCGCCATCGATAGACACAGGGATGAATTCGTTCCCAAGGCCAGACGACGAGTTCTACCACAACCAAGTGCGACGCGTAACAGACGGACACTTGGTTTCCCCACCGCTGTCTTCTCACGCTGGCGTCACACCCATCGACGGTGAGTTGTCTCCAACTACTCCGCGTCGTGTACGAGCGTCAAGATACCTGCATGAGGGTGACCGCAAGGAGATAATCGCGCGGATCGACGCCGGCGAGAAGCAGGTGGCACTAGCGAAGGAGTTCAACGTCAGCCGAGCGGCGATCTGCAATCTCTACAAGAACCGGTGGGAAGTGCTGACGCGAGATGTCCGGGACCCGACGGCGACGCACCCGAAGAGGTCGCGCAAGAAAGCAAGCACTCAGCAGGCGTCCCCAGCAGCTCACACGATCGCGGCCGACACGATTCGGTCGCCGGCCACCCTGGACGTGTCCTCCACTGCCATCCAAGCCGACGTTGACCGCGCTGAGACTCCATCGCCACTCCAGACCAGACAGACTGAACAGCGTCGAGTCGAGTGCCTGTCGTGGCCCAGCAGTCCCCTCGGTTCCTCACCGCAGGACCCGATTCGACACCATAATCAGGTGCGCCACCATAATCTTCTCCAAGACGAAGCGGGTCCGCGACGACGCGACCGTGACATGCATATGGTGGTGGATGAGCCAGTGGTGATGAAGCAGTTTCGTGTTCATGAGGCTTCCGCGTACTCGTACCCGTGCCGGAACTTGGTCGCAACTCTGCGAGACGAAAGCATCAGCACGGCCGTGTTTCAGTAGCGCGCCACGCGCTTGGCGCGTCTTCTCATGGAGGAGGTTTTGACGTGCTTGCCTCACGAGGAGGAGGAGATCACGAACAGCTACGGAGACCTGTGCCACACCATGAAAGCCCTGGACGCGTCCGACTTCTGCGCTCTGTCCATGGAAGACAAGGGCATGGTGCTGCTCCGCGCGTTCTCGGACGTGAGTCCTGCGTCGCCCACGGGTGTCGCGTCCATCGAGGAGAGACCAAGCGAGAACAGCAGCAGCAGCAGCAGCTGTGGAATCAACATTCCTACGAGACGCATTTTCGCGCAACTTCCGCCTATCGATCCGCGCAAGTTCGTGCTGCTGCTCGACGTCGAGTGTGCCGCCGGTGAGAAGGCGTGCGCCGTACTGCACCACCTCGTGCACGACAGGCAGATACCAGGGAGAAATATCTACTTCGCAACGATGATCAGCTCCTTCGAGGGGCTTCAGAACGTGTTCCGGCACTTCCCAGGTGCGTCCACCGCGTCCACTTCAACATCCGACTTACTTGAAAAAACTAACGCTGCTTCTCTAATTCTCATCGCAGATGTATCGCTCGTCACCGCCCAAGTAGACACCGTGCTGGACGAGCAGCAGCGGATCCGTCCGGGCATCGGAGACTTCGCACAGCGCTTCTGGAACGCGTCGTCGTCGTCGTAACTCAAAAGTACCGTCAAGTTCCTAAATCAACGCCACTCTATGGCATTCAATGAAAATTGGGTCAAATATTATTGTGGTCCACCTCAAACTTATCCACTCGGTACACTGTACCATAGGTAGTACCGTGCTCCTCCCCAAACTCGTCGCTGCCAGCCATCGCCACTCATTCCCGCGAGCCACCAAGGTCCAAGCGCAGCAGCAGCAGCGACAGCTCTCGACCGACTCGCGCGCCTCTCTGTCTTCCCCCCTCCCTTCCCCCCTTTACGCTACTAGACGAAGCCAGCCATGAGCAGCCACGAGGAGACGGACGCGGCCGCGCCCGGCGTGAGCGTGCCGCCCGACGCCAAGTTCGACCTGACGAACCGCCTGGCGCCCTTCATGGACCTGCACTTCATGTTCCCGCTCATCGACTTCCTGTCCAGCAGCGAGCTGTACGACGAGGCGCAGCTCATGGCGGCCAAGCTGGCGCTGCTCAAGCCCACCAACATGGCGGACTTCGCCGTGGAGATCCACCAGACGCTGCACGGCACGGAGGACGTGCCCGAGGAGTTCGAGACGCGCCGCGGCGAGATCCTGGACGCGCTGAGCTTCGCCAAGAGCGAGTGTAGCCCCATGCTGGAGCTCATCGAGGACGAGGAGAAGATCATGCAGCTGCAGAGCGAGAACCTGCTGAACGCCAGCCACCTCGAGCAGAACGAGGGCATCACGCCCGCCGTGCTGGACGGCCTTTACAAGTACGCCAAGCTGCAGTACGAGTGCGGCAACTACCAGGACTGCCTCACGTACCTCACGTACTACGGCGTGCTCATCCCCAACTCGTCCGAGCAGTACCTCAACGCGCTCTGGGGCAAGCTCGCGGCCGAGATCCTCATCTTCCGCTGGGATGACGCGCTCGCCGACATCTCGCGCATCAGCGACGTCATCGAGAGCAGCGTACGTGCAACAGTAGTCGGGGGATGCACTTAACTTCTGTTCTTCCCAGCTAACTAACTGTGTGTATATGTTGACAGACCATTATGAGCCCCGTGGAGCAGCTCCAGCAGCGCACGTGGCTTCTGCACTGGTCGCTGTTCGTGTTCGCGTGGCACGAGGAGGGCCGCGACGCCATCGTGGACTTCATGCTGCAGTCGCGCTGCGTGGAGGCCATCCAGAGCAACGCACCGTGGCTGCTGCGCTACCTGTGCGCCGGCGTGATCCTGCACAAGCGTCGCCGCAACCTCATTAAGGACCTGCTGCGTGTGCTGCGCGTGGACGACAAGGGCTACCGCGACCCGATCGTGGACTTCGTCGACTGCCTGTTCGTCAACTTCGACTTCGAGTCGGCCCAGGAGAAGCTGCGTGAGTGCGAGGTCGTGCTGGCCAGCGACTTCTTCCTCTACGAGAAGAACTCGACGGACTTCATGGAGGCCGCGCGCCTGGCCATCTTCGAGATGTACTGCCGCGTGCACCGCACCATCGACATGAAGGCGCTGTCGTCCAAGCTGGCCATGCAGGAGGACGGCGAGGCCGAGAAGTGGATCGTCAACCTTATCCGCAACGCGCGCCTGGACGCCAAGATCGACTCGCAGGACGGACGCATTGTCATGGGCATGCCGCAGAACTCGGTCCACCGCCAGGTGATCGACAAGACCCGCGACCTGGCCGCGCGGACCTGCAGCATGGTGGCGCAGTTCGAGCGCATGGGCAAGCGAAAGACCTTCCAGTGAGCCTGAAGCTCTCTGGATGCTACCGACCGAGTCGCGTCACGCACGCAGCAACGTGGGCTCGGCCTGCTCTCCGCTTCCCGTCCTGGCAATAGGCAAGGAGAAAGGAGAAGACGGTGCAGCAGGAACTCGCGATGCCACCGACTCGGCCAAGTCAGCAGCAGGCGGCAGCAGCAGGAGGAGGAACGACGCAGGAACGGGAGCAGGTGGGGGCTGAGCACTAAATATATAGTAGACCAGTGCGTGGTTTTTTCGATCCATTGTCTGTTGCCCGGCAGCGTGTCAGTCCAGACTTGGTATGCGCGGTTCGTCGACATTTTGGTGTGTGGGGGTTGGGTGGATCGTTCGTTTCTGAAGTTCTGGAGTTGGTCGTTTCAAGCGGTTGAGGCGGTCGTTGGTTGGTTTCCTCCATCATCGCATTGCACCCAGGAGAGTCGCCACTTGATCCGCGGCCGTGCCATGCCATGCGAGTCTTCCTTCACCTCACAAAACAACTTTACGCGACTTGCGATGGAGTCCAGAAGACACAACTTCGGGAACTCGGACGTCTTGTGGCGGCGGCCGAGAGCGCTCTACGTGCTCGGAGGCGGGTGGATTCTGTTCGTGTGCTGGTTCGTGGGGTCCCTGGCGGGCTTCGACAAGCGCGTGGCCAACCACCACGCCCTCTCCATCCGCAGCCAGGATGTGGACGAGTTCTCGCAGCACCAGGTCTTGCTAAAGGTCTCAGCGGTTGAAGACGTGACTGTGGACGTCCACCCGAGTCGAGAAGTGCTGCCCATGGGGGACGAGTTCTACACGTCCGACTTCAGCGAGAACGACACGTCGACCACCATCATCTTCAATGTGTTCAAGGGCCGACCAAAGGCGCTCGCGGTGCAGCTACTAAAGGCGCTGACCCAGAAGTACGTCTCGCCTCCGGAGGTCTGGGTCATGTGCTTCAACTCGCCCATGGAGAAGAAGTACCGGCACGTGGTGGAGGAAGTCAAGAAGAAGTTCCCCGACGTGGCCAACACGGTCAAGTTCACCGTCTCGGACTTCAACTACAAGTTCCACGGCCGCTTCCTGCTCGCGTACATGGCGAAGACCAAGTACGTGCTGATTGTGGACGACGACAAGGCCATCGACGGCGACACAGTGAACGACTACATCAAGTACATGAGGATCAAGAAAGGCGTGTGGGGCAACAACGGCCACCGTCGAGCAGACACTTTCGAGGGCTACAAGAGCTGGCCCCGCAACTTCACGGGCGAGGACATGGCTGAGCAGGATTACCTCAGTGGCATGTGGTTCCTGGAGCAGTCGTGGCTCGAGTACTTCATGAAGGAGCGACCGCCGTCCTGGGCGACGTCGGAGGACATGCACCTCTCGCATGTCATGCGCAAATACCTCAACCTCAACACGTACGCGGGTCGCGTGGCGATTGGCAAGACGCTCCCCCACAAGCCCAAGGAGGTGCAGGCGACGCAGGGATCCGCGTTAGACCTCCGAGAGTTCATCTTCGACCACGAGCTTGGGCGCGGCAACAAGGTCGTTAGTGTCAATGCCCCAATCAAGACGCTCGTGTACGCCGAGACAGTGGGCGACATTGAGGACTACTTGGCGAAGCTTGATGCGTGTCCGTCACAAAATGGCAGCGTAGCTGTCAATGTTGGTGAAGTCAACGGGACTGTAGTATCCGGCCCCTGGTGCCATGGTGGCAAGACGGCTGCGGTGTTCCGCGGAGCCAAGGAGCAGGACGTCAACGGGCTCATCGCTGCGGCTGAGAAGCTCTGCGCCAGAACTCAGTGCGAGTACTTCAGCGTCAAGCCCAACATCCGCCACGGCATCCGATACTTCAACATGCGCGAAGGCTACGGCCAAGCCAGCACGGGCGTCGACATCCCGTTCCAGACGGGGGCGTCCGACGTGCTGCTGTCGCTCGTGGGCATTCTGAACAACGTGTTGCCCGAGACTTTGTTTGTGCCGGACGTGGCTTCGATGCGGTGGCCTGAGGCGACGGACTCTGCGAAGCGCAACCGACTGCAGATCTACCACCGCACAGTGTTGTTGGCCGTGGACATCCACCGGAGCTCCGAGACGAACGGCAAAGTGATTGACGGTGAGAAGAAGGACGAGTGGGTGATCGCGGATGAGTTCCCGTCTCGAATGGAGACGTTCATATGGCAGCGAGAATCGACCGATGAGCCAGTTCACTATTACTCGTCGTAGCCTTGGATTTGAGAACGAAATATATATCGTTTGCTTTGTTTGAACGACGGTGAGCTCCGCAATGCAGCCGAAAGATGAACGCTGGCACTAAAAAATTGACTATATGTGGCCTCGAATTCGCTCAACTCGCTCGAACGATACGATGAGAACATGGAACGGTGAGCTAATGATCGTCGATCTTGGTTGCACTGGTTGCCAGTCATCACCCCGTGACGTTGTTAGCGTGACGACATTTCTTCGCCTCGTCCCGAGTCGGTAAATTTCACCTGCGTTTGTTCTGAAAAGCAAGGCGTCAGCTCGATACTTTTCCTGTTCGACACCGAGCGTCCGAGCGGTCTCAGCTGGGTCATTCTTCAATCGCAGCGTCAGAGCAAGCGCTGCCCCAAAATGAAGCGCAACATCAATCCTCGAAGCCTCAAGCTTTACCTGGTGCTCGGCGGGACGGCGCTTTTCGTCATGTGCTGCTCCATGATCTTCACGCTTGGCCCCCGCGTCATCGAGACAACCAGAGGGAAACTGCACGGCGTCCTGCGCTCGAACAACGAACCGGTCGAGCCGCTTGCAGTGGTGCAAGACGAACCACAACCTTCAGCTCAGCTGACAGAGAAGACCACGGTTGTCATGCAGCCCAGTCGGGAGACGCTGGTCATGGGCGAGGACTTCTACACGTCCGACTTCAGCGCAGACGACACGTCCACGACCATCATCTTCAACGTCTACCGAGGTGAGCCCGAGGCGCTGCAAATCCAGCTGGAGGCGGCACTCAACCAGGAGAACGTCGATCCCCCCAACGTCTGGGTCATGTGCTTCAACTCGCCCAATCGGCGCTTGTACGAGGCCGTCGTGGAGACGTTCCGAGCCATGTACCCTGCCCAAAGCCACCGACTGGTCTTCACGGCATCCGAGTTCAACCACAAGTTCCACGGCCGCTTCCTGCTCGCGTACATGGCCACCACCAAGTACGTGCTCATCGTGGACGACGATAAGGCCATCGACTCCACGACCGTGTTCGACTACATCCAGTACATGAATGTCAAGAAGGGCGTGTGGGGCAACAACGGCCACGTTCGTGCAGCGACGTTCGAGGGCTACAAGAGCTGGCCGACTGTGGGCTATGACCTCTCCACCACGGACATGGCCGAGCAGGACTACCTCTGCGGCATGTGGTTCCTGGAGCAGTCGTGGCTCGAGTACTTCATGAAGGAGCGACCGCCGTCCTGGGCCACGTCGGAAGACATGCACCTCTCGCACGTCATGCGCAAATACCTCAACCTCAACACGTACGGCGGCAAAGTGGCTCTGAACGCCACCGCACTGCCAAGGAAAGAGTACGCAGCGACGAAAGGCTCAGCGCTGGACCTGCGCGAGTTCATCTTCGACCACCAGCTCGGCCGCGGCAACAAGGTGGCGAACGTGGACCAGCCCCTCAACTCGCTTGTATACGCGGAGACGGTCGAAGACATCGAGACGTTCATCGCGAAGCTGGATGCCTGTCTTCTCATTAAAAGCTTCAGTGACTCTCCGTGGTGCCATGTCGGCCGAACCGCTGCGGTGTTCCGCGGAGCCAAGGAGCAGGACGTCAACGGGCTCATCGCTGCGGCTGAGAAGCTCTGCGCCAGAACTCAGTGCGAGTACTTCAGCGTCAAGCCCAACATCCGCCACGGCATCCGATACTTCAACATGCGCGAAGGCTACGGCCAAGCCAGCACGGGCGTCGACATCCCGTTCCAGACGGGGGCGTCCGACGTGCTGCTGTCGCTCGTGGGCATTCTGAACAACGTGTTGCCCGAGACTTTGTTTGTGCCGGACGTGGCTTCGATGCGGTGGCCTGAGGCGACGGACTCTGCGGAGCGCAACCGACTGCAGATCTACCACCGCACAGTGTTGTTGGCCGTGGACATCCACCGGAGCTCCAAGACGAACGGCAAATGGGACCACCGGGACGATGCGAGAGGGCAGTTCCCGACCGAGATGAAGACCTTCGTATGGCGGAAGGATGTGGCTACACTTTATGAAAGCTAGAGGTAGTGTCCATGTGGACAGAAAAGTCAGTACAGTAGTTTTACGAGCTTCCCTCGATATAAGGTTGTTTCGGATAAGAACTATATTCGTACTTAGTAGTTATCAGTAAGTACGATTGACCGGTCGCCTCTCAGCCGCACAGTCTCCTTCAGCTCCGACACCTCTGGACAGACATGAGCGGCGGCGGCGAGTATCCGTACCCCAAGTACACGTGGTCCCCGGCCGGCGGCTGGTGGGCCAAGACCAAGAACTGGCAGCGCAAGACGGGCGTGGCGCTCGTCGTGCTGGCGGCGGCGGCGGCCCCGCTGGCGCTCTTCTCGAGCTCGAACCACATCAAGTTCCCGGCCGAGGAGCGCCGCAAGCTCTAGAGGACGTGGGGAGGCTACTTACTACCTACGCGCCACAGGATGAAGATGAAGAACGAAGCGCAGAACGACTACAATGCAATTAATATGTGGACGGACCAACGAGCAGCAGGCCTCGCGGACGAGAAGAAGACGAAGAATCGACGACGGACGCAGGGGAGGGAACCACCGGAAAATCAAAGAGACCGAGACCTTCGAGGTGAAACTCTTCTTAGTCGTTCAGTTCTTCTCTACATTGTAGTCCACGAGTTCCTATGCTGTTAAGTTGCTGTTGCGCTTCTTCTGTTCATATTTGGCACAGTGCTTGTTGTCGCTATTTCGTTACGGAAAGGTGCTGCTGTCAGATCAGACTTGTTGAGGAAATAGAGGTGAGTACTGTAGCTAGACTCAAAAGACTTTCATTATTTGTTAGTTTAGGGCCTTGTAATGGCGACGCATGGAGTAGAGAGACTACAGTAGAGAGACGGCGTGATGATCAAAATTCGTGATGGTTGAAGCCACGGCGAATTGGAGACAGTGAGGCGGCCGCTTCCAGTGGCGGTGCCGCTTGGTTGGCCGTGGGCAGGAGCTTGGGGAGCTTGAACCCCCACGCAGACTTGGGCTTCGGCTGCTTCTTCTTTCGGTACGCAGCCGACGTAATGCCGCCCGCGGACGGTTCGTCATCCTCGTACTCGCTCAGATACTCGGTACTTGTGTCGACGCTTGTATCGGCAACTGCCTCGGGGTACATGGTGCGCTCGTCCTGGCGGCGATTGCTGTGGGGGGCCGCGTGATGGTCGTACTCATTATAGACATCGTCGTAGTCGTCATGGTCTTTGCGGTATCCATCATCCTTGTGGTAGTCGCGACGGTCATTGCGGTAGTCATCATCCTTGTGGTAGTCAAGTTCCTCATTGCTGTAGCTGTCGTCGCTGTGGTGGTCATCTTGGCTATGATGGTCGTCGTGGTCTTCATTGTTTCCACGGCCGCTGCCCACCATGTCATCCGTCGGCACCTCCCAGCTCACCTTACCCGATTCGTGGGCGTAGTAGTAGGTCCCAGGGTAACCGCGACTCTCGTACTTGGTCCAACCCGGGGGCAGCTTCTCGCCAGACTCGCGGTCGTCCGTCGAAGCAAGCGAGGCCGTGTCTTCTTCCGACGATCGGTCGCTGCTTCGGCTCTTTTGTACCGTCCTCGACGAGCCCGTGTCCGATCCCATGCTTCGCGTTGATCGCGGCAGGGTGCGGTTTCTCCTGGAATCCTCATCGTCCGCGTCGTCTTCAGGTTCAGGCTGCTTCTTGGTAGACGGCTTTTTCTTCTGCTTCGCCTTCCACATGGCAAGAACGTCCGACACGTTGTCCAATGCCGGCGGCTCCTCCCGAACCTTCTCCTTGGACTTCTCGCGAGGTCTCTCCTGAGACTTCTCCCTTCGTCTTTCCTGCGGCTTCTCCTGCGGTTTCTCCCTTGGCCTCTCCTTAGGCATCTCCTGCAGCTTCTCCTTGGGTTTCTCCAGTGGCTTCTCTTTGGGCTTTTCCTGCGGCTTCTCTGGGATTACTGGCGGTTGATCCAGAGGTTTACGCTGTCTCCTGCTCCTGATAGCAGCCATTGTCTCCTCTTCCTCGTCCTCGGACAACTCCAAAAAGCTTGTGTTCTCGCGCCTGGACACCGCCCGCTGAATAACCTGCGCAAAGCCCATGTTTCGTCGAGTGCTCGTGGTTCCTGCCTTCTCCGCCCTCACCTGCTCCAGCTCCTGCTTCTGCTGCTCCAGCTCCTGCTTCTGCTGCTCCAGCTTGGACTGGAAGTTGACCAGCACGTCCTCCATCCCCTCCAGCATGGCCAGCATGTCGTCGGCAACGTCGTCCAGATCCTCGGGTTTCACCTCCGGGAGCTCGTCGGTGTTGCCGCTGTCCACTGCGCGCATCCTCTGCAGCAAGGTCTTGGCCTTGACGCGCAGGTTCCGCTTGATGTCGGCCTCCCTCTGCTGCGCCTCCTCCAGCTGCGCCACGCGCGCTTGCGCGTCCTGCAGATCGTGCACCGTCTGGAAGAACTGCTCGTCCTTCTTGGCGCTGAAGCGGTGGTTGCGGATCGCGTCCATCCAGAGCTCGGCCTCGGCGCCGTCGTCCACGTCGAGGTACAGCGGCCGCATCTTGGGCACGTCCCCGGACGCCGTCTGTTCGGCCGTGGGGCGCGGAAGCTTGCCCGATACGCGGAAGCAGTGGTCACCCGCGCCGACCGCGCGCTGCAGGCAGTCGGCGTTGCGCTTGATGTCCGTGAGGTACTCGAGGTCGATGATGCCGCGCGGCGTCTCGTCGTCTTTGGAGTTGTAGTAGAAGAGGTACGTGAGCGGCTTGATGACGAAGTAGTACTCGTTCCACGCGCCCGGCTCGTTGTCCGCCTGCTTGCGCAGGAAGCCGCTGCGCGTGGCCTTGGCCGTGAGCGTCACGGCGGCGCCCTCGGCCTCGATGGCGCTGAAGCGCACGCGCGGGCGCTTGACGCTGGGCTTGCCTCGGCTGCCGCGATCGCCTCGGCCCGATCCGGGCGGGCGCGACTTGGAGCGCAGCACCGTGTCCTGGCGGCGGCGCTCGCGCTCTCGGGAGCGCAGCTCCGGGTCGGAGCGTTCGCGCGTGGGCGAGTAGGACGGGCGCGCGTCGGGCTGCGGGCGTCGGCGCGGCGGCTCCCGCGACGGGGAGCGCGAGTGCCGGTCCCTGCGGTTGGGCCGCGACTGCGCGCGGGGCTGGCTGCGGTGCCGGCGCGCGCGGTGGCTGGGCTCGGGCGGCATGACTGCGTCGTCGGAGCTCCTGTTGCGATGTGATCTCCGGAGTCGCCGGACCGAACGCTGCCAGGCTCGGCTCTGCGCCGCGTCCACATGGTGAAAGAGCGAGCTCGCCGTCTATACGGAGCGCTGCTGCGCCCGACTGGTCCATATCAAATGCCAACTACATATCAACCTATTCGTCCACAAAGTCGGGCGCAGCAGCTACAGGGATTAACGCTGGCCTCGAAGTCATGGCAAGCACGACTCGCTTCGGCCACAGCCAAGCCCCCCACATCCCGAGAATAAGGCTAGAGAATGGTCGGACAAACCAGGCGGCGAGCCTGACGCTGCTTCGAGCTCGAGTTGGACGTCATGACGGAGACGAACCGCGATCTCCACGCACGCTGTCCGTTTGCCGGCGCCCCGCTCATATTGCAGCGCCGGCGGCGGCGCCGTATCTGTCGTTCCCTGCTGCAGCAGCTCGTGACCGATGCGCTGCAGCTTGCTAAGCCGCGATACTACTTTGCAGGCGCTCTGCGCGCCAATCTGTTTCGGAACGCGTGGCTGCAAGGCGCGAGCCGTCAATGGAAAGGTGTCTTGGCAAGACGCTTGGGTGTGCGATGCCAGTGTACACGAGCATCGGGTCGGTCCAGGGTCTCGCTCAACACCACGCCATCGTCGACTCGCTGGAGATAGAGCTCGGGACGACAACTCAAAAACCGTCTTCAGGGGGCTTGAGCTATGGCAGATTGAAATTTCGTCAAATTTGCGAACTTCTGGCACGCCACCGCCGGTAGTCAGCTAATTGCGCACTGTTAGCACTTGCGCCTTGATGCAATGCGCTGGCCCTGACGAAAGAGATCTTCTGAAGCCGCTGAAGGCAAGGTTGCCCGGTGTTTGCCCTCCCCCTCAGCAGTAATATTATATCATCTGGAAATGCGGAAACAGTCCCGGTTTTGGCGCCAAACATTTTTGCGCTTCAAATTTGAAGCTTGAAGCGCTCCGGCTCGGGCTGCTCGGACCGAGCTTGTCACCGCGCACGGACCTCCATTGCCCAATTCAATGGGCCCACGTCAGATCGCAGCGGCAACGGCAAGTCGACAATATTAATAGTGCACACCAACGCACGCTGACTTGCCCGAGCTTCGCATCGTCTTGGAGGGTGAGGAGCGCTGCTGATCCGTCTTGGTGAGTTTGTGATCGGCGGGCGGCGGCGCACGGCGAGCGCAAGCTGATCCTGCTCCAGACGATCTGATCGACTCGATCCCAATGCTCAGCTGCGGCCTCGGGTGGGACATCAGAATCGATGGGGAAGCGATCAACACTTATCGCGCGTCGATCACTTTTTACATGGTACATTAACGAAGGCTGAATGTACTGTAGAGCTACTACATGTATGGCCACCGTGGCTGCGCCACCGAGCACTCCAGCGCGGCTGCTTGACGTGATACAACTTGTGAATGATTCCGTTGTACTGTGCTTCAAAAGATATCCAGGTCGTACTTTGTTGACATCGACGCTCACCAGGACGAAGCAACCACGATGCAGGCTAAACGGTATCAGTGTAGTGTACACTTCTGCATTAAAACGGCACGAAGGTTATAAACTATAGAGACGGCGCCCAGCCTACTACTGCTCGGCGCCCCTGTCGACGATAAGTAAGGGGTTCGTCAGGAACGAACGGAGGCTTCACATGTGCAGCCCCAGGTAGAACATCTGCCGCTCGTGCTCCTTCTCGAACTTCTGCACCACCGCCTTCACGAGCCCCTCCGTGAGCTCGTCGGACGGCACATTCAGCTCGCGACAGAGTTCGAGCACGCGCTCGCCCCCCGTCAAGGCCTCCTCGGGCGTGTCCTTTGTGTCGAGGCAGATGATGTGGAGCTGCTTGGCCTTGAAACTTAGTCGAATCCGCATCTGAATGTCTGCAACACGCACAACACAGGAGCGACACGTGCGTTAGCGGGCCGTAGACATGGATAAATAATGAGACGGCGCGCCCACCTTCCAGCACGGTGAGGAACATGACGTAGTCCAGACACACGACCACATCGATGTCCAGGAGCTGTTTGTTGCTGAGGCTCTGCCAGCGCTCGGGCGCCTTCTTGATCGGCATGTCCCGCTCCAGGATCTGCAGTACGCCGTTGCCCGAGAATAGCGCGGCGTCCTCCTTCTCCAGGATGCTGTGCATGACGGCGTAGGGCGTGAGGAACTTGAACGTGCGTGCGTCCGAGCTCGTCTTGCCGGGGAACGTCACCTGCCTCCCGGCGCCGTAGGAGCAGACGCGCAGCCCCGCGGCACTGAGACTCTCGTGGGCGGCGGCGCTGCGGTTCACGTTGTTGGCGCACACCATGGCGAACATGGGGCGGCGGGGCTCGGCGCTCTGCATGCTGTTGTTGCTGTTGCTGCTGCTGTTACTGCTCTTCTTGCTCTTCTTGGGCTTGCGCTCCTTGCGGCCGAACAGGAAATGAAGCATCGTAGGGGAGCGCCTTGAGTTTGAAGTTCCCAGCAGTAAAAGGGCCGCTCTCAGCTTAGGGCGACAGCTTGACGCACTACCAAAAGCGGGCGCCGCTGTGGAGCTGTCTCTGTCTCCGACGGTTGGCGGCGCTGCTTGCTTGGCCGAGGAGACCTCGCGCGTTCCGCTGGTGTCGTCGCTCCCGAGACCGAGGCCCACGTCGGGCTCGTCGCGCTGAAGCTGCCGAATTGAAAGTGGCGGGCGACGGGGAGGGCCTCCTCAAGCCTTCCAAGCCATATTTCGAACTTTGCTACGGATACATTGGAGCCCGCTGCGGCTGAAGGCAGCGAGGCGAGAACAGCTCAAGGAAAGAGGGCTCATGCATGTGGCAGCTCGACAAGATGGGAGCTCCCTTTCAATTCAATTCAACTCATCGACGCCTACGATTCCCGTTTTCCTAGGCCTGCAATCATCACTGCACTGCAACTTCAACTTGCACCCTTTCTTGCGCTCTGGGGCCCAGAGTCTGGCCGATTTACGGCAGCTCCTGGGCCGGGGGCTGGTCGGGCAGCACGCTCTGCTGCTTGGCGCCGTGCGCCTTGGCGTGTTCCTCGGCGACTCCGAAGGGCGTACTCTTCCAGGCCTTCTCGAAGTCCTCCACCGACCCCGACGTCACCTTGTGGTCGTGAGTGCCCTCGTCCTGCTCCGACACGCGCTTCCACGTCGACTCGAGCGCGCAGGTGCCGATCTGGCGTCTGTGCTGCGCCTTCAGCCGCCCCGCCGAGTCCTCGTAGCGGCGGCGCGTGCTGTTCACGCGGCGGCCGTTGTCGTCCGCGGTCAGACACGTGCTGTACGCGTACGTGAAGAACGAATAGCCGTCCTTGGTCTTGGAATCGGGCGGTGAGACGTTGGAAGGCACTTGGGTGTCCATGAGCTTCGCGCCGACGGGCAGATCGTCGAAGAAGTTGCTAGTCATCAGCTTCTGCTGCTCGGAATCCGTCTCCATTTCTTCCTCTTCATTCTCCTCGTCACCCGCTCCCTCCTTGTCTTCTTCATCGGCTGTTCCCGCCATCGGCTCGTCCTCCTGCTGGCGCCGGCGTGGGAAGATTAGCAGACGCGTCGGCGGATATTCGTCGCCGAGGCCCCCCATGAACTCCTCCTCGTCGGCCAGCGCGTCCAGCCACGAGAGCGGCGACACCAAGTCCCAGTTCGAGCGGAACATCTCAATCACCGCTTGCTTGCTGCGATGCTTTTCACGAACTGAGCGAGAGCCGTGGTGATTCGCTTCTCGATACAGGAACCTGAGACCCGACGCCGGTAGCTTCAATGCTGGCCATTTTTGCACTGGTGATTGACAATGCTAGGACCTGGCAGTTGGGAGTTCACGCGGTTGGGATTTCTTTGACGCAGCAACAACGCCAGCATTTTTCACCATGATACATTTGCAGTTACGTAGCTTTCTGGCCGCCAGCTATCACTCTGCTTCCCTAACATTGAACTGAAGTCATCATGACGCTGGTGCAAATTGACGCGGTTTGGGACGCCACTGCACGGCGCCCTTAGTCACTGGACGGATGAGCTTCACGATCGGACCATCCAAAAGGCTTTCCTCGTCTGGAAGATACAACACCATCGTGTTGTCCACGCCCAGGGTCGCCCACAACTTCTGCCCGGACGCGATAATCTGCACGAGGTGCATCTTCTTCTCCTTGTCCCATTGCAGCACGCGCGCTCGTTGCCATTCGTCCTGTGCCTTTGCTAAATAGTCCACGATAGCTCCAACCACGTGTCTTCCTTGAGGAAACTCAGGCAGACCCAATCTTCTGTCACCCTTCGAAGAAGCAGGAGGTGGGAAAGCTATCGGTCGCTGCGTGCTCATTCCCTGAACCACCATGGCAGGCGGCGCATACGCATTAGCCGATATCTTCGCCCCCGTGAAAGCCTTGCGGTCGATGTCCCTCGGCGGGGTAGGCGCCACCGAAAAGGGCGCAGGTCCAAAGTGCAGTGTTGCCGTAGCCCCCAGCAACTGCTGCTTGCAGTGTAGATAGGGCGTCGACTCGAGCACGAAGGCGTAACGCTCGGCGTCGGTGTAGTGCGGCGTATCAAATTCCTCCTCGTCGAAGTCCTCGTCGATGGAATATTCGCTCATGATCTCCTCGACCAAGTCTTCATCGCTGATCCAGCGCTTGGCTCCGGGGATACGGGACGTTGGCAAGTGCTTGTCGCAGTACACTCCGAGCAAGTTGCCTTCGTTGCCGATCATGAGTCCGGCGTCGGCCGCGCATTGCGGGTGCACGCCCACGTTGCAGCTCTCCGCCTCGCAGATGACGGAGGCGCCTCCACGCTTGCGGCAGATAGCGCATAGGTACCTGAACCTGCCGTTCTCGATCTCCTCGAAGCCGTCCACCGGTTCCATGCTCGGGACGTCGCGCATGACGAGCTCTGGAATGGCCAGAGCGCAGAGCACATGCACCCACTTCTGCTCGTCAGTGGCCGCCGACTCGGACATGGCCAGCGGCTTGAGCGGCCCGCCGTACTGCATGCAGACCGCGCACATGAGCTGCTTGCCGAGCAGACACGACGGGCAGCGCCACGGACCGTCGTCCTGCTCCCTCATGACGACGCCGAAACACTCCTCGTGGATCCGGACGGGACACGCGTCGTTGCCGCAGTACAGCACGCGACCGCAGGACCAGAGGCCCTCGCACACGCTGCAGTTCTCCTTAGGCACGAAGTGCGGCACGTAGCAGTCGTCCACGTACTGGCGAAGCTGGCGCAGCAGCTCGTCGTCGGCCTGGTCCAGACGGAAGCCGCACTGCAGCTGGATGGCGTCGGCCTCCTCCTTGTGGGGCAAGTTATGTCCTTGTTGTTGCTGCTGCTGGGCGTCCCAGGGCAACACGCGCTGCTCGCGCGGCAGCAGCTCGCGCATCTCGAGCACCTTGACGTAGTTGCGGATGAGCAGTAACACACCTGGCAGGTCGGGCGGCGCCAGGTTGGAGATGTCCACGGCCAGCTGCCGCCGCTGGTCCCACGTCGGGTGCGTCGGGAACGCGCGGCTGGCGCTGGACGACGCGGCGTCGCTCTCGCCGTCGTACAGCTCGTCCGCCATGATTGCCTCTGTATTGCTTTGGCTCGGTGGTGGTTCTCAAATGGAGGCGCCGCGTCTATGCTATGTGCGTGGTGTACGTGAACACCAACTCAAGAGTATGCGCTAAGCCGTTTGCAAGGTTTATTTTTTTTGCAATCGAGCCAGAGGGGGGAGAGACCATCGGACCTGGGCAGGGCAGGAGCTCGAGGACACTCGGCAATATCCAGCGCTACGTGACGACTCGACCCGACTCGACTCGCGCGCAGTGGCGTCAGGTCCAGCAGAGTGCAGTGCAGGGCGGAAGAAGCCAAGCTAGCAAGCCGCGATCGCACGAAAAAGTGCACATTGCTTGCCGTTGGAGGAGCAGTCCATCGCCGCGTCGTAGTGAGCTGAGACTCGCCGTTTCGCCGCGCCAGTGCCGCGCCACGCCAGTTCGCAACCTACTACGTGCAGGGCACACGTCCGTCCGTCCCGCTCGTTTTACCTACAACATCACCACCCCCTAGTCTACGCGCGTAGGTTAGAGACAGCAAGCAGCATGAGCTCGCCCGATGAAGCTCCGACGTCTGACGGCGCGCTGGCCAAGGAGCTGAACGCGCTCGTGGCCAGCACCAACTTCGACGACAAGATCTGCCTCGAGGACTTCACGCTCATCCGTGTGATCGGCAAGGGATCCTTCGGCAAGGTCACGCTCGTGCGCAAGAAGAACAACAGTAAGGTCTTCGCCATGAAGATCCTGACCAAGTCCCACCTGCTCAAGCGCAAGCAGGTGGAGCACACCAAGACGGAGCGCCGAGTGCTCAGCGTAGCCAGCCACCCGTTCATCGTGGGGCTGCACTACGCCTTCCAGACCGAGGCCAAGCTCTACTTCGTGCTTGACTACTGCCCCGGAGGCGAGCTCTTCTTCCACCTCTCGCGCATGGGCAAGTTCGACGAAGACATGGCGCGCTTCTACGCCGCGGAGCTCGTGGTTGCGCTCGAACACCTGCACTCGCTCGGCGTCGTCTACCGCGACCTCAAGCCCGAGAACATTCTGCTGGACGAGTTGGGACACATCAAGCTGGCGGACTTCGGACTGGCCAAGGATGAGGTCACGGAGATCGACAGCGGCGCCACGTCACTGTGTGGCACGCCCGAGTATCTGGCGCCGGAGGTGCTGGCGCGCAAGGGCCACGGCACAGCAGTGGACTGGTGGGGGCTCGGCATGGTGCTGTACGAGATGCTAACCGGTCTCCCGCCCTGGTACACGCGCAACCGGCAAGAACTGTTCGCGCGCATCCGTGAGGCGCCGCTCGAGATCCCCAACTACCTCAGCCGCGACGCGGCCTCGCTGATCCAGTCGCTGCTGCACCGCGAGCCCGAGAAGCGTCTGGGCAGTCGTGGCGCAGGCGACGTGAAGGCACACCGCTTCTTCCGCACTGTGGACTGGGACGGTCTGCTGTGGGCCGAGCCGCCGTTCAAGCCGTCGGACCCGCAGTCGAAGGAGGAGGGCGACACGTCCAATTTCGACAGGGAGTTCACGGAGCTGCCCGTAAGCGGCACCCCATTGAGCAGATCTGCAGGTGGCTCGGGTCTTCCCAAGAGCATGTTCACAGGCTTTACATACGAGGCACCGACACTTTCGTACGGATCCAACACGTCGCAGTCGAAGGTCGATGTGTCCTCCACCCCGTATATTTAGGTCAAGCGAAGCGAGAAGCTGTCGCTGCTGCCAAGGCCGTCGCTGGTGGGCTTGTGTTGTGGGTGCTTCGGATGGGGACACGGTGCAGGGCCGAACAGCGAGCGAAGCTGCAGCAGGAAGTACAGAGATAGGTAGCTATATAGCGCGTTTTTGGATTGAGCTGGCTGGTGCGACACCTCGGCGGTGTTCGCGGACGCGCCATGATGTCGGCAGGCAGGATGCCCCCTTGATAATAGAGCGTTTTGAAGTTGACGCACGTACTCAAGTCCTTGTTGATCTCTTCTTCGACTGGCAAATTAGTCGCCGCCATACAAACATCAAATCAGTGATTGGTTGGCAGGTGCTCATACAGACCCCCGTCAAGATGGCTGCGACTGCTCCGTCCTTCGATGCCTGCGGCGTGCGCGTGGCGCAAGACCCCGTCAAGGGCAAGGTCGTCTTCAGCGAGCGCGCCTTCCAGCCCGGCCAGGTGATCTTCAGCGAGCAGGCGTTCGTGGCGGCTCCGTGGAGTACGGACCTTTGTGGTGGATGCGAGGAGCTCCGCTCGGCCGCCACGGGAGTCTTCAGCAGCGCGACAATGGACTCCCGCCACCGCTGCCATTGCGAGCGCACGGGTGCGCCCAAGATCATGTACTCGCCGCGACTGCAGGACAACGTGGGGCGGCGTAACGTCGTGGTGAGCATCATGACCAGTGTCGACGGCATCGAGGAGGTGGACCGCGCGCGCTGCATCCTCAAGTGCTTGGTCATGTACGAGCGCGACGCCCGCTCGCTGGACGAAGTGCTGGGCTTGACCTGCGTCGGGCAGCAGCGAGCTATGAGCGCGGCCTTGCAACTGCGTCGGCAGCTGCCCGATATCTTCCCCGCGGGCTTCTCGGACGAGCAGATGGCCACGCTCATCGGCGTGTTGAACACCAACTCGCACGAGCTCGAGAACCTGGGAGGCTCCGGTCTGTTCCTGTCGGCCTGCCGCATGGAGCACAACTGCCTGCCCAACTGCAGCTTTACGACGTTCGACTCGACGCTGTGGATGACGGCGATCCGCCCCATTGCGCCTGGCGACGCGCTGTCCATCGACTACGGCAACTTCTTCTACCGCCCCACGCCAGAGCGCCAGGAGTCTCTGCTCGAGTCGTACGGGTTTGTCTGCACGTGCGAAGCGTGCGTCTCGACGCCGGACCCCACGCGTGCCGTCCGCTGCTTGTCTGGGAACTGCCCGCAGGGCGTCATGCTGCCGTGTCCCGTTCGGACCAACGCCCCCAGCAGCAGCATCGGACCGAACCAACTGCAGTTCGAGTGGCGTTGCCAGACGTGCGGCAAGATCGCGGACGCCGCGGAGCACACGCGCATCTTGGCTGCGGAGCAGGATCTGATGGAGAACGGGTTCCCCGAAAGCCTCGAGGAGGTGGACGCTGTGGTGCGCCGCGGCGTGCTACACGAGCGTCACTACCTGCTGTTCTGGGCGCTGGACAACATCGGCTGCGAGGCCGCCGCCACCACCGCCTTCCAGGCCGAGGCGCAGATGGCGCAGCACCGCCGCGCGCTGGCGCAGGTCTGGGAGCACATCATCGCGTACATGAACGTTGTGGTGCCGACGGCCCACCACGAGAAGACCATCTACTACGACAACTTGGCGCAGGTACAGGTGGTGCTCGGGGATCTCGGCGCTGCCAGCCAAGCTTACGCGCGCGCGTACGAGATTTCGTGCGTGGTCAGCGGCACCGACTGCTCGCCGACGCGCAAGCTGCAGCGTTTGATGGAGAAGCCCCCGCAGACGGCGGAGGAGCTGCGGCAGATGTACGCGGCGGAGGCCCAGCACCGTCGACGTCCTGTGAGCGAGGCCGACGATGAAGACATGAGCGACTGATTGCCGTAGTTTTGACAGGCAGAAGATAGGTTTTTGGGTAGAGGCCTCGCATTGTTAACAGCATCCGTCGTGCACTGCAGTGACAGCCTACCTACCGTATTGTAGTTGAAACATGGAGCTTGGCACAGCGAAGCTGACTGTGAAGGTGAGCAGCACTCACCTTACAAGGCATAACCATTGTGCATTGTGGCACAATGCAATCGAGCCCACGCGGCGATGCTGTGTGGAGCGCAGGCAGGAACAGCTTTAGCCCCTGGAGATACACCGCTGCATTTATGCAGACCGTCACGGTCTCCGTTCGAGAGGACGGCGACCTTCGGGGGCCAGTCGCGAGGATACATCGACGCAGGCGTCTCTGCCGACGGTGGTGCCGTTGAGCTCCTTCGCCCTACAGCTCGAGCTGTCGATGCCGACACCTCCGGGCTACGCTATGTTGCTGGCCCGCCGTCCTGGCGGTGCAGCACGATGACTCAGCGCCGCGGCGCGCAAAGTGAACAAGTCCAGACAAGTTCAGTCAAGCTGAAGGCGTCGCCACGTCGAGCGGCTCCGGTTTCGGTGTGCGACTACATGTACAGACGATCCCCTCGGTAGTAATCCCTAGGATAGGAATACCCGCTCATCAGGAATATAAAGGTGGGTCCCAACGATTTCTGAATGACCGTCACATACAAAGCCAAGTAAATATTCCCCCTCACCCCTCAATCGTAATAAGGAATAAAAATTACGGATTATGAATGTGTTGGGGTGCTTAACTATAGGAAAAGTCCAATCTGTACATGACGTCTGCAGTAGTCTAACCAGGATACCAGCTCCTATTGTCCATTTTTCGTACCGGATTTCATATTTAATGCTTGCATTAGCATTCGGAGCTGGCTTTCAGACCTGCTAGTACCGTTCCTTTGAATAGAATGGAGATTGGGTGCTTGCCAACATGAGTGAAATGGGGCTCAATACTATCGTGGCAACTTATTTTGCACATCAGTATCATTACCTACATCATGCCCCACATGCCTGACGGTATTATATTAAATATACTTTTATCCTTTTCGGTGTTACCGAGGTATATATCGATATCTGCACGAATTCCATTCATGTCCGCTCATCGATTTGAGCAGTCTATGTAACCAAAAGACTGCACCAATACGTACCATATATGTGGTACAGTCTAGTGTACCACCCCATGGTACACCCTACGACAGGAATACCCTCAACTAGGAATAAAAAGTGGGTTCCCGACGCCATGACTGGCGAGGGGATTGTCTGTATGTAGCGATGTCCCTCTCTTCAAGGGATAACGGACCCCTTATAAAGAGGAGATGCACACGCCGCTGGAGCAGACGCCGCAGGGTGGGTGGTTTATCTTCGCGGCAACAGCTTCGACTCGAGCAGGCGTCTCGGCGAGCACTCGATGCCCGCCCCGCGTCTGCTCCGGATGGGAGTGCCGCACCCACTTTGCAGGCCCACGCTCGACCAGGTTGATTCAAGCCCACGGCGGCCGGCAAAGATTTGAGGGCGGTAGGGAAATTCTGAACAATAGACCACGCCTTCATGCAGCCATGCAGCCCGACACCGTCCTCCCTGTCACGGGGCTCCATTTGCCGCGCGCGAGTGGAGGCTCCGTGCAGCCAAAGGAGGCGGCGAGCAGATTCACGTCGATGTGCGTCTGTCGATCGACAGACTCGAGGAGGTGTCGCAACGGACCGCAAACAAAGCCCAAGTCACTTCTATGGATACGCGCATCTAGTTTCAAAGGTTGATTAAATGCCTGTTTTAGTAAGAACGCTAAACTAAATACAGTCATGTCACGCGGGAAATAGGATGTCAGGGTGGCGTCCCCTCTCCATCGCCCGTCTCTGCACTGACGAAAGTCAAAACGTCCTACTGTGTCACTATCTTCCCCCGCTTTACTGCTTTCTGCGGGCGGCTGCCATGACATCATTTCGATATCGGCGCCCAGAGTGTCACAGGACCAGGCGCCGCCATGTGGCTGTTCGCGGCCATCAGCCTCGCGATCGCGACGCCGTGCTTCCGCGCGTGGCTCGAGGCGCTGTTCGCCGAGCTGTCCATCATCTTCTTCACGTACCTGCGGCTGGTGTCGGCCGGCCTGAGCCTCGTGCTGCTGCTGGCGCTGGCCTTCCACGGCCGCCGCTTCCTGCGCAGTCGTCGGGTCGCCAAGACGCCCCGAGCGGGCGGCAGCGACAGCCAAGCGGCGGATGAGGGATCCAAGGCGTCGCTGGCGACCAAGACGGGCCTGGCGCGTGTCCACTGGCGACGCGGAACCAGACGCCGCGCGCTCATGCTGCGCGTCAAGAGCACGACCAGTGGGATCGCGGGCAGCGGCTTCTACCCGCCGCAGCTCTGGACCTCGTCGCTCTTCGCGCTGGCCCTGCTGCCCATTATCAACAGCGTCGTGGTCGGGGGCGGCGGCGGCGGTGGAGGCTCCAGTCTGCGCGGACTCAAGAGCGAGACGACGGCCGCCGCCCAGACGGCCTTCGACGCCGACGCGGCGGCGCTCGTGACGCTGCAGCAGCAGCTGACGACCTGCAAGTACTCGGGAGGGGACGACTGTCTCGACGATGTGACTGCCATCTCCGTGCTGGGGAGCTACCAACAGGCGAGTGGATACTGCGTGGCCTTTGACGCGGCCTATGTGAACGTGACGGCGGGGGCGGCGCTGCCGGCCCAGTACTTCCCCATCGGAGTGGAGGAGGCCCACGCCCAGGGCTTCGCCAACAACTTCTCGGCGTGGTCCGAGACCAACCAGGACAAGTTCAAGACGGACTGCCCCCTGCTGTACAACGAAACGGTGAGTGAAGACGGAGAGGAGCTGCTGTGCTGCACCGAGACGCAGTACGAGATGCTGAGCCTGCAAGTCCGGGAGCTGCCTGGAGAGTGCACGTCCTGCAAGCAGAACCTGCGCAACTTGTGGTGCCAGTTCACGTGCCACCCGAGCAACAGCCTGTTCGTGGATGTGACGCAGGTGCGGCTTATGGAGGGAGACGCGGACCACGCGGACGAGGTCTTCCCGGCCATCGAGGAGGCCACGTACTACGTGGGCAGTGACATGGTGCGCGACCTGCACGACTTTTGCGAGGCCGACACGGGCTTCATGCCCTTGGTGTGTGGCATGAACAACGACGGTAATTGCTCGACGACAGGCTCGGACGTGTTGGAGTACCTTGGAGCGTTCAGCTTTGGCGGTGTGGGATCGCCCTCGCAGGTGAACTTCACTACGATGGAGCAGCTTTCGGCTTCTGAGCAGGAGGACAAGATCTGTGCTTGTGACAGCAGCAACACGACTGGCTGCTTCTCGCCGATGGATACGCGGCTTGAGTCGTGCGTGGATACGTGTGGCTCACTCTGTGCTGTGAGTGATGATGACGGCCGGCAGTACGAGGCGGCTTGCTACAGTACCGGCAGTGCGTCGACATCTGATGACTTGAGCACTGTAACTACAGCCACGACCAGCACCAGCGCTGCCGATAAGCTCGAGTCTCTGCTGTCGGATTTGTCGTCCCGTGCGGAGGGCGGTAGTTTTGCCGTGCTGAACTATGTCCTCGCCGTTCTCGCATTCTTTGGCGCCACAGCGCTCGCGCTCGGCTTCGCGTACTCGACGCGGTACGGCAGGAAGAAGCGTCAGTCCGTGCTGGACGACCCTGTTAACGGACTGGGCTCTGGAATGCTGTCACTCGTCAACTTGGATCAGTTGAAGGGTATTGGACGCTGGGATGATCGACTGATGATGCACCTGAAGCGCTGGGGGGATTTTGTGGCCATGGGGAACCACCCGTTGTACATGATTCTACTGTCGTTGATGGTTGTCGTTTGCTGCTCCAGTGGGTTGATCCGCATGGAAGTGGAGACGGACTCCATGAAGCTGTGGGTTTCCGATAGAAGCTCTGTCTTCCAGGAGAAGACGCGCTTCGGCGAGATGCTTGGACCAGTGGATCGGATGGAACGACTGGTTCTTGTCACTAAGGATGGCGGCGCAGTGACCAGACCAGCGTATATCAAGGAGGCGATCCGCTTGCAGCAAGTTATTGAAAGTGAGGTTACTTCTGACAGTATCGCACTGAGTGATATCTGCGTCAAAGACGCCTCGAGCTCTCCATGCCAAGTGAATTCTGTGACGCAGTACTTCCAGAACAGCATGGATCACTTCGAGGTGTACGACACTTACGGGCTCGTCAGCAAGCATTTGAGCAACTGCGCAAATGCTCCGGAACGTGCGGACACCGATGTATGCAGTGAGCTGCAGATGCAACTCAATGCCTCGGGCTCGTCGCTTCCGACGAGTATGAGCGGATGCCCTTGTGTGTCGTCGTTTGGAGTGCCGATGACTGAGCTGGAGAAGTACCTGGGCGGGTTTACAGCGGGCAGTGGATCGGTGGATGCCAGTACTTATCTGGAGGAGGCGACGGCTCTCTTTTCAACTGCCATGGTGACGAACCACCAGGACGGTACTAAGAACACAGATGCTATCGCTTGGGAGCGTGCGTACATCACGCGGATGGAGAAAGAAGCGGACGCCAACACGCTTTATGATATCTATTATGCTGCAGACGTGTCGGCAGACGACAACTTCGTGGCTGCTTCCAACCTCGATATCGTGTTCAAGGCTGGAATTGCAGGCTTTCTCTTTATGTTTGTTTACGTGGTCATTGGACTGAACCACTGGAAGCTGGACTACCGCTTCTTCCATTCGTCAAAGATCGGCGTGGGCTTCATGGGCGTCGCGTGCATCCTGATGGCCGTGGGCGGAACTTTGGGTATCTTTGCGTGGACTGGAGTTAAGCTTCAAATTGTGACGCTTGTGGTCATGCCGGTTGTGGTACTTGCGATCGGCACTGGAAATATTTTCTTAATCCTGCATGCTGTCGACCTGAAGCAAGAGGAGTTGAAGATGGAGCAGCGCTCACTGTTTGTGGGCCTTGAAGACAACGACTTCGGCATTCACGAGATCACGTGTGTGCTGCTGTGTGAGGCAACGGGTTATATCGGCCCCAGCATGATGGCGACGTCCGTGTGCGAGTGCTGTATCGTTGCTTTTGCAGCTTATTCGGCTATGCCAGCTGCTCAGTGGCTGGCCGGATCGTTGGCACTTGGGCTCGCAGCCAGTTTTGCGTTGCAAATGACCTTGTTCCTCGCCATCGTAGCGCTGGACAAGCGTCGTGAGCTCAGCGGCACGTACGATGTGATCTGCTGTAAGCGGGCGTCGTTTGCTCGCCGTCCTCGCCTCTCCGAAGACGAGACGACTGCTGCGACGGAGAACTCGTCGTTCCCTGGAAGCACGTTTTCACTGCCTGACTTGAACTTGATGAACCGATGCGTGGCTGGCTACATCCACGTGCTGCTGAAGAAGGTGTCGAAGGTGTTAGTGCTTCTCGTGTTTGCCGCGTGCACGCTAGCGGCGATCGTCTCCATCGAGGCGATGGATCGCGGTCTTTCACCGAACTCGTTCATCCCAACAGACTCGTATCTGCACGCGTACTACCGTGCAGTGGACGATAATGACTTGTCCAGGAATGAGTTCCCTGTCTATTTCGTTGTTGAAGCTGGCTACGGAAGCAACCCTGCCGGATTCAACGATCTCGCGAACGATGCGGGCGCTCAAAGCAAACTGTGCTCGTCCAAGGAGTTCTGCGACGACTTGTCGATCCCGAATATTCTCAGTGCATTGGTCGCGGCTGAGGAGAGCAACGTCACGTTTTTCAAGGACGGCGCTGTTGTTGGATCATGGTTGGACGACTTCTGGGGCTTTGTTGACCCAGCCAGTGAGTGCTGCCGCGTTGACACGGATAACGACTATTCGTATTCCGCTCTTCAACCGGAAGAAAGCAGCGCCGATTATGTGCTCAAGCGCGCGTCCAACGCGCCCTCGTGTCTGGCTGACTCGAGTGTGGTGCTGTCAATGCCCGATGAATCGTTCATGTCGTTGTTCAGCATGTTCTCGACTGCGGCTGCTGGGCCCTTGTGCTCGTACGCAGCAGGCACTCGCTACCATGGACAGTTCAGCATTGACAGCCAGCCGATTCCTGCCATGAGCAGCAGTGCCGCTGCGGGCGTGACTCTCAATGGCACTGGCTACGGCAGTGATGTGACGGCGTTCGCGTACAAGGTTGCGAGCACTACAGTCGGCTCGTCGAGGATTTCGGGCAGCCAAGAAGGAGCAATTACAGCCTACTCGCAGGCTCAGCACATCGCCAAGTGGATCAGCGAGGAAACTGGCATCGATGTGTGGGTGTACTCGCCCGAGAACGTTTACCTGGATCAGTTCCACTCGGTTCGTCGTACTGCGTACATTGTGGTGGGCGTCGGACTCGCAGTGGTGTTCGTGCTGCAGAGTTTGGCTCTGGGGAGTTACTGGTATGGATTTGCGGTCACTTGTATTGCTACAGCCACGGTTGTCCAAGTCGCTGGGCTCATGATGCCGATGGGAGTTCCTATCAACTCGCTGTCGATCGTGAGCCTCTCGATCGCCGTCACCTTCTCCGTCGGATTCTCGGGGCATGTCGCTCGCTTTTTCGCCAAGGCTCGCACCATCACTGACGACTTGGGCTACTCTCCTGGGGGAGACGCCTGCGTGCGGAAGGTGTTGACGCAGCTTCTCGCGTCGTGGACGTTGGGCGTCGCCGTCTCCAAGTTCGTTGCCATCGCAGCACTCGCTCTCGTCGCTGCACCCGTCTTCGAGCCTGCCGGGAACTGTTTCTTCCGGACGCTCATGGCCGCAGCGGTGTGCGCGTGGCTAAACAGCGCCGTGCTGCTTCCCGTTGGCCTCAGCATCTGTGTGGACGCCACGGAAGGCCGCGTGCGTGACGTGAAGCCGACGAATGAGGAGGGCGGGGAGTACTCGCGTGAGAGCCCCTCGTCGTCGTACCACACGGCGCCGCCGACGAGCAAGTACTGATGAGGTGGGCTAGCTATTCAACCGCCCCCTAGCACTCAGCATGCATGCATGCATGTATATGACCCACAAGAAGGACAAAGCACGAGAAGAAAAAACCCGACAAAGACGCTGGAGATGGTCCCGAATGAACAAGACAAAAGAGAAAAGCACTTCTGCTAAGGGCAAGCAGCAAAGAGACAAACAAAAGCCGGAGATTGTAACAGCGCATGAATGTATTTTATATTTGCATTTCCGGAGGGCTCGGCCCGCCACCTTTGTGTCTCCACGCTTCCGAGTGCCAAAACACAACAGGTAAGTAAGCTCCTCCAAAATAGTTGCATGCCAGCACCACTTCAACGTTGTCCCCATTTAGGCTGAAGGAGCTGCGGTCGAGCGGTCGTGCGGTCGAAGAACCTACGGTGTCCAGGCGACGGCGTGTTTCCTGTCGACCATGAGCAACGCGCCTACGGCGGGCGGCGCCATGTCCAACATGTTCAGTCCTCGCAGTACGAATGGGAACAACCGGTATCACCTGGCCAGCGGTGGAGCTCGAACGCCGCGAGTGTTTCCCCCGGACGTGCAGAGCATCCCGCTCAGTCCGTCGCGGCTCGAGAGCCCGATGTTTCGAGAGCGGGTGACGGCGCTGATGCAGCAAGGCGACACGTACGCGAAGCGGCTCGACAGCGAGCGCCGTCGGTCCCATGACCTGGATCTGGCGCTGCGCACACTGCGAGTCGAGCACTTTCAAGCGCGCAAGGCGCTGTGTGACGCCACGAACGCGCAGCTCTGCGCTGCAACGACAGAGCTGAAGCCGATCCGGACGCTCGAGAACCGACTGGACAAGGTGCTCACGCGCTACAACGAGGTCTGCAACGCGAACAAGGCGCTGCGCGAACAGATCCAGGCCCTGCGCCGCGAAAAGGTGCAACAGGCTGCAGTGCTCGACAAGCTCGAGCGGGAGACTGCGCAGGCCCAGGCAGAGGCTGCTCAAGTCGCGCAGGCGTCGCAGGCAGCGGGCGACGCTCGAGATCGAGCCAACCGACAGAGCGAGGCGCTGCGCAACCAGGTCGCCGAGGACGGTAACGAGTTCGAGTCCGGGTGGTTCGAGAAGACCGGACAACTGGCTGAGGACCGGGCCATGATCCGTGATATTCCGCGACTGCGGACGCCGAAGAGTCCGTCGCGGCCGCACTTCATCAACAGCGCCACACCGGGGACAATCAGCTCCCCACTGCCCAGCAACACGTCCGGTCGGTCTCTGCCCGGTGGCTTCAAGCTGCTATCGACACCCGACATCAAGCTGCGTGACGAGACGCAGAAGAACGAGCGACTGCTCCACGAGAAGGCCAACGACTTGCAGAAGCAGAGCGAGCGGCTGCGGATAGCCCAAGACGGTCTGGCCAAGATCAAGCGCAAGACTGGTGAGAGGGACTCTCACGCCCTCGCGGCCGCGCTGGTCGCTGCGGAGGAGAAGAACTTTTCGCTCTTCAACATGATCAACGAGCTGAGCACGGAGATGGAGGCGCTGGAGGTGGAGAACAATGCGCTTGAGGCCCAAGTGAACGAGCAGACCCGCGATGGGTCCATGGGATCGGCCGAGGATGCACGACGACGCGCGCTCAAGCAGCAGCTAGAGGACCAGATCGAGAAGTCCCGGCAGAAGGTGGCGCGGCTCGAGGCTCGCCACAGTGAGGCCGCAGAAGCTGCCGAGGTGATGAAGGCCGGCGCCATGGGGCTCTTCCACAAGCTGCAGGGCCCCAACGATGAAGCGTTCGCGGCTCAACTGTCTGCGCACGGCGTGACGGACGTCACCATGGCCCAGCTGCTGGGACTCATCGAGCAAAGCGTAGGCGAGCTCGTGGACATCCACAACATCGCCACGAATGCGCCTGCAGCTGCCGCATTGGGCGCCCAGCATCCGACCATGAAGGTGGAAGTGGGGGGTCACGACAGCGGCCACACGCGGCACTCGCGCAACGGCGACCGTCCTAGAGGAGGAGGCGGCGGCGCGTCTAACGCTACTGGTGTGCTGCTGCGACCTACGCCGCCCGCGGCAGACGACTTCGGCGACTCCGACAACGACGAGCCGCAGCAGGACGACGTGCTGAGACCGTGCAAGATCTCGGACATCCAGGAGAAGACTGCCGCTGCCGTCGGCCGACGAAAGGAGAAGCAGATCCGAGCCAAGCGGTAGACGCTTCGAACTACCTAGGAGGAGGGAGGGATAGCTTCAACACGTGTATTTTCTTCACCTTTGCTACTTCGAAGTACTTGAGAGCCTTTAGCCAGACTTGCTCTTGTCGTCGATGCCAAACTTGCGGATGAGGTGGTCGTAGTAGTCGATCACGTGGTGCGTGTAGGCGCGCTTGTCGGCGTAGTCGCCCGGCATGAAGGAGCGCTTGAAGCCCGTGAGCAGGATCTGGCGCAGCTCGTGCGGCGTGAGCTGGAACGCGTCGCAGGCGAGACGCACCTCGCGCACCATGTTCGTGTGGGAGACCGTGCAGTTGTCGGTGCACAGACTCACGGCCAGCTTGCTCGTGAGCATGTCCCGCAGCGGGTGGTTCCTGGCGTCGAGCTCCATCTCGGGCAGCGTCTGCAGGTTGCTGGACAGACACACCTCCAGGCACGTGCGCGAGTTGCCCATGTACTGCACGAGGTCGTGGCAGTAGGCCTTGCGCTGCGTGTCGTCCATGTCGGGCTTCTCGATCGTGTCGTGCCGGAACAGGTGCAGGCCGTGGCCGATCCGCTCGGCGTGCAGGTCCGTGATGGCCTCGAAGATGCTCTCGGGGCCGTAGCCCTCGCCCGCGTGCACCGTCTTGTGCATGAACTTCTTGTGCGCGAAGGCGAAGGCCTCCACGTGGTCGTGCGCGGGGTAGCCGCGCTCTGCGCCCGCGATGTCCAGCGCCACGACGGGCACGCCGTGCTGCACCTTGGTCTCGTAGGCCTGCGTGATGAGCGCCATGGACGCGAGGCCGTAGAGTCTGTGCGCGTCCTCGTGGCGGTGCACCTCGCAGAACTGCTTGTAGTAGGGCGAGAAGTCGGCGGTGAAGAAGCGCATGGCGCACACGATGATGCCGTAGCCGAAGCGCGGGGCCAGACCAGACACGACGTCCTGGTCCTGCGCGTTGAACTCGTCCGTGGCGCGCTGGAGCCCGCGGTTGACGCTGAGCAGCACCTGCTCGAGCGAGAGCTCGCCCGGCACGGCGTTCAGCTGCGGCGCGAAGCGCGTCTCGAAGTACCGCACGCCCAGCGCGAACTGGTCGCACGCCTGCTCGTAGGCCACGCGCTCCAGCGCCTCGCTCGTGCGCAGCACGGCCGACGCGTAGGCGAAGCACACGAGGTACTCCTCGAGCGACTCGTACGTCTCCTTGAAGACCTCGCGGTTGAGCTGCTCCGCGTCGTACGTGGGCAGCGCCACGCCCTGCTGGTTGGCCAGGTCGATGAGCGTCTGCGGGCGCAGGCAGCCGTCCAGGTGGCAGTGCAGGTCCGTCTTGGGCGCCTGCCGCAGGAACTCGTCTGGGAACGTCTCGTTGCGCGGGAACTCGCGCAGCTTCGAGGCAGCGGCGGGGGAACTAGTGGCGCTGGACATGGCGCGCAGAGGAAGAGACAGCAGCGGCTTGAGCTTGCGCAGGCAGAAGCGAGAGTGGCGGCGCAGCAGCGCTTGGGACATTGCGGCTGGCTGGGGATGAGACTGACTGACGTACGTCAAGTGGGACGAGTGGTGAGATTTTCCAGGAGCTAATACACAAGTACTAGCTCAATTGTACGGGTTTGGTGTCCAAAACGCAACAAAGCCGATTGGCTTCTTGGCTGAATGAGCGGGGCCACAAGCCTAGCTCAACACTGCCAGGGGTTGAATACCCGCCAAGCTCAACACCACAATAAAAGCCAAATAAAACACAAAACATGCCCAAAAAGACCAGAATCCAGTTTTGCTGCAAGTTGAAGAAGGCCCTTCCTGCTGCTGCCTGGTCATGCTGCCGTCGCGCGGCCCGGACGACGCCAAGCGCAAGCGTTCCCCGTCCTCTGCGCCTCCACCGCCTCCTCCAGCCCCTCCTCTCACCCCTGCCGATGCGGCAGCAGCTCCGTCGTCTCCGCAGCGGCGCCGCAAGTGGGCGCGCCTGCTGCTGCGCGAGCTCTACGACTGCGGCTTCCGCGAGTCGGCGGCGGCGCTGGAGCGCGAGGCGGCGGTGCAGCTGCGCTCGCCGACCATGGAGAAGCTGCAGACGCTGATGGGCGCGCACCAGTGGGACGAGGCGCTGCAGCTCGTGACGGGCGGCCCGAGAGACGAGGCCAAGGACCAAGACGTTCGAATCGAGCGCGTGCGCATGAAGTCGCCGCAGGCCACGCGCGAGGCGGCGCTGCTGCTGCTGCGCCGCAAGTTCATCGACCTGCTGCTGCAGAGGCGGCTGCCGCTGGCGCTGCGCACGTTCCAGGAGGAGATTCTGCCCGTGTTCAGGCCCAGCGAGGCGGAGGTGACGCAGCTGGCCCAGCTGCTGCTGTGCCGGGACGAGGAAGAGATGAAGCGGCGCGCGCAGGTTCCGTGGCAGGACGAGGAGCTGCAGCGGCGGATCGAGGCGCTCGTCAGTCCGGAGGAGATTATTCCAGAGGGGGCGCTGTGGGTGAGTAGAGTGAGAGGCTGTATGACAACTGAGAGAGGAGGAGGATGACGCTGTTTCCTTTGAGCAGAGGCTGGTGCAGGACGGGTTGGAGATTGATCTGCAGGTGGCGCTGCCCATGCTGATGGGGAAAGTGACTGGAGATTGTGTGGAGGTGCTGACGCAGCACAAGAACGACGTGTGGGAGTTGGCCTTCTCGCCCGACGGACAGATGCTGGCCTCCGCGTCGAGCGACGGATCCGTCATCTTGTGGCAGATTGAGCCGGACGAGGGCGTCGTGAACTATGGACACTCAACACAGGTGCACGAGGAGCTGTTGAGGCGGGGCTAGCTGTGGTGCTGCATGCTGAGGGTTTGTGTTGTGGTCTCGATGTAGCTGTCGGCGAAGCCTTTGCATGTCCTGCAGAGCCTCGAGGGCCCCGCAGATTGCCTGGCTTGGTCTCCAGACAGCAGGTTCCTGCTGTCGAGTGGGAGCCGCTCCAGCACCATCCAGCTCTGGGATCGAATGGTTTGTTTAGCTTTGAGATCCTGCGAGTATCTGCCCATTACACTAACGCTGTGTCGCTTACTTCTGTTCGTATTGACCGCGTTATGTAGAGTGGGCTGTGTGAGAAGCGGTTCCAGCACCCAGGCGGAGTGGTGACTAAAATGCAGTGGCTGCCGTGCGCTGGCCAGTTCGTGAGTGGAAGCGCGGACAAGTCTCTGGTCTTATGGGTATGGTCGCCTCATAATCTTGCTCTACAAGACCGTTGTTTGCATGAAACTGATCTCTGCTGCGTGTGTTTCTTTCGTGCAGAATGCAGACGAAGGGTCGATCGTATACCAGTGGAGCGGCCGAAGGGTTTTGGACGTGGTGGTGCACCCGCACGAGAGCAAGGTGTTCGTGCTGATTTCGGCCTTCGAGATTCGCGCGTACGACGTCGCTCTCCGATCGGACGAGTTGTTCTTCGAAGCGGAGCACGCCATCTCTTGCTTGAGCATTTCCTCGTCCGGAAGGTTTCTGCTCATGAACCTTCTTAAGCAAGAGCAGGTCGTGTGCGTCGAGGTCGCAACAGGCTCGGTAGTAGCCAAATACCGCGGAATTCGGGAACAGAGGTACGTGCTTCGCCCGTGCTTCGTTGGGGCTCACAGTGAGCTCGTCGCGTGTGGAAGCGAAGGTACGAAGCAATTCGCAGCAACGCCATTGATCGATTTTTGCGGTACTCACATATTTGTTGAATGATGCGCGTGTTTGCAGACGGCAAAGTGTACGTGTGGCAGCGAGACAGCGGCAAGCGGGTAACTGAGCTGGATGGCCATTCAAGCGTCGTGAATGTGGTTGCACGCCACCCCGTACATTCCCATGTGATCGCCAGTGCAAGTGACGACGAGACCGTGCGGCTTTGGTCGCTCAAGTCGTCGGAGTAAGAAATGAAAAGTTGGAGTTTGTGTGTTTATTCCCAGCCTCGCTATCATGCGAGTAGGTCGGTCGGCCTTCCATGCATTTAATCGTGTCGTCGTGGAGTACCGTAATGCAACCGCCATAACGTCCTTGCGTCGCTTCGTCCGACTGCGAGCTTCGTCAGAGGAAGCGGCGCTTTGTGCTGCGTACTAACTAACCACTGTTGAATTGACTCTGTACTAAAGGAATCAGCAGTCGGCATGCACGCCACCTACGGTAAGATCTCCTTGAGCATCGTTGCTTGGCTGGTTGTCCACTGACCATCACCTATCTATGCGTTCTGAGCAGATACATGGCAGCGAGCCACCTCGGTGGAGCACTTCCAGAAGCTGGCCCGGGGCGAAAGACGCTTGCAGAGCAGCGCTGCTGGACGATTATGCTTGAAGTCGCTGCGCGTGTTCAAGCAGCTCCCGAACTCCCCAGTCACGTGGCTCTATCTCATGATTCTAGGCTCCCTGGCCGCAGTCTACGGGTAACTACAGCAGCGTTGACTGCGTTGCCGCAGGCCTACAAGCTAACTATTGCGCTGCAGACTTTTGTTTGACGGCTGGGTGCGTACGCTCTTGACGCTGCGACGTCAAATGGTGGAAGCAGTGGGGGAATACTCCTTCGGCGCTTTCATTCTCTGGACGGCGTGGTGTGTGGGCTTCGGGATGCTCGCGACCTGCTGCGGGTTCTTCATTTCGCCCGCCTCGGACGGATCGGGCATCCCCACAATGCGCGGACTGTTTGCGGGCGTGTTTCAGAACCCGGGAGACACGCTGTCGTTCCGCACGCTCGTTGCGAGATCTCTCGGCACTGTTCTCTCATCCGGTTCCGGTCTATCGGTGGGTCGGGCGGGGCCGTTCACCCACATCATGTCCATGATCGGATACTTGATGGGGAAACTCTCGCTCTTCCAACGCGTGAACTATGGGCAGCAGAACTACAACTTCATCCGTGCAGGTGAGCGACTGAGACCCCTGAAAGTTAATCTAGATGTGCTAAGTTGTTGTTATCGTGATCTTTGTGTAGCGGTGGCATGCGGTGTGACTGCAAGCTTCGGGTCGCCGTTGGGAGGGGTCCTTTTCGGGATCGAAGTGACGGCCAAGTACTACGAGATCAAGTGCCTGTGGGAGGGCATCATTTGCTCGTCCTTCTGCATCTTGGTGTTCCACATCATCACGTTCATGAAACGCGAGGTCCTATTCGAGCGCACAACCTTCAACGGATTCGACATGGACGGAGAACTGTTCGCGTTTGTGCTACTTGGAGCCATCACAGGCGTAAGTGCGAGATAGTGCGGCTTCATTTGTGCGGAAAAGTGCTATACTCACATTAATTGTTGTGAAATGCTTGCAGGTTGGGGCTGGTCTGTACTGTAAGATGGCTCTGGCGCTACGGAGCGTCCAAGTTCGTCTACTGGAGAGGTTCAATCTGACCAAACCTTCCATGCGGCGTCGCGCTTTTCACGTCGTCTCGATCTGCCTGGCTACTGCAATTATCACGTTCCCGTTCGGCATCATGCGCATTTCCGATCGGCTGATGGTGAACGAATTGTTCCGTGACCAGGAGCTGAGCTTCCCTCAGTGGACGCAGTTCACGGACAGTAAACTCGCGGCGCTATTCGTCTACTTCGTTCTGAAGCTTATCACGAGCATCCTGCCGTGCGGAGCTCCGATCTCTTGTGGCGTTTTCGGGCCGCTGTTTACGATGGGCGCGGCGGTCGGACGGTTCTACGGCGAGACGCTCATGGAAGTTTGGAGTCCGAACCAATCGCCAGCAACGTACGCAGTGGTCGGAGCCGCCTGCTTCGCTGCCTCGGCAACGCAGACAGTGTCGACAGCCGTCATCTTCTTCGAGCTCACCGGCCAGCTCAGTCACATGGTCCCCGTCATGGTAGCGTGCATTGCGGCGTACTTTGTGAGTGGGATCTTCACTCCGTCTATCTACGACATTCTGGCGAGCTGGGCCGGAATGAACTCGGTTTGCTACGACTTCAACGAGCACGTGTTGAGTCAGAAAGTAGCCAAAGATTACATGGGATCAGTGCCCGTCATATTCACTCGTGACACCACGTATGAGGAGGCCATCCAGGCTCTTGTAAGTGGATGCGTGGAAGTTGTGCCATTTTCCTGACTACTCACTGTCTATCTATCTATCCATCGATGACGATGCATTTTAGAGCGCGTTTAAGAAGGAGGAGTACTTCCCGCTTTGTGACAACGCTGAGAACAAGCTTCTGCTGGTGAGTCCTTTATAGGTTTACACTCGTATTGCAAGCGGTTCATGTTTTGGATTGTTGTTAGGGTTGTCTTCGGCGCTATGATCTGGAAGTAGGCATTGCGAGGTTCCTCGCCATTCACCACAGTGGGGTCGGTACTTTGCTCGATAATTGGCTTTACACGGAAGAAGTCCTATGGCTTACGATGATATGAACTTTCGTGATACACAATGCAGAGCTCCGATGCTAAGAATCCGAAGGTAACGGATCGCATTCAGGAGCTCATTTCCCAAGTGCTGGACATCGACAAGAAGAAAACCGCGGCGGTGGAAGACCTGTCACTGCTCAAGTTTCAGCCAAAGGATGCGTCGTCGACATCAAACATGGTACGCTGTGGGCGTTACTACAATGGTTGTTGGTCGTCTTGTAGCACTGACGTTGGTTTTCCCCCTCTCCCTGTTCAGTTGGAGCTGGGGCCGCCGTTTGACGAATACGAATTCACGTCGATTCCGGTGGAAAGTTACCCTGTCCAGGTAAGGCGGCCTTATCCCTTTGTGTACAGTCTGTTGCTGTGTTTGATGCCAACTGCTCGTCTTTCGTAGGTCGGAGAGCACGTCAACTTGTACCGCGTGCACAAACTGGCCTCGATCTCGAGCTGGACGCAGGTGTACGTCGTGAAATTCGGCAAGTTGCTGGGCGTCATCCACTTGGACTCGTCCCTCACGAAACTGCGCAATGAAGAAGTCCCCGTCCACTTCTCGTAGACAGGAAGGGGAAGTGCTCACACATTATAACTCCAATAAAAACTACCAACCCATTTTCACCATTATACACATTTGTGCCATCCTTGAAACGGATTGAAGACCAAAGGTCGGATCACACCCGACCACAGTTCGACCACTGGGACGGGAGCAAGCTCTCATTGCTCTGTCAGGGTGAACGAGCATGCGCGCCAACTACGGTGAGTCTAGCATCATCGGGTGCTAGTGTGTTGACATCATAGTATTGACACCTCCTTGGCTTCCGTGACCAGATACGTGGCAGCGCGCCACCTCTGTGGATCACTTCAATGACCTGCTGCAGGAGAAGCGGCGCATGGTGAGGAACCCGTTCGGGCGGTGGCTCATTCGCACGCTTCGGCTCTTCAAGCAGCTCCCGAACTCGCCCGTGGCGTGGCTCTTCCTGATGATTCTGGGGTCGATCGCTGGGGTTTACGGACTTTTGTTCGACGGCTGGGTGCGGTCCTTCCTCCGCTTCCGCCGTCAGCTCGTGGAGGAGGTTGGGGCCTTCTCCTTCGTGGGGTATCTCATCTGGGTCCTCTGGTGCGTCGTCTTCGGCCTGCTCTCGACGTGCTGCGGCCACTACATCACGCCCATGTCGGACGGCTCGGGCATCCCCACGATGCGCGGGCTCTTCGCGGGGGTTTTCCAGAACCCGGACGACCTCCTTTCGTTCCGCACGCTCGTCGCCAAGACGCTGGGGACGCTGATCAGCTCGAGCTCCGGACTGTCGGTCGGAAGAGGAGGCCCCTTCACCCAGATCATGGCCATGATCGGGTACCTCATGGGCAAAATCCCCTTGTTCCGTCGCGCCAACTTCGGCCAAGCCAACTACAACTTCATCCGAGCAGCGGTGGCGGCCGGCGTCACGTCCGCGTTCGGGTCTCCCGTGGGGGCCGTTCTCTTCAGCATCGAGGCCACAGCGAGACACTACGAGATCAAGTGCTTGTGGGAGGGGATCATTTGCTCGTCCTTCGCCCTGCTCGTGTTCCGAGTCGCCCCCGTGCTCAAGAGCGAGCTCCTCTTCGAGAAGACCAACTTCACAGGCTTCGAGCTGGACGTCGAGATCTTCGCGTTCGTGCTTCTGGGCGTCATCTCCGGGGTGCGTCGCCATTGAAATACTTTACTTCTCACGAACTAATTAACCACTCTCCTCCTTATACGTGCAAGCTGGCGGCAGGTTTGTATTGTAAAATGATGTGGGTCATGCGCTCTGCCCAGCTGGAGCTGTTCAACAAGCTCGGGCTCACGAAGCCCTCGCTTAAGCGACGCGCGCTCCACGTGGGCTCCATCTGCGTCTTAACTGCGACCGTGACTTTCTCGCTGGGGGTTCTGCGGATCTCGGACCGGATCATGGTCAACGAGCTGTTCCGGGACCAAGGACTCAGTTTCCCACAGTGGAGAGACATCTCCGACCTCCCTCAGACCGCTCTACTTACGTACATCCTCATGAAGTTCGCGATAACGCTGCTGCCGTGTGGAGCGCCCATCTCATGCGGCGTCTTTGGACCAATTTTCACCATGGGCGCGGCCTTGGGGAGACTCTACGGGGAGATTCTGATGGTGTACTGGAGCCCGACTCAAAGTCCAGCGACGTACGCAGTGGTGGGGGCTGCTGGCTTTGCCGGTTCCGTCACTCAGACGGTGTCCACGGCTGTGATCGTGTTCGAGCTCACGGGGCAACTCAGCCACATGCTCCCAGTGATGATTTCATGTATCGTGGCCTACTTTGTGAGTAGTATGCTCACTCCTTCTTTCTACGACATTGTGGCCGAGTGGGCGGGTCTCAAGTCGGTATCTTACGACGTGAACGAGTACATCCTGGGCCAGAAACTCGCCAAAGATCACATGAACTCTGTCCCCGTTGTGTTCACGCGAGAAACGACGTACGACGAAGCCATCCAGGCGTTGGTACGTGCAGGCCACACTTTATCAAAGCTTTGGAATGGGACTGATGCCCTTTGCCCTCGCACTCGTAAACACAGAGCACAAACAAGAAGGAAGGATACTTCCCACTTTGCGACAACAAAGACAGCAGGATCTTGCTGGTAAGACTGTGTAGCCCAGGGAGCTTTGGTTATGTTGGGGCTACTACAAACCGTTTATTACCGGACAGGGGTGCATTCGACGGCACGACCTCGAAGTTGGGATCGCAAGGTTTATCGCAGTCAACCGACCTCGGGTAAGATGTGCCAACTATACAATATCGTACATTAGCAACCCTTACTAAGATGTTCTGAGCTGTAGATGAAGAACTCAAAGCATCGGAAGGTGACAAAGCAGATCGAGTATTTGGTGTCCAAAGTTCTCGACATCGACAAGAGGAAAATCATGGCGGTGGAGGATTTGTCGCTGCTCAACTCGGAGGAGAAGGACGAGTTTTCTACTGCAAACACGGTGAGGAAGATCAATGCGGTCTTTTTTGCAGCCAGTTATGCTCATGATGACCTCACGTGTTGCCACTGTCACAGCTCGAGCTTGGACCGCCCTTCAGCCCTTTCGAGTTCACCTCAGTCCCAGTTCAGAGCTACATTCCGCAGGTAGAGTCAATACCCCCTCCATCATGCACAAACCGCTAAGCTAACACACAATTCTTGCTCCAGGTTGGGGAGGAAGTGAACCTCCACATCGTCCACAAGGTGGCGTCCATGTCCAATTGGACCCAAGTGTACGTCGTCTCACTCGGGAAGCTCCTCGGCGTCATCCATCTCGATGCTTCGCTGCTAACGCTGCGTAGCGAGACTTCCTCCCCCGTTCGACCCAGCTAGCTAGTGCACTCGATCCATCGTATCATCGGATAAAGAATCTCACAGAGTTACCAAACGAACCATTTCGGGAGTGCTCGATGTTGAACCGATAAAAATACGTCGCAATGTCATGCCCATGGCATTCCTCCATTGCCAGAGAACACCATGCAGCGCAATGAGGTGGACGCCGCCTTGACTTCCATCGGCCTGGGGACCCCCGAACTCTGGCAGAAACTGGGTCAGGAGCTGGAGGGCAAGACGCAACTGGAGCAGCCGCGCGTGTCCAAGAAGGTTCTGGTCAAGGCGCTGCGTATGCAGACCGAGGCCATGCGCTACATGGTGGACGAGTTCGACCGGCTGCGGGACAAGATGGCCGAGATGGAGCGCGAGGCCCGCAACACGGCCAAGCACGTGGAGCGCGTCAACTCGAAGCTCATCACGGTGCAGGGCCAGGTGGACGACGTCAACACCAAAGTGTACGAGCTCGAGGTGCAGCAGACCAAACAGGCCGAGCAGCTCAAGGAGATCGACGACGTGGCCAACCAGGTGCGCGTGAACCGCGAGGAGATCCAGCGCGTCACCGCGAGCGTCGAGAGGGCGAGCGATGTCCACAACGAGTTCGTGCAGCAGACCGAGCAGAAGCTCAACGTGATCCGCGAGGACCACGAGGTGACCAAGCAGTTCGCCATGAAGATCGAGGACCGGCTCAACGAGGAGCAGAAGGAGCTCTTCCTCGACTCGGACCACATTCTGCACAACAAACTGACGCTCGCCATGTGGATGGAGGCCGTCGAGAAGGACAACCGCCGCAAGGACGACGCGCTGCGCGACTGCACCGACAAGATGATCAAGCAGGGCCGCAACGTGCAGGACATAATGCTCGAGACGCGACGCACCTTGGACGACAACACGTGCGCAGTCGAGGACGTCCAGCGCCTGCTGCTGGAGAAGGCCGACCGCACGCGCGTGGACGAGATCATCGAGTCCAAGTACGAGGAGATCTGCAACCAGCTAGACAAGGCGTTGGCGTCAGTGCTGGGTGAGGAGGACGAGTTCAAACGCGCCAGTCAGGAGCTGCAGCAGCTCGTGACTCACCTGAGCGAGAGCAAGGCCGACAAGAAGGACCTGCTCGAGGTCAAGGAGCAGGTGCTGTACGACTCGCGCGTGCGCCAGCAGGTCGAGAACTTGCGCTCCTTCATCGACATCAAGATGAACCGCGACGACGTCTTCTCCGCGCTCAAGTCCAAGGCCGACAAGGACGAGATGCTGGCGCTGCTCAAGAACCTCTCGGACAGCATGAACGCGTCCATCGTCCAAGCGCAAAAGTCCCTCAACTACGCCGACAGCGCCTTCCTCACGGGCAAACAGGCCGGACACCAGCACCAGCACTCGAGCAACAGCGGCCAGAAGCGCGCGGGAATGCTGCCGAGTCTCGACCGAGAGAAGTGTCTCTCCTGCAACAGCCAGCTTCGAGACCCCTCCACAGCGTCCGGCGGGCCAGTCTCCAACAAGAATCCGTTCCAAATGGCCCCAGTGTATGGCGGCGGCTTCGTCCTTCCTGCGGGCGCTGGGTCTATCGACAAAAGCTCCATGCGGAACCGATCAAACAGCCTCAGCAACAACAACTCGGCCAGCGCCCCGTACCTGTCACCGCGGACGGTAGCGAACATGGCGTCATCTGGACAGCTCTCTGAAAGCGCGAGCGAGGGGTAAGTTTGACTCTGCAGTAGATCCCAACCACTACAGTATTGAACAGCCACGACTTACCATTCGTTGCGCTTGACTGCAGGTTCCTCGTTGGAGTGGACGGCCGCGTGTACCAAGCCGACCCAGAAGTGGTCGCTCAGGTCCAGGACCGAACTCGATCACATCCAGGCTTGAAGCTGCCCCAGGCAATAGCTCCTAGAAAAGCGTTGCCGGTGCTCGAAGACGCTGGAGGAGACTGACAAAGCAGCAGATAACACCATACCATACCAATATTCTGTTCGTGTACCTCTCACATCCAGCTTGCATTATTGCAGGAATTTCATAGTGATGCGGGGACGCGGGGAGCCTCACTGGATGCATCGAGAAGCAGCTCTAAAACATATCCATCTCATCCAGCAGCATGCCTTCTCCCTCCATCTTCATGGACACTGACAGGTCGCCGTCCAACGCAGCGATACCGTTGCAGTCTTCGCCATTGGCTCCTGCAGCGCCAGCAGACGACGTGCCGTTCTTGGCTTGCACCGTGCGCTTCAACGCGTAGTACGTAAGCAGCGGGATCGAGTGGCAGGCTTCGCCTAATTTCTGGAGGGTGGCAGCATTTTCCAGTGGGAGCGAAGAATTTGCATTCGCCTCGGACTGGTACTTTACGTTCAGCTCCAGCGAGCAATCGGGCTTCGCGTTCACTTCGATCAGCACTTGCTTGCCAGGCCCCAGTAGATCCCCAGTGTTCATCGTAATCCGCTCGGGGGCAGCAACATCAACCTTAATGCGAGCTGCCACAATAGTAGAATAAATGATAGTCAGATCGTGTCCAAACAACTCGGAAAACACGAGACTAAAACGAACCGATAGCAGCCTCCTCGTTGTCGGCAGGAATACGCTGGCCAAAGGTGTTGCTTCTCGAGCAGAATGCGGATAGTACGAGCGCGTGGAAAAACAAGCTCCTCCCGCACACTTGGAAAACGTTCGCTAGAGTCTCCATCGACGCGTTTAACAGCTACAAAAGCACAAAAGTCAGTCATGCGCTCAAAAAAAGTATTATTTCCGCTGCAAGACTGTACCGGAATGGGGAACGAGTGCAGTTTGAGGCCGCCAGAAATCTCCTTTGTAGTCAACGTGTACTCCTGGCGCATCGCCAGCGATGACCGCGACGGGAAGACGGAGCACATGCTGCGATCACGAGCAAAGTGCAGCCGGGGAAGGATCGGCTTCTTCCCGTCGGGCGTCGTCCAGCTCACGAACTCGTTGAACAGCTTTTCGTCTTCGTGCACGTCCTTGGGCGCAGTCGCAGCCATGTCGGCGTGCTTGTGCATCGCAACGAGCGCCAGCTTCCGCGCCTGTTGTCCAGCCATCACGAGCGGCGTCTCTCCAACCACATGCAGCGCCACTTCGCCCCGCCACTCGATAAAGCTGATGCTGCCAGCCCACTCGCCATTAGCTAGCGGGGATAGAGCGTCCGCGGGCGACGAGGCCTTGTTGGGGTCATCGCGATCGTCTCCAGGCCCGCTGGCCCCGTCAATTGCTGCCACATCAGTAGCCCCGGTAGCGCCACCAGCAGCTGCAGCAGACGCTTGCGTGTCCTCTAGCTTTACTCGCTTGCGCGGTGGCTCAACCACAGGGATACAGGCGTAAGGATCGTTGAACATGATGCGCACTCCTTCTACCGCACGCTTTGCCGTCCAGTATTTCTGCAGCAACACCAAAAGTCAAGCATAAGTCATACGGTGCATCTCACGGGAAAGGGAAGCGAGGAGAGGTCTCCTACCTGTTGACTGCACGCCTCCGTGACCTTGTTGTAAAGCTCCAGCTCCAGCTGCTCGAAGCTCACTGTCACCACAATAAAAAAAAACATCAGTAACCTCTTCTGCAGACCGCAGCATCAGCTGCTTGACAGCCACGTACTCTGCGGGAACTTGACCGCCAGCTCCGCGCGGTTGATGAGCCGGTTCAGCTTTTCCTACGCACAATGAATACAACACACACACCATTAATTGCTACTACAAGCACAACCAGAGCCAATTTCCCTCCGTCTCCGTCCGCCTCCCTACCGTGAAGTTGGCGCTGTCGCCGCTCGCCAGCAGCTTGAGCGACGCCAGCAGGTCCTCGTCTCGGTCCGGGAACTGACTTGACTGGTCCTTCTCCACAGTCGTGAGCGAGGCCGACTCGACGGCGCCCTCGCCGCCGGACAGCGCGATGTCCAGCACGAACGTGTCGCAGTAGATGGAGAGCGACGACTCGTTGGGCTTGAGGATCTGCAGCTTGACGAGCGGGCGGCTCAGGTTGGACACGATCTTGGTGACCTCGAACATGATCTTGTAGGCACCCACGCGGCCCTCGAGCTCGGCGCCTCTGAGGCCGGCCTCGAGGTCCAGCTTGCTCACGCTCTCGGCCAGCAGCGTGCGCACCGTGGCCACGTGCGCCTCGAAGCGCCGCGCGTCCTTGCGCAGCTGCACGAACTGCTGGTTGCGCGCGTACCAGTCCTTGTGCTGCTTGAGCGTCTCGAAGAGGTAGTTGAGCCCGAAGCGCCACGAGTTCTTCTCCGTCTGCAGCCGCGCCTTCTGCTGCGCCAGGTGCGACGCGAACGCCGCGCTGTCGTTGCGCAGGTTGTCCGGCAGCATCCCGTCCAGGCACGAGCGCAGGCTGCTGGCCACCGAGTGCAGGTGCGGAGAGTTCTTGCCCGCAGCCGCTGCCGAAGGAGGAGCCGCCATCCCCGCCGCCGCCGCCGCCGCTGCTGGCGTTGTCGACATCGAGATACCAATACTTAAGTATTATACTGTAAAAAACCGTAATTATTATAGTATGCCCCGTGGGGTATTGCCCCATTATTACAAGGGGTAGAGTGGAGCAGTACGGATGACCAGCAACAAATACCGCTAAGAAGTCAGTTTTCACAATAAATTTAACAATAACATCTTATAAATGTATAATCGACATACAAACTTTGGGATACATGTAGCAGTAATCCTGGAGGGTATGCTGTGGCCAGCCCAACGTTAATTAGGCGGCACCTCGGTAGCTGAAGCCAGTAATACTGAAGCCGGAAAACTGGCCCCGGTAACTGAAGTTTACTGCTTTAGCTCTCTCGAGCCACTTCTTCAACCCACAAGCACCGTGGATATGTTGCAACGGGCAGCATCTGCTTAAATAACTTCGAGCCTATCACTAGTTGTACGTGTTCGTTAACCTTTAGTCTGTCAAACACCATCTTCTGGGCACACCAACGTTTTTACTTTCACTTCAGCAATTTACGTCAAGGATTCGCCGATGCCTCTGGCAGTTTCCTACATCCAGCTTGGGCCGATTGGCTGCGAAGCAGGCGCAGGAGATGCGCTGTATGGGTAACGCACATTTACAAATGCTGTACTTTAGTAATAAATTTTTGGAGCTTCTTCGTGCAGTGCTTCTCGCGGTGCGGCCGCCGTAATTACTCCTTACTTATCTCAGACAAAGTTCTTTAGCTATCCCAGCCTACGCATGTGACTTATTTAGGAAAAACTCAGAATCAAAATCATTTTTTCAGAAAAGGTTTTGGGGGTGGGGCTTTATTTAAGGGTGGGGCACTGGCCATTATTAGAGGGAGGGGCATAATTAACAGCTTTTACAGTATTGAAGTGTAGAGATGATACCGTGAAGAGGCACAAAGGACCAATAAGCGACCGCGATGACGCACTTCGATGCTGGGACCTGCCAGGAGGCCACGCCGCTCGTAGACAAGAGTAGCAGGCGCAACCCAGTAGTGCTCTATGTGCTGACGCTGTGCTCCACCATCGGCGGCTTCCTCTTCGGCTACGACACGGTGAGAGAGAAGGATACGCTGCACAGTAGCATCAAAGACCGTTGACTCACTCTTGTTGACCTGCTGCTATTAGGGCGTGATCTCGGGGGCGCTGGTGCTGCTCAAGGGGCCCGAGGCCTTCCACCTGACGGACCTCCAGAGCGAGAGCGTCGTGTCCGCCGCCGTGTTCGGCGCCATCGCCGGCGCAGCGCTCAGTAGCTGCGGCAACCACGTCTTCGGGCGGCGGCCCGTGATCCTGCTGTCGTCCGCCATGTTCGCCCTGGGCTCGTGCCTCATGGCGGCTGCGGAGACCTTCGTGGCTCTGCTCTTCGGCCGCCTCATCGTGGGGGTGGCCATCGGCTTCGCGTCCATGACCGTGCCGCTCTACATCGCAGAGGTGTCGCCTCCCGATATCCGAGGGCGACTGGTGTCGCTTAATACGGCGCTGGTCACAGGCGGCCAGTTCTTCTCTGGGGTGCTGGACGCTTTGCTGGCAGATGTAGACGGTGGGTGGAGATATATGCTCGGTCTGGCAGCTATCCCTGCAGCTGTGCAGTTCGTGGGCTTCTTGCTGCTGCCCGAAAGTCCGAGATACTTGATCAGTAAAGGCAGGATGGAGGAAGCGATGGCTGCATTGACGAAGATCCGAGGCACGGACGACGTGCAGACGGAAGGCGGCCACATTGAGGCGGAGATCGAGCGTGCAGAGGAGCAAAACGCGAACATATGGGACGACATCCGCTCTCCTCCGGTGCTGCGAGCGCTGGGGCTCGGCTGCTTCCTGCAAGCTCTTCAACAGCTCTGCGGAATCAACACCGTCATGTACTACGGCGCCACCATCATCCAGCTCGCGGGCTTTACGGATCCGGCCACGGCCATTTGGCTCTCGGCGCTCGTGTCCTTCAGCAATTTCATCTTCACCTTCGTCGGGATTTACCTCGTGGACCGCAAAGGCCGACGCGTGCTTACGCTTGGGAGCCTCATTGGCATCGTGTTGTCCCTCACAGCGCTTGGAGCGAGTTTCTACTCGGCTGAACTGCAGTCAGTGGATTCAACGGGTGTAGGCGAATGCTCCCAGTTCTCGACGTGCCTTGACTGCATTGCCAGCACGACCTGCGGGTTTTGCTCGGACGGAATTCTGCCGGGGTCGTCGACTTCCACGCCGAACTTGTGTCTACCCGGAACATCGACCTCAACGGTTCAGGGCTCTTGCACGAGCGCCAATTGGGCCTTTGAATCGTGCCCGTCACAGAGCCACGTCTCCGGGTGGATAGTCTTCGTGACGCTGTTCATTTACTTGGCCTGTTTCGCTAGTGGCATGGGGTGCATGCCCTGGACTATCAACGCCGAGATCTATCCGCTGCACGTACGCAGCTTTGCACTGAGTATAGCGACGTCCGTCAACTGGCTGTTTAACCTGCTCGTGTCCTTCACGTTCTTGAGTGTCGTGGACATTCTCGAGCCGTACGGCGCATTTTGGCTTTACGCGTCTTTCGCTCTTGTGGGGCTTGCGTACTTGTGGAGGCGGCTACCAGAAACCAAAGGTTTGGAGCTGGAGGAGATCCAGCAAGTTTTTGAGCGGGGTGGCTACAGTGGATAAGATCATTGAAAAGGGTGCATTCGACGCTAAACTTTGTGTTGTTGCTTCCTGATCAAAATGTAACAAGTACTTCATGTAGTTTCGTATGGGCACATTGTATCTCTCCGTTGACCTAACTGTGAAAAGTGTTGATATCATATTACGTTCCGCGTGCATGCAAGTACTAGCATAAAAAGCATACTGCTCAGCAAGAAGCGCCTTGAATCGGCTCTTGTGCATGGGCGCTTTTGGTCGACGCCTCAAGCATCACCGAGGAATATTTTACCCGACTCGCGAATATTTGCTGGATTTCCTCGAGTTCCAAGCCCTTCGTCTCCGGTAGCTCCAGCCACAAGTACACGAAGCCAAATAGCGAGACAAAGGCATACAGCCAGAAGGCCCCATACGGTGCGAACGCGTCGATCGTCGAGAGGAACGTGAACGACACGAGCAGATTCGAGATCCAATTGACGGACGTTGAGACGCTGAGCGCGAAACTCCGCACTCTCAACGGATAAATCTCGGCGTTGATAGTCCAGGGCATGCACCCCATCCCACTGGCGAAAGACGCCAGGTACAGGAACATCGCCGACAGAATGGCCCATCCGACCCCCTGGTTGTCATCGGGGCACGAGTCGAACGCCCACTCAGAACCGGAGCAAAATCCACGTGACGATGACTCCACCGATCCCGGCATACACAAGTCACCCCCCACGTTGGAGCAGAAGCCACAAGCAGCGTTGGCCACGCAACTGAAACACGTCGAGATCCCGGCACAAGCGCCTGTGCCCTTGACCTCCACCGACTCCTTCTCTGCGACGTAAAAACTCCCACCGAGCGCTACAAGAGAGAAAAAGACGCCAGCCAGACTCCCAAGTGTTAGCAGTCGACGGCCTGCGCGTTCCACGAGGTAGATGCCGACGAACGTGAAGATGAAGTTGCTGAAAGAGACGAGCGCCGACAGCCAAATGGCAGTAGCAGGGTCGGTAAACCCGGCCATTTTGATGATGGTGGCGCCGTAGTACATGACGGTGTTGATGCCGCAAAGCTGCTGTAGACACTGAAGGAAACATCCAAGCGTGAGCGCACGCATAACTGGCGGCGATCGAAGTTCTTGCCACACGTTGGAATCATCGAGCTTGGATCCCTGCACTTCCGCCTTGATGTGCTTCAACTCCACGTCGACGTCTTGATCACCACGGATTTTCAGCAGCGCAGCGCGAGCTTCGTCCTCTTTCCCCATGCTCACGAGGAAGCGAGGGCTTTCCGGTAGCGCTAGAAAGCCCACGAACTGCAGAACTGCAGGAATAGCCGCAAGTCCGAGCATGTACCTCCAGCCTCCGTCCGTATCTGCCAGCAGCGCGTCCAATAGACTGGCGAAGAACTGCCCACCAGTGATCAGTGCTGAGTTTAGCGACACCAACCTCCCTCGGATCTGTGGGGGTGACGCCTCTGCGACGTACAGCGGCACCGTCATGGACGCGCAGCCGATACCCACCCCGACAATCAGTCTACCGACCAGCAGCTCCTCAAACGTTCCAGCCACTGCCATCAGCCCCGCCCCCACTGTGAACAGGGCGGAGGAGAAGAGGATCACCCGACGACGACCGAGTTTGTGGTTGCCGACGCCGCTGAGCGCCGCGCCCGCGATGGCGCCGCCCACCGCAGCAGCCACCACCGCCTCGCTCTGGAGGTCGGACAGCGCGAAGCCTTGCGGGCTCTGGAGCAGCACCAAGGCTCCGGAGATCACGCCCTACCAGGCATACAAGACACTTGGTGAGAAAGTAGTCTTGGTAGGACAGGTAGAGTACGTAGTGCAAACTTAGTGCTATTGCACGGACAGTGTCATAGCCGAAGAGGAAGCCCCCGATGGACGCGCAAAGCGTCAGAAGATACAGGAATGGGGAAGACGCCGCGTGTGGCTGATCGGGCGGAGCTGCGTCGGAGCTGGTGGAGGGCGGAGGCGCATGCTCCGGCGGCGGAGAGCGCGTCGGCGCCGCATCGGACGTGGACGTGGACGCGGACTTCATGGTCAAAGTCTCAACTGTCTGCGCCACGTCACAGACGACGAAACTGACTCACTGCCGCCTTCTGATTGGCTGATCGAAGAGCGAGTGAACCCATGTGCAAGTTGCCGTGCATGAGCATGCATGCTCTTGCAGGCACTTCGGATAGAAGGTAACCGATAAATTAGGTCAAATGGCATATTTGGTCACGGCCAAATGTTGTGATTAGGTCACGTGACCAAAGTACCTAGGTCACGTATGCAATGAAAGAGATGTATTAATTGCTGTTGGAATTGAATTGAATTTAGCGGTTATGTCGGCTGACTACGCCCAGAGCCGCGCACGGCAACAGCTCCGCTGTTGGAGTCACTGCTCTCTACAGCCTGCGCGGTTGTCTCCGTGTTGTATCTGTCTGAGTCGTTCTACGAGTCGCCGTCGTAGTGAAACGCGTGATCCGGCTCAATGTACTCGATTTCCTCATCGTCTTCTACGTTCTCGCCATCGATTGAGGGCACCGCGCTGCTGTATAGCTCAGAGTTCGCGTCAGAATCGACAATTTCACGCTCATCGCCGCTGCTGGTTGGTGAGTCGACGATGTCACCCAGCTCTGGCAGCTTCGGTTGCCTTGGCAGCACGAACCCTGCGCGCTCAGGTGGCTTGGCTAAGCCTGAGATGACAGTCGTCCGCTGCGCCACGTACTCACGCGCAAGGCTCTCGAGCAAGGTCACAATTTTTTTATGGGCGGGTGGGCATTCAATCGCTTGTTTACTGGCTCGACCGTGACTGGAGTCCTGTCCCCGAGCAGCTTGTACACGGTTTTTGACGGTCTTTTCGGGCACGCCTCGCCGACGTTCATGTAGAACTTCTTCACAATAGCCATCCATATTTGCTTCTGAGTGAGATTCGTCTGAGTAGCGAGTTTGTCGACCTCCTCCATGATGTCGCTCGAAGCGTCGATAGCGTGGTCATCTGGGTTCACCGAGGCTCCACTGAGAGCAGGACCAGCACGGCATGTATGGGCCTCCATGCCGCTGAAGTCGAACATCATGGTACTAGCACAGAATACAAAGCGGGCGGGACAGGGGGTACGATACGAGCTGAAGCGATATGATATCTTGTTTGAGGTTCTGTTGGCTAGCGCAAAGGAGTACCCCTGGTACTACAGCTTTGTACGTCCATCCCGGGGCTGGGACGCTTGTTGCGATCGCGACAAACTGGTTGTGGTCTGGGTGGCATCATTGGGCAATGATTGTGGGCAGCACTTGGCGTAGCTGTGGAGCGCCTCGCACCGCAGACACAACTGGATCCGTAGCGCATGTCCCCAACCGAAGGCCGTGGGTAGTCACCACGGCTTCGCACACCTCGCTCTCAGGGGCGTCACTCGCTGCACGATTGGCTCGACGAATCGGACGTGATGTCGGTGCTGGAGCACCCGTACGTAGATCTTGGGAAGTCGCGATGGCTTCGGACACCTCGCGCTCAAGAACATCACTTGTTGCTCGATTACTTCGGCGGGTCGGACGTGAAGTCGGGGCAAATCGAGATCGCCCACGTCGTCCAGGAGAACGAGATGGGGTATGGTCTGGAGAAGACGTGGCCACGACCGCCTCGATGCCGAGCCATCTTGTGTCCGTTTGCGGTGGGCGACAACAGGAAGGCTGCTTGTGAAGGGAGAAGTCGCACTGGCCCACAGGTCGCATGCTTTATATTGAACACGTTGGTTTCAGAACCCCAGCTTAGAACAGGTACACGAGTCAGGAATAGCTGTTGTGGTAGTGAGCGGACGAAGGGGCGCTAAATGTTGGTGCTAGCAGCTACGCGTGACCTAGTGATTTGGGTCATGTGACCTTAGTGCCGCATGCGTGACCTATCCGTGACCTAATCACAACATTTGGCCGTGACCAAGTTTGCCATTTGACCTAATTTAGTCGTTCCCGGATAGAACGCGGTATTACACGTACATATGCATGTACTCGTTGCAAACAGCTTCAACCTTAGCCGAGGTCAAATGAGCTGACGCGGTAATGTATTTCGTGGCTTTAGAAATCGTAGGGGGCCATTTCCGGTGCGCTGGTTCCGCTCGATCGTTCGGAAGGTCTTCAAGGTCACCAACCTTCAAAGCGAGAGCGCAGCCGGCAGTGCCATTGCTGCGCGCGCAGCTTCGCTTTGGATACTGCGTCGTCCGTGCGCTGCGTCACGAATCTGCGCTGTCGGTGTACGGCGCGACGCCGGAAGGCTCGAATCCAGCAGATATTGAATGTCCTGTTATAAGACCATCGTCTGTCGCCGTGAAGCGATCGATGTAGCTGAAGTGATACACGTACAGTCTCAAGTTGAAAGTAATGAATGGGCCCACGACTTGCTCGTGAACATTTTTGCAGCACACGTCTCAGTGCGCCGCGATGTCAGACGCGTCGTAGCCTGTAAGATCGACGAGGCGATGACCACCACGCAAGAAACGATCGTACGTCGCCGAGAACCGTCCGTGTGGTGTTGGTGGCGTGCCGCTCAATTGCACTAACGTTAGTATAAATTCAATTTTACTACGTATGGAGGATGGTTGAGTGTACCGATTTGCTTCCCTTCCGCCGCTGGGAGTACATGGTTACATGTACTTTGAAAACATTGTCTCAAAAGAATTGGAGCATTGGCACTCCAAAGAAAGATTCGCATCAACTTGCATGTGTGTATACAAAACAACCCTATCCCTTCTTAGACGTCGATCATGTTCGACTTGCTGCTGCTGGCAAAGTCTCTGTTAGCAATGCCGTCGCTATCGATACATGCACCGGTGTAACACGATTCTATTCGTAGGGCCTGAAGAACACACGCCTACAGGTACCGGTGGCGGTGGGCGATCCGTTGGTAATAACCACAAGGACAGTCTCCGCCTCCGGTGTCGCGACCATCAAGTTGAGTGCAGCTCGTTTGGACAGTGCACGGCTTGAACAACACGCCGATTTGCGAGTAACCCATGTCGTGTACTCGCCATTGGCTAAGTCGCTATGTGACGCCACGCCCCCATCGCCAGACGCTGCTGCAAGCACCGGAGAGACAGGAAACAGCTCCTCATTTGCGATTTTGCCCGCTGGAGCTCAAGGCGCGACCTTTCTGCGACTGGCGAGTTTTTCGGATACGATTTTCAAGTGTAGCCATCTCAGATCCTCTGACTTCAACATGGCTAGAAGCTCGCTATGTCCCTCAAGAGGGGATACCCAGGAGTCGACGCCGCTGCTGCCCAAGGCGGACCCGCTGCTATCCGTACCAAAGGAGGGCAACCCGCTCTACTTGTACGTGCTCACACTCTGCTCCACCATCGGCGGCTTCCTCTTCGGCTACGACACGGTACGTCCCCCACTCCTGTCCATACAGACTCAACATCCCTCGAATGGGCGTCTAACTCATCGTGTTTGCTGCAGGGTGTCATCTCCGGGGCGCTGGTCTTGCTCAAAAGCCCCGAGGTGTTCGACCTCACCGATCTACAGAGCGAGAGCGTGGTCTCGGCTGCAGTCGGTGGCGCTATCCTGGGCGCAGCTCTCAGTAGCTGCGGCAACGACGTGTTCGGCCGCCGCCGAGTGATTCTGATGTCCTCCGCCATGTTCACCGCGGGTTCCGTACTGATGGCGTCGGCTGAGTCCTTCGGGGAGCTGCTCGTTGGACGCCTCGCCGTGGGCATCGCCATTGGATTCGCGTCCATGACGGTGCCGCTGTACATCGCTGAGGTGTCGCCCCCGAGCATCCGCGGACGGCTCGTGTCGCTCAACAACGCCTGCGTCACTGGCGGTCAGTTCTTCGCCTGCGTTCTGGACGCACTGCTCGCCAACGTGGACGACGGCTGGCGCTACATGCTCGGACTGGCCGCGATCCCTGCGTTCCTGCAGTTGCTGGGCTTCTTGGTGCTACCAGAGACTCCACGATACCTCATGAGCAAGGGCCGCAAGGAAGAAGCCTGGGACTCCCTCATCAAAGTCCGCGGCACGATGGACGTGTACGCCGAGTTCAGCCAAGTGGAGGACGAGGTGGAGCGCACTCGAAACGAAGACAGCAACATGTGGGAGGAGCTGCGCTCGCCGTCCGTCGTGCGCGCGCTCGTACTCGGCTGCTTCCTCCAGGCGCTCGCGCAGCTCTGCGGCATCAACACCGTCATGTACTACGGCGCCACCATCATCCAAATGGCCGGCTTCACCGACCCGTCGACGGCCATTTGGCTCTCGGCGCTCGTGTCCTTTAGCAACTTCATCTTCACGTTCGTCGGCATCTACCTCGTCGACCGCGCGGGCCGTCGCCTGCTCACGCTCGGGAGCCTGGCTGGGGTCTTTCTGTCGCTTGTAGCGCTGGGCGGGAGCTTCTACGCGGCTGAGCTGCAGTCCACGCAGGTGACGGGCGTCGGCGAGTGCGCGGGCATCTCGACGTGCTTCGACTGCGTGGCCAGCGCCGCCTGCGGCTTCTGCTCCGAGGGCAATGCAGCCCCGATGAGTGCGCTGTCGAGCCCCACGACCGTGAACCTGTGCATGCCTGGCACGGCCGAGTCGACGGCGCTGGGGTCGTGCTCGAGCCCGAACTGGTCCTTCCAGGCCTGTCCGACGGACAGCCGCGCCGCTGGCTGGACCATCTTTGTGGCGCTGTTCGTGTACCTGGCCTTCTTCGCCAGCGGCATGGGCTGCATGCCCTGGACCATCAACGCCGAGATCTACCCGCTGCGCGTGCGCAGCTTCGCGTTGAGTTTGGCCACATCCGTGTGCTGGGTCACGAATCTGCTCGTGTCATTCACGTTCTTGTCGATCGTGGACGGGCTGTCGGTGTACGGCGCCTTCTGGCTGTACGCGTTCATCGCACTGATGGGCTTCGCGTACCTCTGGAAGGAGCTGCCCGAGACGAAAGGACTCGAGCTGGAGGAGATCCAGCAGATATTCGAGCATCGCGAAAAGCGCTCGAGCTCGGCCTTCTCCACCATCAGCGAGTTCGCATCAGCCGCATCAACGTTGTAATACCCCCCCCCCTCCCCCCCCCCCACCTGCAGTCGTAGTGAGCTAGTAGTATAAATCAAAGGAAGTATTGAAGTTCATAGTGATAATGGTTGAGCTGCAATTCTCTTCCTCCTGAAAAACTACGAGCTCTTTCTTGCACTGTACTTCGAAGTAATTCATACACTGTGAAACGATGTAGGTACCCGACGAGGGGTGAGCGAGTGCAGAGCAACTGGCGTCCTATGCGCCGGGCACGGCCTCGAGCAGGTTCGGGTCCTCGACGCACGCCTTGAGGTTCTTGGCCATGCGCGCCGCCTCGGAGCCGTCCACGTAGCGATGGTCGATGGTCGTGGTGAGCGTCAGCATCGGCCGCACTTCCACCTTGCCGTCTACCACGACGGCCTTGTCCATGATGGACCCGATCGTCACCAGCATCGGCACCTGCGAGTACGGCGTGATGGGGGAGAAGGCGAGATCCAGCCCCATCATGCCCACGGACGTCACCATGCAGCTGCCGAACATGTAGGGCTCCACGCCCACGGGCGGGATGCGGAAGCCACAGGCGCTGCCCAGCCAGCCGAAGAAGTTGAGCATCGGCCGGATCACCCACGTCGGCAACACGCTCATGATCTTGTTGCGGTCTTCCTGGCCCTTGTCCTTGCCGCCGCGGATCTTGGTTGCGTCGCCACGAACGCGCTTGACCACGTCCTGCAGCGTCATCTTGTCGATCTCGGGCAACCTGCACACGCCGAGGTCCTTCCCGGCCCCTACGGCCACCAGACACGAAATGTCCACGGTCGGTGCCGGGTAGTACTTGCCGAACACGAGGTGGCCATTCACCGACGGGGCCTTGCTCAGTGCCTCGCCCAGAGCTCGCAGGACGATGTGCGTGATGGTCAGGTGGCAGTCCGAGTCTTTCCGTCGCTCAGCGATGTACTGGTTGGTCTTGGTCATGTCCAGCTGCAGCGTGCCGAGGATCATGCCGCTGTCAGGGGGTCCGAACGTCGAGATCATCATCTTCCTTCGCGGTGACATGCGGCTCGGGCCGAGGTGAAGTTGCAGCGCGAAGAACAGGATCAGCAGCACCACAGCCGCGAGGTGCACGGCAGTTGGAAGGCCGACAGTCTTCAGAGCCAAAACGGCCCCGCCGAATTGAATCGCGTACATGGCCACGTCGGTCACAGTGTTCTTGCCTGTCTTGGACAGATCCATCACCTCAACCGACTCGGCAGACTTCTTCATCTCACTCTGCTTCGCCACCGCTGCTGCTGCCGGTGCAGTAGCTGGTTGCTTGGCTCGCGGGTTCTCCTCCGTCAGTCGCGAGGCGGCGGAATCCACTCGCAGCGTAGATGGAGTTCCACTATGAGCCACTCCGTTCCGCATGGCGTGAGAACCGATCGACGACGACCGCTTCTTGTAGAGGGGTGGGAGCTCGAACAGCGTGTTGGTCACCTTGCCCTGAGCCGCCACCGTGTCGAGGTCGCGTCTCGCCTTGATCACCTCACCCATGCGGGCAATGACGAACGGCTGTTCTGCTGCTGCCTTGCCCGCGATCCGCGCGGGGATGTTACCCTTGAGGTCCGTCTTGATCATCGTGGTCACCTCAGCGCCATCATACGCTGCGTTCGGGACGATCTTGGTGCACGCCAAGTGCAAGTCGCCACGGACGACCTTGGGCTCTTTGAGCGGACACAGCTCCAGGTCCTCGATACTCTGCACCACAACGATGATGGTGCCTCCAGGCAGCACGCGCCAATGAGCCAGATTGCAGAAGTCGCGGCCGGCGACCACAAACATGGACTTGTACTCGAGGTAGTCGATGCTGGTCTGGGCATCCAGCGCCTTGAGGTTCATGCCCAGTGCGAGCTGCGGGTCCACGAGCTTTCGCCTGGCAGCGTCCACGACTTGTTCCCAGATAGCGCGCGGGTGGTAGGGCAAGTACCCCACGCCCTTGGCTGCCGTCAAGGATCCGTCCACTCTAGTGTAGGCCTTGACGCCGTCCTTGTCACCGATGAAGTTCCAGGACGTTGCGTCGTTGAGCTCGGCCTCCATACGCGCCACGGCCTTCTCGATGATTTCGCTGTACTCTTCAGGGACGACTGGGAAGCCCTCAGCCGGCACGACACTCGGTCGTCTGCTTGGGAGCGACTCGGCCTGGTCGTCTTGGTCGTTGACGTCCGCCGACTGTGAGAAAGCTTCCTCTTCGTCTTCCACGCAGTCCGTCGTGGAGATGCCAAAGGCTGTGGCGTTCGTGACGGGTCCCCACTGTCGGGGGCTCTCGTCCTCATCCAGCGCCTTCCGCAGTCCGTCCACCACGAACGCCTGCTTGATGAACATCTTGGCCTGCAGTCCAGCAGGGATACCCGCCTTCACATCCACCTTGGTGATGTATGTGGCGGTCACGCCCGTGTAGTCTTCGTTGGGCGTGATCAGGAAGCCCGCCATGATGATCTTGCCGCGCACGACCTGCGGCTCCTGGCTCTTGACGAAGCTCTCGTCTTCGGCGTACGTGGCCACGACGACCATGGATCCGTCGCGTAGCACGCGCCAATGCGTGAGGTTGACAAAGTCCCTCGCAGCGGCGGGGAAGATGGCCTTGTACGTCAAGTGGTCCACCCACGTGTGGTCGTTGAAGACGTGCACTCGCTGCGTGGCGAGCAGCTGCGGGTCGAACGTGTATCGCCTCGACAGCTCGAGCACGAGCTGCAGCACCTTGTGCGGGTGGTGGGCGATGAAGCCCACGCCCTTGAAGGCTCCGATCCTGGACGCGCGGCGCACGTAGGCCTTGACGTCGCGCTGCTCGGTCTGGAACTTCCAGCCTTCCGCGCCCTCGCGCGCTTGGGCGACGAACTCGGCCAGCAGGCCGTCTATTCTGTCCGTGAACTCGTCGGGGATGGGCGCGCCCGGGACGTCCAGGAGCTCCGTGACCGACGCGTCCACGAGCACCGAGTGGGACGAGGCCGAATGCAGCAGCAAGTCGCTGCTGGACGAGTTGGCCATGGGCAGTTGTCGACTGGAGCCGGGGCTGGAGCTCGAGCTCGAGCTGGAGGCGGAGGTCTGCGCCAGCGTGGCGGCCTGCGTCAGCGCGTGGATCCAGTCCTCCGTGCGGCTGGGCAGCGTGGCCGCCAGGTCGTAGACCTTGGACGTTTTTGGGTGCGAGATGCGGAAGCTGTAGAGCTTCTTGTCCTTGGTGGCGCGGATGTGGCAGCCCGTGAGCACGACGATGCCCTTGGGCACCGAGTCGCCCTCGCGCTTGTAGTAGTAGAGCACGGTGCCCTCGAGCGAGAAGTAGCGCGGGCGCCAGGACCGGCCCAGGCCCGTCTTCTTGTACAGGTGGCCGGCCTTGCGCAGGAAGGACGACGAGCCGTTGCCCGTGGAGCTCGAGAGCGCGGCGGCCGCCGCAGTCGGCGGAGGTGACGGCGACTGTGGCGAGTTGTGCATCGTAGCAGTAGCGGCGGCGCCAGCAGTACAGAGAGCTTCTTGGCTGGTGCTTAGGGCGCTGGGCGGCGACTTGCGGACTGATGGAAGCTCGCCACTTTTCGCTTGTCACGCAGGTACGCGGAGGGATCAGGCCGGGCTCATACTGGGCGCTAGTGAAATGGCATGGCCGGGGCAGGTTGAAGCCCCGGCTCTGCGTACTGTGGGTGACCTGCGTCGCCAGTTTCAAGCCCGATGCGCGCACGTCAAGCTCGTGCTTTGACAAGGAGGGCAAATGCCCTTGCGGATCGTTTGTTTTGTTTTGGTTTGGTTTGCAGTGTTGACTTGCATCCAGAAGCTTCGTACAGTGAGGATTCGGTGGTGTTTTGCTCAGGTTGATGTCAGCGCTATCGGGTTAACCAGCTTTGGTTTAGCACGGCTGACTTACTGGAGCCCACGCCGCCAGCATTTTGTCGTTCGAGTAGAGGCAGACTGCGGCAGCATTGTCGATCGAATCCCTGGTCAGAGCTCTTGTGCGCCGGCAACCACAGCCTGTGGACCACAGGTCTGCCTTGCAAAGCCTTATCAGAGCGCGTTTGACTATGTAGCATGGTTGGCTGCCAGCAATGGTCGAGGAAGACTCGAAGCAGGTTGCCTAGGCGACAAGTTTTATCGATTTTAGTACTCGAAGTGAAGATACGGACAAGCTACAACATGTAGCAGCTCCGCACAACTTGCGAATACGCAGACGAGTTTGCTACGTTTTTAATCAGCAGCGCTGATTCAATACAGGCGCTAACTTGCTGCCCTCGTATCAGAGCTTGCACGACACGCTGCAGCCAGCAGACTCCTCCTCTCGAGCCCAGGCTCAGTTGCTGACGGATGATTCGGCGCAGACCCACACCGGAACCGCACTTCAACCATTCACTTGATCTTTGTATGCAACCCTCTACTCGCCGCCCATTGGCCAATACTCGCCATCCGCATCAGCTCAGCTTCAATCTCCTTCCTCCCCTTCCAAGCTTCCTCCGAGCTCATGGCGCGCGCCTTCTATCGCCTGGGCGCGCTCTGCAGCGGATCCCCCGTGCTCATGGCGCTGGCGGCGCTGCTCTGCAGCTGCGTGCTGTGCCTGGGGCTGCTCAACATGCGGCTGCAGACGGACCCGCAGGGCCTGTGGGTGCCTCCGCGTAGCGTGGCGGCCCAGGAACAGGCGCGCTTCGACGAGCTCTTCGGCCCCTTCTTCCGCGTCCAGCAGCTCATCTTTTACGTCGACTCGGACGCTGCAGACTCAGAACGCCTCTCTGCGACGTGTGACGCCTCGCACGACCTGGTGCAGCGCCGCTTCCTGCTGCAGATGGCCAAGGTCCAGACGCAGATCGCGGACGCCGCCGTCACAGTGCAGGACGACGCCCAGAACAACGTGACGCTCTCGCTCGAAGACTTCTGCTACCGCCCCATCCGCGGCAAGGGCTGCCTCGTCACCAGCCCCTTCCAGTACTGGCTTGGCAACGCGTCGCTGCTGGAGCGCGACCCGGACATCAAGCTCACGACCGCGTGCCAGACCACGGACCCGCAGCTCAAGCAGCGCGCGCCCTGCATGGACCAGAACGGCGTCCCCGTAATGCGCGACGTCGTGTTCGGCGGCTTGTCGAGGGACGACTGCCACCAGAACCCGGACCCGTGCGGGGAGGCCACGCCGCAGGCCCAGGCGCTCATGGTCACGTTCCTACTCAACAACAGGCCGGAGAACGAGACGTACACGAGGTACGTGGAGCAGTGGGAGCAGCAGGCGTTCCTTAAGATTGCCGCTCAGGCAGCAGAGGCGCTGAAGCCCTCCTCGACTGCCAACAAGAGCGACGAGTTCATCTGGGACAGCGTGCAGGACCAGGAGCTGGCGGACGTGGGCGTCGACGGCATGCGCCTCGCGTACATGGCGGAGCGGTCGGTGGCCGACTCGCTCGTGGTGCAGACCAACCAGAACTCGTTCATTGTGGTGGTGAGCTACCTCGTCATGTTCGTCTACGTGTCGGCGTCGCTGGGCAAGTTCACGGACCCGGTGCGCTCGCGGTTCGGACTGGGGCTCACGGGTATCCTGATCGTGCTGCTGTCGCTGGGTGCGGCCATGGGGGTGAGCTGTGCGTTGCTGCAGATGGAGGTGACGATGATCACGCTGGAGGTCGTGCCGTTCCTGGTGCTGGCTATCGGCGTCGACAACATGTTTATCTTGACCAACGAGTTCGATCGACTCGCAGCTCTGCGTGGCCTGGCGACGCTGGACACCAGGCGCAACACGCGCGACCGGGTGGAGGACGAGCTGCTGATGCTGAAGCAGGTGCTGGGAGAAACCATGGTCAATGTCGGCCCCTCGATCGTCGTGGCGGCTGTCGCGGAGACGTTGGCGTTTCTGGTCGGGGCACTCACGCGCATCCCCGCCCTGACGAGCTTCTGCGTGGTTGCTGCGCTGGCTGTTGCCGCTGACTTTGCGCTGCAAATGACGTGGTTTGCCTCGGCCCTCGTGTTGGACGCGCGCCGCGTGCGCGCCCGGCGCTATGATTTGTTCCCGTGGATGAAGCAGAAACTCACGCTCACGCCGCCCACAAAGGGCAAGCGAAGGATCGAGTCCAAGGTTCACTACCAGTATGACTTGCTGGTTGACGAAAGCGAGCAAAGTGATGAAGCACGAGTTCGTGCGAGCAGTACCGGTACACTTCAGCGCTTTGTGGAGAAAACTTATATCCCGTTCCTGTTACGACGGTCCACGAAAGTGCTGGTGCTTGTGACGGCTCTATCAGTGGTAACTCTCAGCGCTTTTGGCTCCTCCGAGCTCCCACTCGGACTCGAGCAGGAGCTTGCGGTGCCTACGGATTTTTACCTGCACGAATACTTCAAGAAGCAGACTGCGCTTGGTGAGGCGGGACCGCCAGCTTACGTTGTTCTGGATAGCGATGCGGATTACACAGACGCACGGCTTCAGCAAGATGTGAACGTGTTATTGGACCAGCTTTCCGGTCTTCGCCAGTACATTCAGCTGCCGGTGTACTCGTGGCTGCATACGTTCAACCAATGGCGTCAGATGCGCTTCTTCCTTCAGGACAAGATCAAACAAGGTCAGTGCGATTGTCCGGTGCAGCCCATGGATCCGTTCCCGTACGAACTCGCGAATATTGGAGTCGAAGACCCCCGCAGAGACGTGGATTTGTTCCTTGCGCCAGAATATGGGTATGGTGCTCTTGCGACTTCGAATGTGACCCCCAACTCGCTGTTTTACCCGTTGGTGAAGAACTTCACGCAGATTTCGATTGACTCAACTTGCTGCCAGCATTTCGGGCTTTGTGGGGCGCAGTATGAAGGAGATATCATATTTAACGAGCCAAACGCAGGTGGTGACGAATCTGCGGGCATGTCTATCGTCGGTTCTCGTATGCGCTTCCAGCTGAACGCACTGCGCAACCAGTCCATGTTCGTGAACTCGTACTACTACCTTCACGACGTGGCGGGGCGTTGGAGCGCCGATCGTCCCGCGACTGCGTTCCCGTACGCTCTCGTCTTCGTGTACGAAGAGCAATACACGTACATCCAGGGAGTGGCGTTGCAGAGCGTGTTGTTGGCTCTGGCCGTGGTGTTCGCAGCGCTCTTCGTGCTGATGGACGGGAGCTTGCGGCTGACCATCGTTGTCACCTTGTGCGTGCTGTCGATGGCTTTCTCGCAGTTGGGCTTCCTCTTCGTGTGGAATATGCTCGCTGGGCCGGGCGCAGAGACGTCGATCAACGCTGTGTCGGTCGTGAACCTGCTCGCCTGTGTTGGGCTTGGTGTAGAGTTTTGCGTGCACACGGCACACCAGTTTGCGTTTTCGCGACGGCATCACCTGGGCACAACTGCCAACGACCACACACGATACGCTCTGACCAGCGTTGGCGCTTCGATCTTCTCCGGCATCACGCTCACCAAGTTTTGCGGCATCGGTGTCCTGGCGTTCGCGCCGTCCATGTTATTCCGCGTGTACTTCTTCCGCATGTATCTGGGCATTGTCGTGTTGGGCTGCTTTCACGGTCTCGTACTGCTGCCGGTGCTGCTAAGCCTCATTGGCCAACCGCAGAAGTACCCGAACGACCTCAGCTCGTTCCTGCTCTCTGAAGAGAGAGACGACGAGTTTGAGGACGAAGTGAGTGCGTTCAAGTAAGTGGAGATAAGTGACAACAATATAAGCCAGGCTATGCCGAATCGTGTTGAAGTCAAGTGTGTTTGATTTGAGGGGACTTACAGTCGTTGTCATGGAAAAAAGAACTGAAGTGAGTGGAGGTTATCACGCGTTCTTGCGCCAGAATTTCTACCATTCCTTGGCCAACGCGCCCTTCTTGCGTCGCCAGAGCGCCAAGAATTCCAGTTGGCGCTCTTCCTCGCGTTCTGATTAGCCTGAATCGGTGGCACTGCTTTTTTCTATCAAAGGCTACGGATGACTAGATTCATCACGGTACGTAGATCGACAACGGCGGTTGCATTTACACCATTTGGGAGAGCTTGGTTCGCGGGGATCGACAAGACTCGGTGCATGTCGAAGGTGACATTGACAGCGGGTTGATCTCTGGTGCGTTGATAAACCCTTCCACTTGCAGTTGGCGCTGGTAGAGTGCCAAGTACGGCGATATCATAAAGCGCGTACCGCATTTGAACACCTTGACGACTGATCTTCAAGAGCAGGATATACTGAATTCCACTGTAGTTGCACCACCACTTGGCAGCTTCCACCAGACTTGCCCACGTCTGAGATCTTCCAACCTCCACTGCGAGCGTCACCCAATCAGCAATGGTACGAGGTGCCGGTGCTGGTGTTTGGTTGGGTGTAGATCCCATTGGTCCAAAAGTCGCATCAGCCTCCTTGTTCGGGTTGGCAGCTCTTCTCGCCGTCATCGAGCCGCGACTTGCAACCTCGCGTCCATTTCCAGTTGCCGTCAGGAACTCGGACGTGAATTCTTCCTCCGTGCTTTCATGTACTGTCGTTGGAAGATCGACAACCACGAGACGCCCACCATAGAGGGCGAGAAATCGAAGCCCAATCCGCAGTCCTTCACCGTCTCCAACGTACTCATTAAATGCATCAACGGAGACTCCCTCACACACGACGTACGGATCGTCATCGTTGTCGAAATAACTCGCAACCGCATCAAGCTCCAGTGCATCGATGGTGACGCGAATATCATCGGCAGTGTTCGCAGTCGTCATGCTTGCAGCAGCGGTTGATGTTGGCCGTACCATGCCAAAGATTGCGCTGGACGAACAATACGAATCCCGTGTTCTTTCTCGAAGTGGGGAAGGAATTTCCTTAAAGGAAGGGGGGGGGGAGAAACCCGGTTTTCTTCATTCCGCTCTAGGTATGCATACTAGATCGCTGGCGCTTAACCCGGGAGGGCGTTTCTCAAGTGAAAACATGAAGTGGCTAGATGAACTTGGTCGCTATCGGTGGAAGGCTGTTCAGTTGTTATCTGAAAAATCTCAACTGGGGGCCGATAGCAGCGATTATGAAGTATACATGAAACTTTGGTAACGTTTTACAGTAGAGAATGCATAGTACGGTAATACGCAATTTATGACCCAAGATCAACGCTTTTCGAAGATCATGCCAAGTTTGTGGAACGCGCGAAAAGAAATTCATGATTCTTTGCTTATACCACGGTGTTGATAAACATATCGAGTATTACCTATGTGTAGCGTAGAGTTGGCAGTCGAGCTGGCAGTAGTATCCTACGCCTAACGCCGATGATGGTTGGAAACTCGTTGCTCAAACTCGTCAAAGTGTCTCGCAAGAAAGCCGTTCGTAGCATGGTTGAAGTCAACGAAGCGGAGTTTGTGCCACTGACGTGGCACAAACTCCGCTTATGTGGCAACCCCCCAATACTGTTAGGGTGCTGTAGAGTCCTCCTTCATCCTCCAATATTTAAGTATTGCCACCAAAAGTTGAATTCCACAAAGTGGGGTTTGTGTTGATTGAGCAAGTGCTGAATCGGTGGGCCAATCGCCACCGTATCCTCGACATCGTCGCCGGCTAGGTCGTCAAAGTCATCAACGCCCTCGCTCACAGACGCGAAATGTGCGGCCGACTGCTCAGGCTCTCGCATCACGAATACATGTCGCTGCCCGCAGCATGAAGCGCAGCTGCACGAAGCGTCCTGCCTCCGTGTAGAAAGAAGGCTGACATCTCCAGCTTCATCGCGGCCTGCGACCTAACGCACGTCGAGCCCACGGCGGGCAGAGAGTTGGGCGAAGGTTGCCTAAGGTGTCATGGGATAGTACCGCAAATGTTGCCTGTAACTCAGTCGACATTTTTTGAACGAAATAAAGCTGGTGGTGCCCTACAGGCTACTACGTAGCCCTCCCGGTATAAAGCTGGTGGAGCCCTACAGGCTACTACGTAGCCCTCCCGGTAAAAAATGGCATCCAGAGTATTATAGTAGAATATTCAAGTGTCCAGAACATGATAGGAATTTCATCATGGTGAGAATACCCATTTGACTGCTGGATGTACAGTACCCAGTACATGCGGAAAACGTTGTTCAACTGCCTGTAGGCCATCGTGGGAGAAACAGTCGAATGAAACAGTACACTAGGACTCGTTGTAGTGAACAGGATTTGGTTGTTTTTCTCTGGCCGTAAACGTGATCTAGAGATCTGGGTCTTGCTTGTCAAACCTCATTCTCCGTGAAGGACAACTATGGCAAACGAAGAAACAGTCGATATTACCGATGGCTACTGTATCGTCTTCTCACCTTTTTGCGTGGAACTATTAACAACATCGTTGTGAGTGTTGGGTTTTGTTACGATCCACATCCGACGTGGCTTTGGTGATCAACAGCCTAACAGTCTAACAGCTGCCGCAAGCACCTATCGATTCTTTCACGAAAACTGAAATGCCTGCACTGTGTTCGTTCAGAGCGCCTCGAGCACCAAAGGCGCCACTTCACACTTGCCCGCCTCGACTTTCACGCCAAGCGTAGCAGCGCACACTGCCTGGATGAAACCAAAGTGCGTGGCTACAGCAACGTGCTGCTCTGGGATCGTCTTGAAAAAGTCCAATAGAAACTTCTTCGCTCGAGTCTGGATTTCTTCGTCGGACTCGCGACGCTCCGTCGTCCAGAGCACATCTTCTTCGTCCGTCCACTGCTTTGATAGCGGTTGGGACGCTCACGACGTGGTCCGAGTTGTTGGTGCAGGTGGATTCAGCCATGAGGTTTGGCCTGGTTTGGAGCGGTTTGAGTTGTGAAGCCCAACTTGTGAGGCGCCAGGCAGAAGTGAACTGGCTGGGCGAGACCCAAGAAGGTCTTGCCACGCAGTTTCGACCATGTTGCCGAGACCGTTCTTCCAGGAGGACTGGTCCTGAGTACTGACCGTTAACTCGGAGATTTGCATACTAAAGTCAAGTTAATATTTTAGTAAAATTAGGACAGTTTAGTTCGGTTTTAGGAAGTTTTAACCAGCACCCTTACCACGCAGTTTTGATCGAGCACGAACCCATGTCATACATGATGAGTGGAGCAGGCAGACATTTCAACTTGAGCTCAAAAGTACAGTACGGGGCGTCTTAGAGAGCCACCTAATATATCCAATTTTGACGGGGTTTGCGATCTGATAGGACAGCTCCCCGTAGCAGAGAAACACAATGTATTGATTTAATTTAGAATGTGGTCCACATTCATTACTCTTTTGGATAGCAGCCCTGTATGCCTCCAACAGTTAGCGAGGACCTTCTTCGGTATCGCATCCCACGCGTCCCCAAGCCACTCGATCGCATCCCCTGTTTCGATGGCATGCGGGTCATTCTCGCCGAGTAGGATAGAAAGCACTGCAGCGGCGGTCCTGTCGTTGAGGATATGTGCCTTCAACCAGGCAATCACGCCCTGATCCATAGGCTGCAACATTGCGGTTGTGTTCTTGGGTAGTTTGGCGATGGCTACGTGCGAGGGCTCCTCTTCCGGTGCTATGTGAACGGGTGCGTTGTCGTACAGCAGCAGAATCTTCTTGCCGGCCGCCTTCATTTTCGCGTTGAGATCGATCAACCAGTCCTGAAACACGGCCGTCGTCATCCACCCTTTGCTCGTGCCGATGTAGTCCACGGTGTCGGGCTTGTCCGGCAGCCAGCGAGGCTTTTTCGCCTTGCCCAACACCAGTAGCCGAAGCTTCTCTGTCCCCGACGCATTGGAGCCGATCATGAAGGTCATGCGGGACTTCTTCTTCTTCAGGGCAGGGGCAACCCCGAGGCAGACAGATACCCGTGCGATGCTCTTGTAGAAGTAGGCTGCCTCGTCGACGTTGAAGACGTCGTTGAGGTCATACATGGCGATCTTCGTGCGAAGCTCAGCCGCCCCTTTCTCTGCTGCTGCCGTGTCTACCGAATGAACCTCACCGTGAGCACGGCGGGCGCGAAAGCCGTGTCGCGTGAGGAAGTGCTTGCACCATCCGTCTGGCGTGAAGCGCGGCAGCTTCTCCACGGGTATCTCGAGCTCAGCCGCGGCCATTCTAGCGAGAAATATCACTGTATGATAGGAGAGCGTAGCTTTCCCCTCAAACAACGCTATTAACTCCACTAAGTGGCGCTCGAGCAGCCGGGTGTGCGGTGCCCGCATGCGCCGAAGGTCTCTGTAGTCGATAGCAATGCTGCGCAGCTCTCTCTCTCGCCTTAGAATGCGACTGATGGTGCTTTTCCCGGGCATCGCTGGCAGGTTGAACGTTTCTTGGCACCACGCCGCTAACTGCATGCACTGCAGGCTCGGGTCCTTCTTGTGCTGGTCACACAGCTGCAGTTGCTGCGCCTTTGTGAGGGTGACTTGGGGCATCTTGAAATTGCGGAATGACACGGAGGCTTTGGAATGAGACTGCGGGTGTGTTCCCGCCTCCTTTCAATTTTTTCAAACGGTTTTGACTTTGTGTTTGTATGGTAGTCCCCCGCGTGAATAGCCAATCAGAAGAAGCCAAAATGTCACTCCTGTCAGTATGTTGGCCTCTATCTTTGAATAATTAATGCGTATAGGAGATAGCAGGTCATAAATTATAAGGTGGCTCTCTAAGACGCCCCGTACTGTAGTGAGAATTCATTCCTGTATTAGCCTCGCGGCACGCCGGGTGCTACTTGATTGCGAGTATTAATACACTTCGCTGGAGAGACAGCGATGATGTACTTTATAGTATTGTGCCTTTCACTTATTCTGCCGTCATAATTCTGGCATAACTCGAATCCCTTATCGACCTTAATTATGCCCCAGTTCCCATGTTAATTCCGGGTCGACCCTCGCCAAAATAGGTGAAAGGCACAATATTGTGAAAACCGATTAGTGCTGAATTAGCCGGTTAAACATCGATCATAGCGGATTTGAAGACTAATAAATCGGGGATGTCTCAATTATAATCGGAGTATAAATCGCTCATCGGTCTCGTAATTATGTGCAGTCTAGCAATTTCGATCAACATGCATGTACCCTCGGCCCGAGACTCGCCAAATGCAGCGACAACACCGCGCTTAAACGCGTCGCTTGCACATCTCAGTTACATGTATTATAGCGTGCGGCTTTTGCTGCTTAGTTCTGATGTTAGTGTTGTAGCCTTGACTACATAGCCAAGAACGACTGCAACGATTGTTGTTTGGCGGCAAATTTAGCCTACAAGGAGCGAATGCCGATTGCACATCGGACATTCCGTCTGAATAGCAAGCAAATCGGCGGGCTCTGGCTTAATCGGCCGATTAGCAAATGTAACTCCGACTCATATGCTCTGACTCTGTAAGTCGTCCTAGGTAGTAATCTTGAGTATAAATCGACGTACCCCAGTCTAATTAGAAGGTCGAATTTTTCAAATCGGGGGTTGTCGGTCTTATTAAGCTACTAAATCGGTGGATTAACAATCCAATAAGACATTGTAATCGGTTTCCACAATACATCATCACTGTCTCGGAGGGTGTTTTAGGGGTACTCTGGATGCCATTTTTTATGCATACCTAGAGCGGAATGAAGAAAACCGGGTTTCTCCCCCCCCCCTTCCTTTAAGGAAATTCCTTTCCCACTTCGAGAAAGAACACGGGATTCGTATTGTTCGTCCAGCGCAATCTTTGGCATGGTACGGCCAACATCAACCGCTGCTGCAAGCATGACGACTGCGAACACTGCCGATGATATTCGCGTCACCATCGATGCACTGGAGCTTGATGCGGTTGCGAGTTATTTCGACAACGATGACGATCCGTACGTCGTGTGTGAGGGAGTCTCCGTTGATGCATTTAATGAGTACGTTGGAGACGGTGAAGGACTGCGGATTGGGCTTCGATTTCTCGCCCTCTATGGTGGGCGTCTCGTGGTTGTCGATCTTCCAACGACAGTACATGAAAGCACGGAGGAAGAATTCACGTCCGAGTTCCTGACGGCAACTGGAAATGGACGCGAGGTTGCAAGTCGCGGCTCGATGACGGCGAGAAGAGCTGCCAACCCGAACAAGGAGGCTGATGCGACTTTTGGACCAATGGGATCTACACCCAACCAAACACCAGCACCGGCACCTCGTACCATTGCTGATTGGGTGACGCTCGCAGTGGAGGTTGGAAGATCTCAGACGTGGGCAAGTCTGGTGGAAGCTGCCAAGTGGTGGTGCAACTACAGTGGAATTCAGTATATCCTGCTCTTGAAGATCAGTCGTCAAGGTGTTCAAATGCGGTACGCGCTTTATGATATCGCCGTACTTGGCACTCTACCAGCGCCAACTGCAAGTGGAAGGGTTTATCAACGCACCAGAGATCAACCCGCTGTCAATGTCACCTTCGACATGCACCGAGTCTTGTCGATCCCCGCGAACCAAGCTCTCCCAAATGGTGTAAATGCAACCGCCGTTGTCGATCTACGTACCGTGATGAATCTAGTCATCCGTAGCCTTTGATAGAAAAAAGCAGTGCCACCGATTCAGGCTAATCAGAACGCGAGGAAGAGCGTCAAGACAGGAAGTCAGGCAGGCAGCTCCCCAGCCAAGGCCAAGCGCATTCTCCTAGTTGTATCGACGAAGGACTTGGAGCTTCTATCGTTCGGGGATGAGGAGGAGGCCTTCCAGGAGGAGATTGACGGAGCAGCTACAAAATCCAAGGAGAAAAGGGCGAAGAAGATGATGAGTAGCCACGACCTGCTGGACGACCGGAAGCTCAAGTCGGAGGTGGATGCGGACGTGCTCCATAGAGTCACGGAGACCAGTTTTGTTTTTGAATTGAGGTACATTGTTGTCACTTAGTTCTTCCTAACGACTACAACGACCGACGGAGACCAGTGGCGAGGCGGCCAGCGAAGAGAAGAAAGAGCGCTCGCGGGCGAACTTGAAAGCGGCAGTTGCAGCCACGTCATCGGCGAGTAAGCGCCCCCAGTCGGATGAAAAGCTGCCTGATGAGAAGGACGAAGCTACCACCAAGAGTTCTGGCTCGGCAACTGTCGATAACTTTGGGTCGGAATCGAAAGAGAAGAAAAAAGACCGCGAGGAGTACGTGAAGCTGCGGGAGGAGCTGCGGAAGTCGAAGAAGGCTGTGACGCTGCTAATGGGCGAGGAAGCGAAGAAGCAGGAGAAGGATCGTGCCTTCCAGGACATGCTCACCCCGCTGCAGCAACAACGACAGAAGTATCTGCAGCGCAAAAAGGCGAGCAGCCGCTCCGCCCGAGAGCAAGACACGCTCTCGAAGCTGAAGAAGTTCCAGGCTACTCTAGTGGACGTGAACGTCAAGCAGCTTGGGGTGTCGGACGCCAAGGAATCCGACAACAGCAAGAAAGACGAGGCTGAAGCTGAGAGCTACCATGGACAGATTCTGGAGGACGATGACGCCGACGATGACGATACGAACGACGATAAATCATGGATGACTGCCAAGCTGAAGTTCAAGAAGCACATCGACGTAAGGCTGCTGCTCTCGACGTGGGCTCATGTCGCTCTGCATTGTGATGCTAACGATTGCGTCGTGCTTGTTCGTACACAGGACCAATTTCGCGCTGGCAATGAGCTTTCGGCTGACGTAAGATCTATCTCCCTGTTTGTTGTATATACAGCGATTTCTTAACATTGGTTTTCATCGATTTGTTTGTACTTCTGCAGGACTATCTTACCATCGACTCGCGCAATGAAACGAGCCAGCGATCGAGGGGCGAGTCGAGGAGAACTGGAGATGGCGATCGCCGAGACCGATCTCAAGACCGGTCACGGGGCCGATCTCGGGACAGCAGTCGCCATAGCCACAGCCGCCACCGAGACCACGACTACAGAGACCATCGTGATGATCGCCGCCGCCGGTGAGTTAGTGTCACAAGTATGGTGCTACAGTGCAGTTAGCTGCTGGGAGCGGTGGCTACCTTGGCGTGCCGGGGTTGTCCTTACTTTCGAGTACATTTCAAGGTTTTGCGAGTAATGAGTACAGTAATGTACTCGGATTTTCGAGTACATATACTTCATTTGAACGCGTGCAGTGCATCAACTTGCTACTACCAACTCCGCTCCTGTAACGGGGTACAATCAAGTGTACCCATTACATGAAGAGTGACGGGTGTCACTCTCCCGAGTACATGGTACATGGTACATGGTACCAGTAGCTCCGCAAGCCAACCATTTGAGTTTGTGTGGGCTTTTGTATAGTTAACTTGTAGTTTGTATTGAGCCAAGTTAACTCCTTTGTAGCAAGTCAAGTCGTCCCCTTGAGGCCAGGGACACCTGAACGGCAGTTCACTTGGAGTTCGTATACTCCTGCTTCCTCTGTTAAGAAGTGCTGTGTGCCCCGTCACACTTGGTAGCACTCGTAGTCAATCCTACGCCTACGCGGGTAGATTGGTCTACCTGAATCCTCGGCGGCTCAGGTCTGTGAGCCACGATGGACCGAAGTGAGTTTCCTCACTTGACTGACTCGCAGTTCGAGTCAGTGCGGAAGATGGCGGGCATCTTCGGAAGAGATGCCCTCCGGAGCTTGGCGGCGGCGACGCCAGCCGAGCAGGTCGAGCGGGTGAGCGCGTTTGACGAGTACGAACGCGGGCTCATCGCTCATGTGCAGGGAAACTTGCTGGCTCAGATGAGTGAGCCCAGACGGGTGCAGCCTAAGCCTTTGCGGCTAGCTGTGCCTCCGTTCGAAGGGATTTGCGGCTAGCTGTGCCTCCGTTCGAAGGGAAGGAAGGGAAGGTGAGAACCTTCACTTCTGGATCCGGGAGACCGAGATCGCAATGAGCGCAGGTCTCATCTCGGCTGAGAACCTTCGAGTCGCTTTTGCGCTCTCCAATCTTGGTGGACGTGCCAAGACTTGGGCGTATACGCGCGAAGCGATGTCGCCTGGATGCTTCACATCCTGGGCTCAGCTGTGTGAGCAGCTTCGAGCCGCCTTTCTCCCGGCGAACAACGAGTTCCGCCAGCGCTCGCGCTTCCTTGCCTGCAAACAAGGGGAGCGCGAGCTGTACGCGTACGTACAGGAGATGCGCACGTTGGCAGCCTCGCTGGTGGGGAGCCCACTGTCGGAAGACGTCAAGATGACGGTCTTCGTGGACGGCCTGAAGGTCGGTCCTGTGCGCACGCATCTGTTCCGCGTGCGCACCAGCACTATGGAGGAGGCGATCCGAGTCGCCCTCCAGGAGGAGTACAGCCACAAGCAGGCTGGTGCTCTGGCTGTTGTACAGCCTGTGATCACTGACAGCGAGCCAGAACCTATGGATCTAAGTTCGGCTGAGCAGGACTCAGTCCGCTGCTACGGCTGCGGCGGACTAGGACACTATCAACGTGTCTGCCCATCGCCAGGGTCTGGGAAAAAGACCTACCCGAAGACCAGAGGGTCAAGGGGGCGCCGACGCCATGCACCGTCAGGTGCTCAAGGGGGACACAACCACCAGTAAGGACGAGGGCCTTTGTCGTGTAGGAAAACACGAGTTTACGAGTCCCCGCCCTATCGACCGAAGTCTTTAGGACGAGCCCTACCAACAACACACGCCTACCCCGAAAGGTCGGCGGATATGTCGGGATGATAAAACCTGAAGACCAGGTCCGATCCCTTATACGGGCTGGAATGTGCCTCCCTGTGTGTTGCGGGTCAGGTAGGTTACCCTTTGATTCAAATATAAGAGCACCCTTAGCCACGAGCTACGGCTAGGATGCAATGTGCAATGCGTGCTTTCGCACTAAACCTCTGTGGTCCCTCAGAAAGGAAGGGTACCAGGCCAATCGAAGCCTCTTACAGGGGCGCCGGGGCGAAGCCTCGGCTAGAAGTCAAATATACTGGGGGGTCCTCCCTCACGCCCAGCCAAACGTACAACTGTACACAGAGGTCTCTACTACCTCTTAACACTCGGCCACCTACTCACTCTTGGCCTTACCAGGATGAACACTCGGTCAATGTACCTTATGCTCACCGGCAGACATACCCCGTGTCGGCCGAGCGTATCCAGACTCTACAGCTAAGCGAAGACTTACCGGTAGACGGACTTGACCCTTGTGTGGCTTCGGGGGGAAATTCTGCTCTCTGTTTAATGTTAGAGGCCGTGAGGCCTCCCCTATAACTAATCCCTAATGTCTATACAAATATCAAGTGTGGACCGAGCTTTCGAGCTGATCTCACAACTGGACGATACCTCGCCCTAAATCCGAACTCCTACTGGGCATAAATGTACCCACTATGAAACTTCGGAGGCCCCGGCCGGCAGTTTATTATGACCCGCCGAGGCTCCCCTGTCACTCCGTAGTCTCCATCAATCTCCGTGGCACTCAAACGCGGGGAATGTGTCCGGCCAATCAGAGTCCTCGGCTAGCCATCATTCGAAGGTTCAAGACAGTTAGGCCTCGGTCGGAACTCGCCCGGCCACGGCCATTTCCCGATCTCACAGCGGCCCCCAACTCGGCCCGAGCCGTCCCAAGTGGTGAGTGCCGTGTTGCCTTCGCTCCCTTCCGCGCGTCGTCGTCATGCTGTCGTCTGGTGGCCCTGGAAGCGCGCCGCCCTTCACCTTCCCGGACCTCGGTCCAGTCTCGCAGGTGAGTCTTCGTGTGGCGTACTTGCTTGTTGTTCTGACTCGCTTCATCGTCTAACCGTCTTCAACGTCTTCAACTTGATTCATCTTGCTGCAGAGCGCTCAGCTCCTCGGACCCATGGGCCATCCCATCGACACATCGGCTCCGACCTCGGAGGCTTCGGCGGTGCCAACTCCCGCCTCTGCGTCAGCAAGCGGGGTGGCCCGACGGCCCCAGGCTTCGGATGCTGTCTCCGCGCCGTTGTGGTGAAGTGCTGAAGGAGAAGTTCCCGCTACCACGAAATTGAGTGCCACGGCAGCACGAGCGATCGATAGTCAAGAAGCGGTGGATCGGTGGATTCTGGTGTTACCAAGCCGTCGATCAACCCGACGCGAACGTAGATCAACCGTGTGAAGGGGCTTCAAGCTGATGAGAAGATCAAGGTGTTTAAGGATGGTGAAGTCAAGTCAAGATTGATAGAGGACGGACGTGGGCCAAGCCTGATCAAGGTCGAAGCATGCAGGCTGTCGATCGACTACGGCAGGTCGTGGTGGGCTAGCCCCATGGGATCAACGCCGACTCAAGCCCCGATCGAAGGCAAGCATTGATGATCCGGTATGACCTGGGACAGAAGAAGACGGATCGGCGATGGACTGCGACGCACCCAAGTCATCGATCGAGGGTTGATCACCGATCACCGATCAAGGGCCGATCGTGGAAGTCGATCGAGAGCGGATCTCCGATCGTGGAAGTCGATCGAGAGCGGATCGCCGATCGTGGAAGTCGATCGAGAGCGGATCGCCGATCGCCGATCGGGATCCTCGATCGCCGATCAGCCAAGATGGGGGGCACAGGAGAGCGAAGCCGGGGCAAGAATCCAGTAGTTGTTTGGTTGTAGGAGGATAGGCAGGATGGTAGCGGTAGAGAGACACCAGCTAAACACAAATCAGAAGAGCTTTTGCACAGAAGACCACAAGTCCCCTCAAGTCACCAAGTCCCAGGAACTACATTGGCCTCGGCAAGCGTCGACACTTCGGGTAGTGAACTAGCGGTACGGTTAAGACTGGATTAATACATTGGCCAGCTTGACCTGCTCTAGCGATCTATCTCTTGTGTGCAAGTCCTCGATCGACCGGATACTGCTTGGCCGGCGATCGTTCTCCTCTCGATCAACCTCGATCCCGCTATAGGAAGCGGCAAGCAACTCAAGGAAGGAAGGAACACACCCAGAAAGGCAACTACAGGCCTTGGATCGACTCCAGGCCGGCCGATCGCAGCGAAGAACCCTCGATCGGAGCGTATACTCGGACGCAGAGCGAAGATTCCCGCGCTGCTCCACGAACTGTCCCCGCGTCACGCCAAGACACTCGATCTTCACCCAGTGCTGCATCCTCGGAGCCCCGAGAGAGCAGATCCAGCCCGCCGACGGGTACACAAGGTGAGAACAAGTTCAGCCGATCACGGATCGTTGGGGAACCCCCTCCGTTAGTCGGTGTCTGGGCGCTGGTGGGAAGCTCGATCAAGCCTTAACCAGATTTTGGCTGATCCCGCTACACCACAATGGTGCGCGTGCCCGGATCTCTTGGGGACTCCGGATTTCACCGTGAGTCCGCAGAAGATGCGCAAGTGAAGAAAGAACCAGGGGAAGAGGCGTCGTCGGATATCGGATCGACGGAGACGCTGCTGAACAAGACGAGATCCGCGGATCGACAGAGTGCTCGGAGGACTTCTGTCGACGGAATCGAGGGCGATCTGGAGACAGATCTAGAAGACAAACCTCAACATCCTCCCCAGGTCCCTTCGGGGACCCCGGTGGATCTCGGTGCGAACCGAGATTCACTAACAAAACAAACCAAAGCTGGATCGGACCGATATGCATTCGCAGACTCGCCGATCAGGCTCGATCCCGACTACCTGGACGCGATCGTAGACAAGGCCCAGATCGCGCGGAGGAAGCTGAGAGCGCCTGGCTTGGACGACGAAGATCCCGGATCGCTGGCGCCCGACTGGTCTGAGGCGGACTTGGAACGTCAGTATCACCTGAAGGAGCTGCGGGACTTCTTGCGTCAAGATCCTGTCATGGTGATCGTGCGGCCGAAGCAGATCGGCGACCCGAAGGGCCCGATCTCGGCCCCCCGCGCGACGGACAACAAGTTGTCGGCGGTGAAGAACCTGCTCGGACTGCTGAAGGAAGCCGGCTTCGTAGCTGGCGCCTTCGAGGCGAATGATCTCTTCGATCTAGATCTGGACGTGATCCAGACGGCGATCCAGACATTGGTCGACAAGCTGAGACCTCTGGTCGACGTGATCGCGGACCGTCCGGACCCGAAGGTGCCAGATCTTGCGTCGCCAGCACCTGTGTCGTCACCGCGGGTGGAATCTACAGGGTACCGATCGTCATCTCCCTACGTCTCGGCAGCCGAACATGTATCGGATACGTCGTCTGAGCCTCAGCGTATGTCTCTGGGTCCTTCCGGATCGGCGATGTTGGAGGCCCGATCGCGTAGTCAACGCCAAGAACGCACGCGATCAGGATCTCGGAAGCAGAAACCCAAGTCGGCCGATCGCACCACCAGTGCTACCGGATCGGATGAGTCGAACGGCAGATTGGAGTCCTACTTTCAGGCTGCGATGGCCAGATTCTTGAGCGAACAACAGGCCGCGGTGGCGACGCCCGCTCCAGCGGTCGACGATAACGTGGGATCACGAGACGTGGAGATGGAATCAGCCGGATCACCAGATCAAGACGGCTCGCAGTGGGAATACGACCCGGACGACATCGATCTGCCGAGTTCGGCCCCTGCGGTGGTGGCTACCGCTGCCTCGGGATCCACCGGGTCTCCCCTGATCCAACGTGTGCGGATCTCAGCAATGTCCGATCTGAAGGAGTTCAGTGGCAAAGATCAAGACGAAGACCGAGCCCGATCGTGGATCAGCAAGGTGAAATCGGCCTTCATGCGCGATCAAGCCACGGATGAAGAGAAGTGCCTGACTTTTGCAGATCTGCTGACAGGACCGGCGAAGAACTGGTATCGCCAGCTGGGCCGATCGACACGGAACAAGTGGAGCGATCTGCTCCGGAGTTTCCAGATCCAGTATTGTGGCCTAGGAGTGTCAGTGGCTTGGCAGTACTATCACTCTCGCAAACGATCGGATGAATCGCCGCTGGATTACCTCTATCGACTGAATGTGGCGGCTCTGCGTGCGAGATTGAAGATCAAGGATGGAGATTCCAAGGCCCGTCGAGAACATGTCGAACATTTTATTGAGACCTTGGGCGATCATGAACAGGCCGATCAGCTAACCCTACTTCGGCTTGCGGACGCGGATGATCTGGAGGAAGTCCTGCGCGCTCGAGAACGCGCGAAGAGCAGACAGAAACGATCTGCCTTCGGATCGAAGTATCGCCAGAAGGTTCCGACCTCAGCACCAGCAGCTGCGACCAAGCGGGCGGTGCGTGCAGTTCAGATCGCGAACCAGGAGTCTGGATCAGACACCGGATCGGACGGATCGGACTCGGAAGGTGACCTACGTCGCGTCTACCTAGCGTCGGCTGAGGACAAGTCTCGCAACACTGGGGGCGACACGACGAAGCAGGATCGAAGCACCCAAGCGCCGATCGTCCATGACTCACCTCGATCAGACCCAAGATCGCGATCGGCGCCGGATGGATCGGACCGATCAAGCCGCTGCTCACACTGTGGATCGCGGAAGCACACGGATCTGGATTGCTGGAGACGTTTGACGTGCGAGAAAGCGAGGACATCCGGCGGATCGTTGCCTGTTCGTATGCCGCGGATGCGGCGAGCTGCATGAGATGGGCAAGTGTCCGATGGAGGAATTCTACAATCAGATCCGTCAATGGTTCAACCCGGTGAAGCACGCAGGCATGTTGCCCGCGATCGCCGAGAAGATGTTAAACTAGGACGCTCGCCGGGTTGGAATCCGGTACGAGCCGAGCGTTCTAGGTATTGCATCTATGCGTACGTGAACAAGAACACGGTAGATCGAGTAAGTGGACGGACTGATCTACGCGGTAATACATGTGATCTGCATGCGAAATCTGCCGCCAAGGTCTTGAGTCTACATCGATCGGACGACTTCAACCGCTCTGACGCCGAAGTGCCCTTGGATCTCCAGTCTGGTGAAACCTGGGGTTATTGGAAGCAACGCAGACCGGAAGAATGGTTCAGGCCAGCTGATGGAGAAGTGACGACTGAGATCCCGAAGCATGATCATGATCGAAGTCTGCCTTGCGTCAGCGAACACCGCCGATCTGGTGATGTGGTGACCGATCTACTTCCTGGAGAGTCCAGGGGGTATTGGAAGCACCATTCGCCAGGTAGGTGGTTCCGTCAGGCCAAGATCACTGGCAAGATCAACAATGAGAAGTCGATCTTACTCTTAGACACCGGCGCCGAGGTGTCCATCGTGGACACCGCCTTTGCTCGTAAGGTGGGGTGCTATGTCGACACGAGTCAGAGCCAGGAGTGTGTGGGAATTGGAGAAAGCGTGTACATGACGGAAGGAAGGACCAGGATCAAGGTTACGCTAGCAGGATCGCTGGTGTATTTCTTCGATATTTGGGTCGGCGATCTGTCAGGGCAAGAGGCGATCTTGGGTATGGACTTCATGGTTCCTGCTGGGATCCGCCTCGATCTCGCGGACGGCTCTATCTGTCTGCCCGACGAAGTCAAGATCCAGCTAAGCGGACGCCGACAGCTGTATAATGACAACGTACGGCACGTGTGCGTGGATCAAGGAGTGCAGATCGCGATCGGAGATTCGTTCGAGCTCCCGCTGCGGATGAAGGTGACAGATCGAGAGAAGCTGTGGGTTACCCGCGGAGATCGTTGGGTGCCGACCGTGGTCCGTGGACCTGGTCGGATCCGATATCTCCAGATCACCAACATCGGGGACAAGGACCTCGTCCTGCACCGGAATGAACGGATTGCGATGTGGCTGGCCGGAGATCGGATACCCCGGGTGCCAGGATATGTGTCGATCGGGTCCCGTCGCTACATGGAATGGCAGAACTTAGCCTTCCAAGCCACGACGGAGGACCAGCTGGCTAACGAGGAAGTACCAGCTGGACCGCCAGTATCGGCCGTCGAGCGACCGACTTATCCGACGCCCCGAGCCATTCTCCAGAGACCCGAGGTATCCCCGATCGCCGATCAGTCGGTAGGCCCACTCGATCCGACCAGTGGATCGGAGGTGAAGCGTCCCGATCCGGGGGTGGCTGCCGTTGATGCGCTTCGATCAGGGGGCGAATCGCGGCATGCAGCGATGGATGTCGCGAAGCCACCAGTTGATAAAGTCTCAGAGAACGGCGGAACAGTGTTCCCTCACGTGCCATCGGCCGATCAGGTCGACGGTTGTGCCGTCGAACCAGATCTCGGGGGCGGGAGTACCGATCGGGTACCTTATGTGGTGGCCTTAGCCGTCGAAGAGTCGAAATCGAGTGAGGATGACGGTGTCCCAGCATCGGAACGACGGCCGCATGTGGCCGAAGACTCATCGATCGTTGGAGGTGATCAGTTAGAAGTCGAGACCAAACCCACCGCCATTCGGGACGATCCCGTCGCGACTGAACCAGATCGAGATGCTGACGCGGATGATCGGGATGTTGACGCTGATGATCAAGTCCATTACCACGAGGGCGGGAATCTGTCAGCCGAAGACGTCGAGGGCGAGTTAGCTGTGCTTCCTGAAATTGTGATCTCGACGACAGATGAGGTCAAGATTGACGACATCAAGGTGGGAGATCTGGAGTTCAACACCCCGGAGGAGATCGATCGACTGCGAAAGAAGATCTGGCACAGGAGGCACCTGCTGATCGGCAAGGGCAATGCGCTTCCGCCAGCTGCCCGAGGCGTCACCTGCGACATCGACGTGGGCGATGCGAAGCCGATCGCCCAACGAGTTCGGAAGGTCGCCCCTCAGTTCGTGGAGAAAGTGTCGGATCTGATCAAGGGATTGCTGTCGGCCAAGATGATCAGGAAGTCCCGATCGCCGTGGGCTTCGCCGATCGTCGTGATCATCAAGAAGAACGGAGTGGATATCAGGTTGTGTATCGATTATCGGCTCGTCAACAGCCTGACCAGGCTGATGGTGTATCCGATGCCCCTGATCAACGATCTGCTGGAAGACCTGGACAAAGTGCTCTGGTATTGCTCGCTGGACATGGCTAGTGGATTCTGGGTGGTGACGATGACCGATCGAGCTCGTGCGATCTCAGCTTTTATCACTCACATGGGTCTGTTCGAGTGGAATCGGATGCCGTTCGGCCTGAAGAACGCTCCTCAGATCTATCAGCGACTTCTAGACGACGCGCTGTACGGGTTCACCAGGATCCCGCGATCGTCGGGCTCCGAAGTCACTACGGACTTGATCGAGTCAGGAGAGCCAGAAGATCCGGGGCGTCCATCAGTGTTGGGGCGCAGATCGTACATCGATGACATCCTGGTGACGGCCGGATCATGGGATGAGCTGTGTGATCGTGTGGATCACCTGCTGGATGCTTGCGATAAGTGGAACCTCTCGATCAGTGTGGAGAAGAGCTCTTGGGGGATGCGCAAGGTGGAGTATCTGGGACATCGCGTGTCGAACGACGGGCTGGAAGCCAATCCGAAGGATCTCGCGACACTGACGGATCTGCCGTTCCCGGGATCGCTGCGATCGATGCAGTCATTCTTGGGTAGCCTCAATTACTACAGCCGTTTCTTGGAAGACTACACGATCTACGCGGCGATCCTGTATGAACTGCGCGAGGTTGACTTCGCCGAACTGAAGAAGCATCCCGATCTGCGCCAGATCTTGGATCGTGAAGCGCCGAACTCAGCAGATCGGAACTCGGCGGACCCCGATCAGACGCACGTTCCTGAAGTCAAAGTGGGAGACGAACGTTGGATCCGTGCTCATCGTGCGTTCTCGACACTGAAGACGGAGATCGCGACGACACCGATCCTGCGGCATTTCGATCGCGATCGAACTCCGGTTCTGATCGTGTATGCGAGTGACTGGGCCATCTCGGCCGCGCTGATGCAGGAACATGATCAGATCTACCATCCCGTTACCTTCGCCAGTCGAACGCTGAAATCGAATGAACTGAACTACAACGTGATGGAGAAGGAAGTGCTGGCGCTGTTACGGATCCTGGACTTGAACTACAATATGCTGGTTGGACGATCGATCCGGGTCCTGACCCGACACTCGACGTTGGCGTGGCTGTTCCGATCGCCCGGTCTTCAAGGTCGATTGGGTCAGTGGGCTGCACTCCTATCGCCCTGGACTCTCGAGATCACGAAGTGCACCAAGGGAGAGGACGAGATATTGGGGGCGATCGCCGCTAGTATTACGCCTCGATCGGACGTTGACGACGCGTTGATCGCGATCGCACCGAAGAAAGAACCCCGACGGAAAATCCAGGCCCCGATCCCGACTGTGCGCGCCGACGAAGAGCTCCTGGTGATTAGTTTTGACGGATCCGCACGTGTCAAGCGAGGCGGGGGCGCGTACAGTGCGATCTTGTGGAGGTTGCCCGAATGGAGTGTGGTGAAGGCACGATCGGGCTATGCTGAAGGGCTGACCGTCAACGAGGCGGAGTATCACGGTCTGTTGTTGGGTTTCGACCTCCTCAACGGCATGGATCGCGGCCGACTGGTGGTCTGCGGCGACTCCAACCTGGTGATCCGACAAGTACGGGGCGAGATCGACTGCAAAGCACCCAAGCTGACGTTGTTGAAGCAGAAGGTGCTCGATCGGCTGCGGAACTGGCCAGATCATGAACTGTTACATGTGAAACGAGATTGGAACGGAAGCGCCGACAGCCTGGCCAGCGCAGCACTCCAACGTGAAGGAGGCGTCGTCGTCGAGGATGAGGCCGATCACTTGGATCTGGTGACATTGAACCGGCTCGATGAGATCCTGGTGGTCAGATCTGACGAACCGATCGACCGGCTATCGCCGATGACTACCCGATCGAACGCCCGATCACGACCGAATCCGACTGTCATGCAAGAGGAATTCGTGCGAGGACTGCGGATCGATCGGATTCGTCGAGCACAAGATGAAGAGGTGTGGATCGCAGGCATGAAGAAGTACCTGATGGGAGATGTGGCTGATCTGACGCAGGATGAGGCTCGATCCTATGGCAACATTGCGGCGGACTACGAGATCGATGACAATGATCTGCTGTTCTACTGTCCGCCCTCCAAGCGATCGGAGGCAGATCGAGATGGATTGATGAGACTGGTTGCACCGGAGACGCTGCACCAAGATATCTTGCATCACTATCACTCTACTGTGGAAGGCGGTCACCAAGGGATTGGACGTACCTATCAGCGGATCCGTGATCACTTTCACTGGAGGGGTCTCTTCAGGAGTGTGCAGAAGTATGTCGGAGAATGTGTCGACTGCGAGACCGGCAAAGGACGACCTACGATCAGGGGCGAGTCACCGGGGAACATCCAGGCGACCTACCCGTTCCAGATCATAGCGATGGATCACATACCTTCGCTGCCCAAGTCATACAAAGGTAACACCGAACTGCTGATCTGGATCGATCTGTTCACAGGATACGTGATCGCGAAGGCCAGCTCCTCCCGAACGGCGCAGACGATCGCCGAATCTTACGAAGAGTGTGTGTTCCGGCGGTTCGGTGCCAGCGAGGTGATCAGGCATGATCGCGAACCGGGATTTATGGCTGACTTCTTCCGCGCCTTTAACAAGATCCTGGGTATGCGTCAGCGAGCGACGATGGCATATCGGCCCCAAGCGAACGGTACTGCGGAACGAATGGTACAAACAGCGACGAGAGCCTTGAAGATGTTCGTGGAGGATCTGGATCAGAAGGATTGGGATGAATACGCAGAACGATTGACCTTCGCGATCAACACGGCTCAAGATCGGATTCGTGGAGACTCGCCTTTTTACCTGGTGCATGGTTGGGATCCTCGATCGACGCTTGAGGCGACGATACCTTTGGGTAGCACTCGGACGCGGGACCGGAACCCTCGGCGGTGGCGTTATCGGATCCAGAGGCACTACGATCAGGCTCGAAGTCAGGTGAATGCTCGTTTACGGGAGGCGATCGCTGATCGGGCCGATCGACACAATGAAGAAGTTCGACCGCACTCGATCGAGGCTGGATCGCAGGTGTGGTTGTACCTGGATCGCGTGAAGGAAGGATATGCACGGAAGCTAGCTCACCTGTGGCACGGCCCATTTCGCGTTGCCGAGAAGGTGAACGAGTACACGATGAAGCTTCAGATTGCTGGTACGGACTATCACCTGTTCCCGATCGTACATGTGTCCAAGCTGAAGTTGGTTAAGGACTTCCCCGATCGACCGCAGATCGCGCTCACAGTGAACGAAGCCGATCGACTGGATTTCGACGAGATCCTACTTCCGGAGGATAGCTGGACCCCCGATCGAGACGCGAACGAGTACGAAGTGGAAAAGATCGTAGACATGAGGACGGGCAGAAGGACGCGGTACGGCCGGACGTATCGGGAGTTCCTGGTACACTGGAAGGGTTACGATGATCCTGACTGGGTGGATGAAGCCGATCTCAACTGTGGAGCTCTGTTGTACGAGTTCCTCCGAGATCGTGTGAACCGGAACCGGTTTAACGCGATGCAGTCTCACGAGGAAGAGTGAGATCGGACCGCCAGGGCGAGCTGGTCGCCTTGGTGAGCGAGATGGATGACGGATCGACGGGGAGGCCGTCGATCGGAGGAAAAGGTTGTATGTGGATGCATGTATATGTATGAGAAGTGCAGATCGGAAGGTTATGGAGCGACCGCGATGTGTTACGATGGTGGATCTTGGCTGATCGTGTTGGAAATGAGTGGAGCGATCAAGGTCAACAGTCGCACGGCGGGGACGAAGTATTGTAATGGAATGAATTCTGCACGTCCATCGCGTCGTTCCGGGCCTGCTCCGCCTCGGCCATCATTACCCGGTACTGCTCGATCGGCACCCGCTGCACAGACGCAGCAGTATCCGAGCGCGCAGGCCGCTGATGATTTGACGTGGCCGACGAAACCGGCGGCTGTTCAGGTCGAAGGGTCGCGCGCGACGTTTCGCCACAATGTTCCGCCCTGCCGTCGCGATGGTCCACCCCGCTGATTGACGCGGCTGGCGACGTCAGGTGACGATTGAAGAGGATCGGTCATCGGATTGACTACGACCTCGGGTGGACTGATCAATCGACAGGCTGATCGCTGCAGCTGATCACTGCAGCCGATCGTGTGAGCCGATCGTGTGAGCCGATCGTGTGAACCGGACTGATATTACGGCTGCTGGATATTACGGCTGCTGGATACCGACATCGTGGTTGAACTCGTAGTGAAGACGCGAGATCGGCAGCGCCAGAGAGTATCGGTCCCACTAGCGATCGTGTTTGCTCGCCTCAACAATCGGGTTGATCTCGGCAGACTACGCAACTGAGGTGCATGGAAAGTTGGAGACTGTGTCCGTAGTGAGCCGCCGTACGACCCGACTTACGGAAAGGGGGCGGTTGTGGTGAAGTGCTGAAGGAGAAGTTCCCGCTACCACGAAATTGAGTGCCACGGCAGCACGAGCGATCGATAGTCAAGAAGCGGTGGATCGGTGGATTCTGGTGTTACCAAGCCGTCGATCAACCCGACGCGAACGTAGATCAACCGTGTGAAGGGGCTTCAAGCTGATGAGAAGATCAAGGTGTTTAAGGATGGTGAAGTCAAGTCAAGATTGATAGAGGACGGACGTGGGCCAAGCCTGATCAAGGTCGAAGCATGCAGGCTGTCGATCGACTACGGCAGGTCGTGGTGGGCTAGCCCCATGGGATCAACGCCGACTCAAGCCCCGATCGAAGGCAAGCATTGATGATCCGGTATGACCTGGGACAGAAGAAGACGGATCGGCGATGGACTGCGACGCACCCAAGTCATCGATCGAGGGTTGATCACCGATCACCGATCAAGGGCCGATCGTGGAAGTCGATCGAGAGCGGATCGCCGATCGCCGATCGGGATCCTCGATCGCCGATCAGCCAAGATGGGGGGCACAGGAGAGCGAAGCCGGGGCAAGAATCCAGTAGTTGTTTGGTTGTAGGAGGATAGGCAGGATGGTAGCGGTAGAGAGACACCAGCTAAACACAAATCAGAAGAGCTTTTGCACAGAAGACCACAAGTCCCCTCAAGTCACCAAGTCCCAGGAACTACATTGGCCTCGGCAAGCGTCGACACTTCGGGTAGTGAACTAGCGGTACGGTTAAGACTGGATTAATACATTGGCCAGCTTGACCTGCTCTAGCGATCTATCTCTTGTGTGCAAGTCCTCGATCGACCGGATACTGCTTGGCCGGCGATCGTTCTCCTCTCGATCAACCTCGATCCCGCTATAGGAAGCGGCAAGCAACTCAAGGAAGGAAGGAACACACCCAGAAAGGCAACTACAGGCCTTGGATCGACTCCAGGCCGGCCGGTCGCAGCGAAGAACCCTCGATCGGAGCGTATACTCGGACGCAGAGCGAAGATTCCCGCGCTGCTCCACGAACTGTCCCCGCGTCACGCCAAGACACTCGATCTTCACCCAGTGCTGCATCCTCGGAGCCCCGAGAGAGCAGATCCAGCCCGCCGACGGGTACACAAGGTGAGAACAAGTTCAGCCGATCACGGATCGTTGGGGAACCCCCTCCGTTAGTCGGTGTCTGGGCACTGGTGGGAAGCTCGATCAAGCCTTAACCAGACTTTGGCTGATCCCGCTACACCACACCGTCTGCGTCGTTGTCTGGTACTGCTGGCAGCGCCGGGGCCGCTCCGTCACCAACTCCCGCCTCTGCAGGTGCACGCGGGGTGGCGAGCAGTCTCCAGGCTGCGCCTCAGTTCGCTTCTGATCAAACTTCGGTTGTCCGCGCTGGAGAGGTTTCGGCTTCGAGTGCAGCGGTTTCGGCGTTGCCAACTTCCGCTTTGCAATCTGCTAGCGGGGCTTCGTCGAACCCTGGGTCCACTCAGCTGATCCCTCGGTCTTCGCCTGACTCAAGTCCTCTGCGCGAGGCTTCGTCGAACGCCGCACACTTCTGTCGCACTGGTGACCCTCTGCCCGCTGTTCCGCACGAGGCTTCGCGTCCCGCTCAGCTCCCTTCGGCGCAATGGTTGGTGGTTGAAGACATAGTTCACGCAGAGGTTTCAAGCGCTGTGGGTGACCTTCGCGCAATGACGGAGCGACGTTTCACAGACCTCGCCCACCTGATGATAGGCTTGGTGCGTCACCCTCCGCTTCGGGTCGACTACGAACTCGACCAGCGGCTTGAGCGGGCTCGCAGCCTCGGAGAGGTCGTCCAAGCGCTCAATCCGGACCCTTGTTCGCCTCCCATGGGTTGGGATGAAGAGATGCGACAGCTCCAGCTCGACGTCAAGTACCATGAAAATCGCGCCCGACACTTCGAGTCGCTGCTCAACAAAGAGACCGACCTCAAGAATCAAGCTCAGATCCTGTGTCACCGAGCTTCGTTCGAGCGTAACGAGCTCTTCGAGGTCGTCAAGTCGCTTCGCCATGAGCGCGACGAAGTCTCGCGTCAATTGAGGAAGTCCAACTCCGCCATGGCAACGAACGACGAGACGATCGCTCTGCTGAAGTCCCAGTGTGAGCGGTACGAGGCTTCTCTCAAGGCTTCTGACTCGCTCTTGGCGAAGGATCGTGAGCTGTTCAAGTCGGGTCTCATCGAGTACAACCGCAACATGCGGCAGCTCCGAGCTCTCCTCGTCGACCAGGCGCGCGGTCAACCGGAGACTCAAGACCTCGTCCGGCGTATGGATGAGAACATCTTGCCTCGCGCTTTCGAAGCTTTCCTGGGTGTGCTCGACTCTTCGGCTGCCTCCTCTGCAGAGGCTCCTGCTTCGCGTTCTCGAGAGACTTCGGCTCACTCCGGTACTGTTCGCTGTCGTGTAGGAAAACACGAGTTTACGAGTCCCCGCCCTATCGACCGAAGTCTTTAGGACGAGCCCTACCAACAACACACGCCTACCCCGAAAGGTCGGCGGATATGTCGGGATGATAAAACCTGAAGACCAGGTCCGATCCCTTATACGGGCTGGAATGTGCCTCCCTGTGTGTTGCGGGTCAGGTAGGTTACCCTTTGATTCAAATATAAGAGCACCCTTAGCCACGAGCTACGGCTAGGATGCAATGTGCAATGCGTGCTTTCGCACTAAACCTCTGTGGTCCCTCAGAAAGGAAGGGTACCAGGCCAATCGAAGCCTCTTACAGGGGCGCCGGGGCGAAGCCTCGGCTAGAAGTCAAATATACTGGGGGGTCCTCGCCTCACGCCCAGCCAAACGTACAACTGTACACAGAGGTCTCTACTACCTCTTAACACTCGGCCACCTACTCACTCTTGGCCTTACCAGGATGAACACTCGGTCAATGTACCTTATGCTCACCGGCAGACATACCCCGTGTCGGCCGAGCGTATCCAGACTCTACAGCTAAGCGAAGACTTACCGGTAGACGGACTTGACCCTTGTGTGGCTTCGGGGGGAAATTCTGCTCTCTGTTTAATGTTAGAGGCCGTGAGGCCTCCCCTATAACTAATCCCTAATGTCTATACAAATATCAAGTGTGGACCGAGCTTTCGAGCTGATCTCACAACTGGACGATACCTCGCCCTAAATCCGAACTCCTACTGGGCATAAATGTACCCACTATGAAACTTCGGAGGCCCCGGCCGGCAGTTTATTATGACCCGCCGAGGCTCCCCTGTCACTCCGTAGTCTCCATCAATCTCCGTGGCACTCAAACGCGGGGAATGTGTCCGGCCAATCAGAGTCCTCGGCTAGCCATCATTCGAAGGTTCAAGACAGTTAGGCCTCGGTCGGAACTCGCCCGGCCACGGCCATTTCCCGATCTCACAGCGGCCCCCAACTCGGCCCGAGCCGTCCCAAGTGGTGAGTGCCGTGTTGCCTTCGCTCCCTTCCGCGCGTCGTCGTCATGCTGTCGTCTGGTGGCCCTGGAAGCGCGCCGCCCTTCACCTTCCCGGACCTCGGTCCAGTCTCGCAGGTGAGTCTTCGTGTGGCGTACTTGCTTGTTGTTCTGACTCGCTTCATCGTCTAACCGTCTTCAACGTCTTCAACTTGATTCATCTTGCTGCAGCGCTCAGCTCCTCGACCCATGGGCCATCCCATCGACACATCGGCTCCGACCTCGGAAGCTTCGGCGGTGCCAACTCCCGCCTCTGCGTCAGCAAGCGGGGTGCCCCGACGGCCCCAGGCTTCGGATGCTGTCTCCGCGCCGTCTGCGTCGTTGTCTGGTACTGCTGGCAGCGCCGGGGCCGCTCCGTCACCAACTCCCGCCTCTGCAGGTGCACGCGGGGTGGCGAGCAGTCTCCAGGCTGCGCCTCAGTTCGCTTCTGATCAAGCTTCGGTTGTCCGCGCTGGAGAGGTTCCGGCTTCGAGTGCAGCGGTTTCGGCGTTGCCAACTTCCGCTTTGCAATCTGCTAGCGGGGCTTCGTCGAACCCTGGGTCCACTCAGCTGATCCCTCGGTCTTCGCCTGACTCAAGTCCTCTGCGCGAGGCTTCGTCGAACGCCGCACACTTCTGTCGCACTGGTGACCCTCTGCCCGCTGTTCCGCACGAGGCTTCGCGTCCCGCTCAGCTCCCTTCGGCGCAATGGTTGGTGGTTGAAGACATAGTTCACGCAGAGGTTTCAAGCGCTGTGGGTGACCTTCGCGCAATGACGGAGCGACGTTTCACAGACCTCGCCCACCTGATGATAGGCTTGGTGCGTCACCCTCCGCTTCGGGTCGACTACGAACTCGACCAGCGGCTTGAGCGGGCTCGCAGCCTCGGAGAGGTCGTCCAAGCGCTCAATCCGGACCCTTGTTCGCCTCCCATGGGTTGGGATGAAGAGATGCGACAGCTCCAGCTCGACGTCAAGTACCATGAAAATCGCGCCCGACACTTCGAGTCGCTGCTCAACAAAGAGACCGACCTCAAGAATCAAGCTCAGATCCTGTGTCACCGAGCTTCGTTCGAGCGTAACGAGCTCTTCGAGGTCGTCAAGTCGCTTCGCCATGAGCGCGACGAAGTCTCGCGTCAATTGAGGAAGTCCAACTCCGCCATGGCAACGAACGACGAGACGATCGCTCTGCTGAAGTCCCAGTGTGAGCGGTACGAGGCTTCTCTCAAGGCTTCTGACTCGCTCTTGGCGAAGGATCGTGAGCTGTTCAAGTCGGGTCTCGTCGAGTACAACCGCAACATGCGGCAGCTCCGAGCTCTCCTCGTCGACCAGGCGCGCGGTCAACCGGAGACTCAAGACCTCGTCCGGCGTATGGATGAGAACATCTTGCCTCGCGCTTTCGAAGCTTTCCTGGGTGTGCTCGACTCTTCGGCTGCCTCCTCTGCAGAGGCTCCTGCTTCGCGTTCTCGAGAGACTTCGGCTCACTCCGGTACTGTTCGCTGTCGTGTAGGAAAACACGCGTTTACGAGTCCCCGCCCTATCGACCGAAGTCTTTAGGACGAGCCCTACCAACAACACACGCCTACCCCGAAAGGTCGGCGGATATGTCGGGATGATAAAACCTGAAGACCAGGTCCGATCCCTTATACGAGCTGGAATGTGCCTCCCTGTGTGTTGCGGGTCAGGTAGGTTACCCTTTGATTCAAATATAAGAGCACCCTTAGCCACGAGCTACGGCTAGGATGCAATGTGCAATGCGTGCTTTCGCACTAAACCTCTGTGGTCCCTCAGAAAGGAAGGGTACCAGGCCAATCGAAGCCTCTTACAGGGGCGCCGGGGCGAAGCCTCGGCTAGAAGTCAAATATACTGGGGGGTCCTCGCCTCACGCCCAGCCAAACGTACAACTGTACACAGAGGTCTCTACTACCTCTTAACACTCGGCCACCTACTCACTCTTGGCCTTACCAGGATGAACACTCGGTCAATGTACCTTATGCTCACCGGCAGACATACCCCGTGTCGGCCGAGCGTATCCAGACTCTACAGCTAAGCGAAGACTTACCGGTAGACGGACTTGACCCTTGTGTGGCTTCGGGGGGAAATTCTGCTCTCTGTTTAATGTTAGAGGCCGTGAGGCCTCCCCTATAACTAATCCCTAATGTCTATACAAATATCAAGTGTGGACCGAGCTTTCGAGCTGATCTCACAACTGGACGATACCTCGCCCTAAATCCGAACTCCTACTGGGCATAAATGTACCCACTATGAAACTTCGGAGGCCCCGGCCGGCAGTTTATTATGACCCGCCGAGGCTCCCCTGTCACTCCGTAGTCTCCATCAATCTCCGTGGCACTCAAACGCGGGGAATGTGTCCGGCCAATCAGAGTCCTCGGCTAGCCATCATTCGAAGGTTCAAGACAGTTAGGCCTCGGTCGGAACTCGCCCGGCCACGGCCATTTCCCGATCTCACAGCGGCCCCCAACTCGGCCCGAGCCGTCCCAAGTGGTGAGTGCCGTGTTGCCTTCGCTCCCTTCCGCGCGTCGTCGTCATGCTGTCGTCTGGTGGCCCTGGAAGCGCGCCGCCCTTCACCTTCCCGGACCTCGGTCCAGTCTCGCAGGTGAGTCTTCGTGTGGCGTACTTGCTTGTTGTTCTGACTCGCTTCATCGTCTAACCGTCTTCAACGTCTTCAACTTGATTCATCTTGCTGCAGAGCGCTCAGCTCCTCGACCCATGGGCCATCCCATCGACACATCGGCTCCGACCTCGGAAGCTTCGGCGGTGCCAACTCCCGCCTCTGCGTCAGCAAGCGGGGTGCCCCGACGGCCCCAGGCTTCGGATGCTGTCTCCGCGCCGTCTGCGTCGTTGTCTGGTACTGCTGGCAGCGCCGGGGCCGCTCCGTCACCAACTCCCGCCTCTGCAGGTGCACGCGGGGTGGCGAGCAGTCTCCAGGCTGCGCCTCAGTTCGCTTCTGATCAAGCTTCGGTTGTCCGCGCTGGAGAGGTTCCGGCTTCGAGTGCAGCGGTTTCGGCGTTGCCAACTTCCGCTTTGCAATCTGCTAGCGGGGCTTCGTCGAACCCTGGGTCCACTCAGCTGATCCCTCGGTCTTCGCCTGACTCAAGTCCTCTGCGCGAGGCTTCGTCGAACGCCGCACACTTCTGTCGCACTGGTGACCCTCTGCCCGCTGTTCCGCACGAGGCTTCGCGTCCCGCTCAGCTCCCTTCGGCGCAATGGTTGGTGGTTGAAGACATAGTTCACGCAGAGGTTTCAAGCGCTGTGGGTGACCTTCGCGCAATGACGGAGCGACGTTTCACAGACCTCGCCCACCTGATGATAGGCTTGGTGCGTCACCCTCCGCTTCGGGTCGACTACGAACTCGACCAGCGGCTTGAGCGGGCTCGCAGCCTCGGAGAGGTCGTCCAAGCGCTCAATCCGGACCCTTGTTCGCCTCCCATGGGTTGGGATGAAGAGATGCGACAGCTCCAGCTCGACGTCAAGTACCATGAAAATCGCGCCCGACACTTCGAGTCGCTGCTCAACAAAGAGACCGACCTCAAGAATCAAGCTCAGATCCTGTGTCACCGAGCTTCGTTCGAGCGTAACGAGCTCTTCGAGGTCGTCAAGTCGCTTCGCCATGAGCGCGACGAAGTCTCGCGTCAATTGAGGAAGTCCAACTCCGCCATGGCAACGAACGACGAGACGATCGCTCTGCTGAAGTCCCAGTGTGAGCGGTACGAGGCTTCTCTCAAGGCTTCTGACTCGCTCTTGGCGAAGGATCGTGAGCTGTTCAAGTCGGGTCTCGTCGAGTACAACCGCAACATGCGGCAGCTCCGAGCTCTCCTCGTCGACCAGGCGCGCGGTCAACCGGAGACTCAAGACCTCGTCCGGCGTATGGATGAGAACATCTTGCCTCGCGCTTTCGAAGCTTTCCTGGGTGTGCTCGACTCTTCGGCTGCCTCCTCTGCAGAGGCTCCTGCTTCGCGTTCTCGAGAGACTTCGGCTCACTCCGGTACTGTTCGCTGTCGTGTAGGAAAACACGCGTTTACGAGTCCCCGCCCTATCGACCGAAGTCTTTAGGACGAGCCCTACCAACAACACACGCCTACCCCGAAAGGTCGGCGGATATGTCGGGATGATAAAACCTGAAGACCAGGTCCGATCCCTTATACGGGCTGGAATGTGCCTCCCTGTGTGTTGCGGGTCAGGTAGGTTACCCTTTGATTCAAATATAAGAGCACCCTTAGCCACGAGCTACGGCTAGGATGCAATGTGCAATGCGTGCTTTCGCACTAAACCTCTGTGGTCCCTCAGAAAGGAAGGGTACCAGGCCAATCGAAGCCTCTTACAGGGGCGCCGGGGCGAAGCCTCGGCTAGAAGTCAAATATACTGGGGGGTCCTCCCTCACGCCCAGCCAAACGTACAACTGTACACAGAGGTCTCTACTACCTCTTAACACTCGGCCACCTACTCACTCTTGGCCTTACCAGGATGAACACTCGGTCAATGTACCTTATGCTCACCGGCAGACATACCCCGTGTCGGCCGAGCGTATCCAGACTCTACAGCTAAGCGAAGACTTACCGGTAGACGGACTTGACCCTTGTGTGGCTTCGGGGGGAAATTCTGCTCTCTGTTTAATGTTAGAGGCCGTGAGGCCTCCCCTATAACTAATCCCTAATGTCTATACAAATATCAAGTGTGGACCGAGCTTTCGAGCTGATCTCACAACTGGACGATACCTCGCCCTAAATCCGAACTCCTACTGGGCATAAATGTACCCACTATGAAACTTCGGAGGCCCCGGCCGGCAGTTTATTATGACCCGCCGAGGCTCCCCTGTCACTCCGTAGTCTCCATCAATCTCCGTGGCACTCAAACGCGGGGAATGTGTCCGGCCAATCAGAGTCCTCGGCTAGCCATCATTCGAAGGTTCAAGACAGTTAGGCCTCGGTCGGAACTCGCCCGGCCACGGCCATTTCCCGATCTCACAGCGGCCCCCAACTCGGCCCGAGCCGTCCCAAGTGGTGAGTGCCGTGTTGCCTTCGCTCCCTTCCGCGCGTCGTCGTCATGCTGTCGTCTGGTGGCCCTGGAAGCGCGCCGCCCTTCACCTTCCCGGACCTCGGTCCAGTCTCGCAGGTGAGTCTTCGTGTGGCGTACTTGCTTGTTGTTCTGACTCGCTTCATCGTCTAACCGTCTTCAACGTCTTCAACTTGATTCATCTTGCTGCAGAGCGCTCAGCTCCTCGACCCATGGGCCATCCCATCGACACATCGGCTCCGACCTCGGAAGCTTCGGCGGTGCCAACTCCCGCCTCTGCGTCAGCAAGCGGGGTGCCCCGACGGCCCCAGGCTTCGGATGCTGTCTCCGCGCCGTCTGCGTCGTTGTCTGGTACTGCTGGCAGCGCCGGGGCCGCTCCGTCACCAACTCCCGCCTCTGCAGGTGCACGCGGGGTGGCGAGCAGTCTCCAGGCTGCGCCTCAGTTCGCTTCTGATCAAGCTTCGGTTGTCCGCGCTGGAGAGGTTCCGGCTTCGAGTGCAGCGGTTTCGGCGTTGCCAACTTCCGCTTTGCAATCTGCTAGCGGGGCTTCGTCGAACCCTGGGTCCACTCAGCTGATCCCTCGGTCTTCGCCTGACTCAAGTCCTCTGCGCGAGGCTTCGTCGAACGCCGCACACTTCTGTCGCACTGGTGACCCTCTGCCCGCTGTTCCGCACGAGGCTTCGCGTCCCGCTCAGCTCCCTTCGGCGCAATGGTTGGTGGTTGAAGACATAGTTCACGCAGAGGTTTCAAGCGCTGTGGGTGACCTTCGCGCAATGACGGAGCGACGTTTCACAGACCTCGCCCACCTGATGATAGGCTTGGTGCGTCACCCTCCGCTTCGGGTCGACTACGAACTCGACCAGCGGCTTGAGCGGGCTCGCAGCCTCGGAGAGGTCGTCCAAGCGCTCAATCCGGACCCTTGTTCGCCTCCCATGGGTTGGGATGAAGAGATGCGACAGCTCCAGCTCGACGTCAAGTACCATGAAAATCGCGCCCGACACTTCGAGTCGCTGCTCAACAAAGAGACCGACCTCAAGAATCAAGCTCAGATCCTGTGTCACCGAGCTTCGTTCGAGCGTAACGAGCTCTTCGAGGTCGTCAAGTCGCTTCGCCATGAGCGCGACGAAGTCTCGCGTCAATTGAGGAAGTCCAACTCCGCCATGGCAACGAACGACGAGACGATCGCTCTGCTGAAGTCCCAGTGTGAGCGGTACGAGGCTTCTCTCAAGGCTTCTGACTCGCTCTTGGCGAAGGATCGTGAGCTGTTCAAGTCGGGTCTCGTCGAGTACAACCGCAACATGCGGCAGCTCCGAGCTCTCCTCGTCGACCAGGCGCGCGGTCAACCGGAGACTCAAGACCTCGTCCGGCGTATGGGTGAGAACATCTTGCCTCGCGCTTTCGAAGCTTTCCTGGGTGTGCTCGACTCTTCGGCTGCCTCCTCTGCAGAGGCTCCTGCTTCGCGTTCTCGAGAGACTTCGGCTCACTCCGGTACTGTTCGCCGTCGGGCTGGTGCGTCGGATGGCGCTCAAGATGATGTCTCAATGGATCATGACGGCTCGGATGACGCCTCGGGCCCCGAGGCTTCTGATTCTCGTCCCACCAAGCGGCCCAAGAATGCTCACCCGCCGTCTGCAGAGACTTCACCACCTGCCCGGGTGCGTGTGTCGTCACGGACATGTGCCCCTGCCAAACGCGCCACACGACTCGGCCGCCCTTCGGTCAACCTTCAAGAGAGAGCTCGAGCCAAGTCGAAGTCGCGACCTTCGCCTCCTCCGGTTGCAGTCGCCCGCCAGGGTGAGTCACAGGCTTCGGTTGCTGAGTCTACGGCAGCTCCGGCCAGTCGTCCTCCTTCTCCGACTCCATCCGAAGCTTCAACCGCTCTGTTCTCCGACGCCTCTGAGGCTGAGGTTGAGTTTGAAACTTCGGACCGCGACGAAGAGCTTGAAGAGAAGCGCCCTGTTGAAAGCTCGCCTCTTGATGCTTCGGTCGTGGTTCCTCCTCGCCGAGACGGCCGTCCTGTGCGTCCTGCGTCTACGACATCGGCACTCCGCTCCATGGTTGATGTTGAGCGCGAGAATGCGCCTGATGACGCAGTTATCGGCGACACTGAGACGTCCCGTGCAAGTGAGGCCTCGGCATCAGCTTCCGCCACTACCCCGCGGTCTCAAGCAGCACCTCGCAGGCCTCGTCGTCGTAGCTCTCGCACCCAGGTCGTGGCCACCCTCTCGGCGGCAAGTACGGCCGAGATGTCAAGTTTCGCTCGGACTTCGACACCGCCGGCCCCAGTTCGAGGGGAACAGCCTCTGGTTCGCGTGTCTCGCAAGCTGCCGGACACCGCGACGCCGTTTCTCGACCCTCCGTTCCGAGCGTACGGGGCCAAGCCCTGTTGGTGCATTATCCAGAACGTTCGGATGCCTACGCCAATTGCTAGTGACGTGATGGTGGAGTGCTCGGCTGAAGGCATAGAGGCGTGGGCTGATTGGGAGAACCCGAATCACCCCTTCCAGAGGTTTCTCGCCAGCATGCCGGCCGAACCTTGCCTGTTCGACGTCGATGCGTTCATGCCTGACGTCCCTATCTCAATTCGTGCGGACGTTCGGTCGCTGCTGGTGAAGCTTTGGCGTCAGTTCACAGGCAGATCTGTTGGTCGCACGGAGAAGAATGACCTCGGCTTCTCGCTGTTTGAGCGTGGTCACTGGATCTCAACGGCTGCAGTGGAACGCTGGCTCCAGGCATTGGCTCAAGCGCTCGGTGAAGACTCGTTGGAGTATCAGTCAATTCTGGCTGAATGGAACAAGTATAACCGGGAGCGTAACAACCGTGCAGACCGCTTGCGCCTGCAGATTCCCAACCGCTGGAGGCAGTGGTGCTTCCCAGACTTCGCTGGTCACGTCTCGTGTGAGACCGAAACCATACTCGAACCTTTGGTCCTGCAGTATTCCTTTGAGAACTTGGTGTGGGCTCCTCAGTCGGACGACTGGGTTTCCGAGTGTTTGGAATTGGACGGGCACCAGCCGTGGCGTAATTGTTGGATGGATGTGCCGTCCGAGCACCCGTATAACACCACTTTCGCTCCCTGCAATCCTGCGGTTCCACTCTTCGTCCCGCGCGGCATGACTACCCGTGAGGTTGCGTCCGCCATCACTGTGAACCCCGTGCTGGATCCTCGTCGTGTTACAGCTCCGTGGGTACGCGAATTCACAAGCTTTCACGGGCCGCCGACCAGTCTACAAGGGGACGTGCAACAAGAAGACGGAGACGAGGTCTCGGAAGAAGAGGAGGTTGAAGAAGTCATCGAGGAGATCGAGTCTTCTGAGGAGCAGCCAAGCATCTCCGGTAATGCTGGCGATGACCAAGCTCCAGCTGGCGAAGGTACACCGACCCACGACGCTCAAGTTGCCGCGGCAGATACGCAACCTTCGGCCCCAGAGCGCGCCCCGACTTCAGAGGCCTCTGTTGAGAAGGCGTCGGCCGGCGAAGTTTCTCCCGAAGAGCCAAGTTCGCCTCCAAGTGTCGCTGACCAAGCAGCCCCACAGGGCGAGCCTTCTCCGGCTGCGCGCCTCCGCGTTTTGGCCAAGGTCGCGTCGTCTTCGGATTCCTAGGCTTCATTCCAGTTCTTCACCATGTCCAAGTCGAGCTAGATCAGGGTAATCAGACTTCGTTCGTAGCATAACTAGCTCGCCCATGCAATTCAGTAACCGCTCGTCCTTCTTCAGTAGTTCTCCATGATTCTCCAGTCATAATCGCCACATCGTAAAGTCTTGTCCACTTCAACATACAAATATACAATCTTCGTCCGCAGTATCTTCTTTCGTCTGCTGGGGCGGGCTGCGTGGCCCCGCCGGCAGTTCATCATTGCGAGAGGGATGCACCTAGTCTTCGTCAACGACTTGGACCATTTGCAACCTTCGGTCGCGGCGCTTCTCGCGTAAGTAGTCGTACAGCAGACCACCGCACGACAAATTAGATGCAGGTTCCCACGAGGGTTCGTCGTATCCAACCCACTTCACCTTGAACTCTCGGACGGCTCGTTCAGTGCTCGTCGAGAGGGGATAACGGTCATCCAGGATGGCCTCTACCTCATATTCACCAGCGAGGTGGTCGGGTTCCCAACTATCCTCCGGGAGCAACTCCTCGTCGAAGTCTAGTCGCGTCTCCTCGGTCACCTCAGCTGCTAATCGGGTCTTCGGCCGGTCTCCAAACTCGTTCACGGCCTTCAGTCGAGACACATGCACGACCGGGTAGAACCGATAGCCGCTCTTGTCGGGTAGATCCAACTCGTACGCATACTCGTCAACCTTCTGCTTGATGCGGAAGGGTCCATGCCACCGATGAGCTAATTTCTTGGTCAATCCAGGCTTGACACGTTCCATGTAAAGCCATGCGCGATCTCCTGGCTGGAAGAGAGACTTCGGTGCTGGGTCCGGTGAATCGTCGTCACCATCTGTACCTGCTGGCTCGTCCTCCGCGGTTTCACTAGTCGCAGAAGGTGGAAGCGCAGCACGTTCCGCTCGACCTAAAGTCTCGTTGTGCCTCGCAGCTCTCCGAGCCTTCTCGACCGCTTGGTATTCCTTTGCCATCTCTAGCGCCACTTCCTGCTGCCTGTTGACTTCCCGGCGCCATGCTAACGCGTCCGACTGTCGCCCAAAGCCTCGCTTCAATGAGGAAGACATAGCTCTGAGGGTGGACCTTGCGTCCCATCCGTGCACCAAGTAGAAGGGCGTGTCCTTCCTCGTGGCATCTTGTGAGTTGTTAATCGCAAAGATCAACTTCTCCACAATCTCATCCCAATCTTGTTGTAGCGGATCTTCAGCGTACACTCGCACGGATTGCATTACGGTCTTGACCGAGCGTTCTTGTTGGCCGTTAGCCTGCGGCCGATAGCTCAACGTTGCTCTAGATCGCGACTGCATCAACTCAGCGAAGGTTTGGAAGACCTCGCTCATGAAGCGCGGGTCTCGGTCATGTCTTATCAGAGACGGCGCTCCGAACCTTCGGTACACGCACTCCTCGAACGCTTGCGCAACGCATAGTGCAGACGTGTCCGCCATCGCTTTGCCCATGACGAATCCAGTGAACGCACACTGAAACAGTAACAGTGCGGTGTTGCCCCGCCGAGTCTTCGGTAGGGGTATCACAAAATCCATCGAGACAATTTGCAGCGGTAGTTCGGCAAGGATGTTGCCCAGCGAGTATCCACGCAGTTGTGGACGACTCTTGCTTGAGCTACAGTCTGGGCAGGAGCGCACATGCTTTTCCACATCGGCGAACAGTCCGATCCAATAGTAGTCTGCCTTCACACGGTGATAAGTTCGGACGATACCTTGGTGACCGCCCTCCAACGAGTCATGGCAGTTCTGTAGGACCTCTTGAACCATCGTTGTTGGCACCACTAGGCGTAATGTCGTCTCCTCGGTTCGGTCACGCCCCCACCGACGGTTCGCACCAAGGAAGTACAGCAAGCCATCTTCGCTTAGCACAAACTTATCAGCCATTTTACAGGCTTCGCGTGCGGCTTTGTAGGCAAGGTTCGCTTCTTCTCCCTTTAGCACTGTCTTGAGATTTGACCATCGGAGTTCTTCGTCTTGGGCTGTGCCAATGCGTCTGCGCCGTTCCTCCTGCACAACCAGCGGGTCGATGTCGTCAGCACTCGGTTCACGGGCCACTGTTGCATCAGGCCTCGGTGGGTGCGGAAGTTCGCCTGACTCCTCGCGGTTGACACTGTTCGATTCATTCTCTTCGGTTCTTTCCTCTGGACCACCACCCGAAGTTTCTTCAGCAAAGCGTACACGCTTCGCACGCTCTCGGGATTGTTGCCTCGTCACCGCGGCTACATGTCCAGTATCCCGTACGAAATCGAAAAAATTCTTACCACGGTCACTGTCACGCGTGTCCATCACCCGTATCGAGTTCACATGACGCGTGATCGTCTCTTCAGAAGCTTCGGCTGGCTGTTCATAGAGTACTTCTTGGATCCGATTCAATTCCATCAACTCTCGTTTCCGATCTTCACTGGTCACCGTCATCGACACCTTCTTCTCCAAGGTCTCGCTCGCCAAAGAGTCTGCGGCTGCATTGAACTCTCGTATGGCATGAAGGTACTTCACTGAGCGAAGTTTCGCTGTGAGTTCCTTGTGCTTGTTCAGTTGTGCCATTAGCGATTCCTTACGGCAAGCGATCACCCCTAGGGATTGCTGGATTGCGAGTCTCGAGTCTCCAACGATGACTAAATCTTCGGCCCCGTGTTCTAGGGCTGCCAAGACTCCGTTATTCATACCGGTGTACTCAGCGAGGTTTACCGTCGTAGCCTCGAGATACGCACTCGCAGCGATCACTACACTCCATTCGGGAAGTCGCCATAATATCCAGGTGCAACTGCCGTAGCCACCATGCTTCTCAGTCTTCGCCGAGCCGTCGAACGAAAGTACGTAGCCACTGTAGGTGCGTGGCAACCGTGCATACAGCAAGTGCGGATCCATCCGAGCGTTCGGCGAGCCTTTGGTCGGTGGGGTCACTGGTGCCAGCGAGTCTTCGAGGTCAACGAAACTTGTGATCGTCGACTGCAGGAGCTGAGCGAATGCACAGTCCTTCTCCTTGACTCGTTGCACCACTAGGCTCCACGGGGACAGTAAGACGGCAAATTGTGTTGCACGTCCGAAGAGTGTCCTCGATTTGTGGACCCAGTCGAGCGTCGAAAATCGCGTGTAGACGTGGATGATCCGACCTGCCAGCTGGGTGTAACACACCTTCAACAGCTGTAACAGAGCCAAGACTTCTTTCTCCGCCGGGTGGTAGTTCATCTCGGCGTCCTTGAGCACTCGGCCGCAAAACCGAACAGGGTGCATCAAGCCATCGTGCTCTTGCATGAGCGTGGTGCTCACTGCCCACTCGTTCGCAAACAGCGTCACATGGACCTCTCGGTCACGGTCAAAGTGTCGGAGGACCGGCGCCTCAGCGACCTTTCGTTGCAATGCTGTGAAGCTTCGTCTGGCCACCGAGAGGTCACCCCCTGGCGCGAAGTCCTCGTCTCGTAGCTGGTAGAGTGCAGCTCCGTAGACCGCAAAGTCCTGTATGAAGCGACTGTAGTAGTTCAACGCGCCAAGGAAAGCTTGCACTCCCTTCTTGGACCGTGGGAAGGAGAGCTCAGTGATAGCCTTCAACTTCTTCGGGTCTGCCCTGATACCACTCCGTGACACTTCATGAGACAGAAAGTCCACCTTGGGCTGCACGAAAATGCTCTTCGTGAAGCTGACACTGATCCGACATTCCTCAAAGCGAGCGAGGAGTCGATCTAGCGTTGCCAGGCACTCGTCGAAGGATTCGCCTCCGAAGCAGATATCGTCCACGAACGATCGTCGCTCAAATACTGGCACCAACGAAGATTCGTCAGGCTCTCCATTCGCAAACATGTCTGCGATAGGGCCGTTGATCAGCTTCGAGACCGAGCTCTCTTCTGACTCCACGCCAAGCGACGCCTCAAACTTCGTAGGCGACTGCCCTGAGTCGAGTGACTGTTCGGGAGCTTGTCCGGTCGAGGTGCGGGTGAGTTCTCGGTCACGCGCTTCTGCTTCTTCCATCAAACGCGCGTAGTTTTTCCATCCGCCCTTCGGCTGAACAAAACCCCACAGAGCGTTGTCGAGCATTCGTTGGTAGATCATAGGTGCATTCTTTAACCCAAAAGGCATTCTGAGCCACTCGAAATGACCCAGTGCACACACAAATGCCGAGATCTGGCGAGCCCTCTGGGTCATCATGATTGCCCAAAATCCACTTGCCGCATCAAGCGAACAGTACCACAGATATTTCTCCAAGTCTGTGAGCAAATCATCCACCAGGGGCATCGCATACTCCATGATTGCAGTGACTGCGTTCACCATCTTGTAGTCGATGCATAGTCTGATATCCACGCCATTCTTCTTCAGTACGATCACAATCGGTGACGACCATGGGCTGTTGGAGAACGCGATCAGACCGGCTTTGAGCAAACCTCGCAGAAGTTCGTACAACTGCTTGAGGTGTCGGAGGGGAATCCTCCGTGCTCGTTGCTTGATCGGAGCATGGCCTTGCACATCAATATCGCACACGACACCATACGCCGGCGGTGGCAGAGCATTTCCACTCGAGATCATGATGTTCTCATGCTTCTTCAGAACGCTCACCACACGGTCCTGCCGTCCTCGGCTCAGCTCTGGGTGCCGAACATTCTCGGCCGAGTAGTCCAACTCTGTGACCGAAGCTTCCGTAAGGTCGGGCAAGAAGGCTAGCTCATGAGCGTAATCCTCCAAGTTGATCTCATTTGGCAGATGCGTTGCTCGATCACTGGTGGCCTGGGTGTCCGGTTCGTCACCCTCTGCATCGACTGCAGCGGCGGCCGACAGGTAGGTTCTAGTCAGCACGGCTACCGAATCCTCGTCTTGGACCGAGCCTCCGAGCTCGGGGAACTGTTCACCGTCACCCCAGTCCGAACTGCCTTCCGGTTCGTCCGAGAGTTCGGCGAGGTGCTGACTCCCAGTTATTCCTCGGTCTCCAACATCCGCGTCGACTCCGACACCCGAATCTCCATCACTCTCGGCCTCCACCGAAGCTTCTGTACTAGTGCTATCAGTTTCCGCATGCACGGGAGGGAGCGCCGCCGGATCATCACCCACCGGTGAGCCGTCGGCGACGAGTTGCTCCTGCTCCTCACGCTTCGCGATTGCACGTTCCCATTGTTCAGCACAACTCAATTGTCGACCTTGCGTTCGCGAGGCCTCGGGTGGCCGATGTAACACTCCAGCCGGCGACACATACTCCGGTCGATCGACGGCCGAAGGTTGAGAGGCCAACCAATCGGCATACGCATCACACTCACGCTTGAACACCGTTTCATCTCGACTTCCGTCGTAGGCTAGTTTCTGCCAGTCCTCGTATCGTTCTGAACTGAGCCGAACGTAGCCTTCAGACTTCGGTAGATCGCCGATGGGCACCCACATCAGCATGGGCGAGTGAGCGCGGCAAACTGTGAAACGCTTTGACACGTTCGTCAACCGCACCCTGTCGACCCTGCCTCGTCGAAACTTCGTCACCGTAGGCAGCAGAGACTTCGTGCGACGTACCCACACTTCGTGTGTATCCGGAGGTGGTTGTCGTCTCGGCACTCTGTACTCCGCGAACTCTCGGCTTTCGATGGTCAGGTCCTCGGACGGACCGCCGTTGACATGTGGGCCTTCACCGTGATCGTTCAGCATATTCAGCGTCTTAATGAGCGGGATGCTTACCTCGTCCGGCAACCTTGCTGTTGCATGGAACAAGTCCAATCGCACTCCTGCGGGAATCATGAAGTCGGTACCGAGGACCACATCCACACCAGCACCGTGGTCCATGATCCACAACTCGAACTCGTACACTCTGCTCCAGCCAAGAGTCACTTTCACGAGGGCTCGCCGCTCGGTCGTCATGGTTCCTTTCGTAAACCCTTTGACCTCCATGCAACGTCCGTGCCCTTGGATATCACGTAGCCGCAACTGCTTCGCGAACCTCTCGGAGACCACACTGACATTCGCTCCAGTGTCCAATAGGATCCTCGTTCGCGCATCATTCACTGCGCCCTTGACCAGAGCCCTCATCCGAGCCCTCTTGTCAAACTTCTGCGCAGACCACCACCCCAACCTCTCACCCGGGAGTAACTTCGTCACCCCACTGGGCGTTCGGCCAGGGCGTCCTTCCTGCACCGCGCTTGAGACCCAAGCTTCGGCACCATCTTCATCTCCATCATCATCATCATTCATTCCACTTGTTACACCTCCACCGAGGGTTGCCCCTCTCTCCTCTTCATTTTCCATCGTCTTCACACATTCCTTGTCCTTGTCGTTCGGCCGTTTGCATTCGCCCACAAATGCGTAGACGCAGTCTGCGTCTATTGCGGGCTCAGCTAACTGTGGCAGCCCGATTGGGACCAACCCAGTTTCAGTTGGCGGGCTGCCTAGTTTAAATTGCCACCGAAGACTAGGCTTTGGAGCTCAGGCGAGAGGTCCTTCTTGTCGGCCTTCGTTTTGATGAACGAAGTGAGGGCTTGCAGAGCTTCGCACTTGCCGACATCGTGCACTTGTTGGCACAGTCGGCACCGACGGTAGCAGTAGTGGGCAGAATGTCCTGCCCCTCCGCACGCTGCGCAAGGTCCGTACTGACGCGGCCGACCATCCCGGTGGTCTCGGCCAGAGTGTCGGTTGTTCCGGTCGAAACCTCGACCAGGTTCGCCACCCCTGCGCTGACGTTGGTCAGGTCGGGCGTACGTCCCTTCCGCTGCTTGTCGGCGTTCACGCTCATTGGCAGCGGCAACGTGAGCTACTTCATCTCCGGCGCTGCTGGCGTCACTGTAGCCACTATCGCTCGGATCACTCTCAGAGTAATAGTAATCACTGGCATCACTGTCGCTGTCGTTGTACGAGCCACGGCGTGGCGGAGAGCGCTCGGCTCTATCACCCTTGGTACCGCGGACTTGTAGTTCGGCAACCAGATCAGACAGCGAGGCTTCAGCTAGCGAAATGCGTGGAACATGGCGCGAGTCCTCGCGGCGGCGCTCATAACTGCGGTCACGGTCGCGACGGTAACTATCGCGCGAAGCTTCGTGGCGACGGTCATCACTACGGCGCGGTTGGTCTCGACCACGTGGGTGGTGAGACGAGGTCTCTCGGGACTGTCCCCGCTCCTCAGACTTCAGGATGTCGTTGATCATGTCCTCGAGCTCGTGAATGTCATTCACTCGAACGTGGCAAAGCCGGCGTTCGAGGCTTCGGTCACCGCACGTCTCAAGGAAGCGCTGCACATGGTCCTTCGCATCGCGACCACCACTCTCAAACTGGAGGCCAGCGTTACGAGCGTAGCCGTTCAGTCGATTGAGGTAGTCACATAGGTGTTCGGAGGACTCCCGCTTCGCAGAGTAGTAGCGAGCCTTCGCAGACTGGCTGAACTGCGAGCAGTAATACTTGATGAACGCGTCGCTGAGCTTCTTCCAATGGCGTTTGGTTTTCTTCGGGAGTTGATGGTACCAGTGAAGGGCACCGTCCCGAAGGCTCAGCTCGAAAGCCGTGCACCACTCATTTGGCGGAGTGTGCGTCCCCTTCATCTCATAGACGAAGGCTCGGAGCCACTGCATAGAGTTTTCACTCCGGTTGCGGGCCCCTGAAAAGTTCTTGATCTGCGCGAGCGGTCGGTGCGTGGCGATCTCGAGTCGAGGAGTCGAACTCAGCCTCTCCATCTCGCTCACCTCCCGCACTTGTCGAGCCAGCTCGTCGCTTGGGCTGTCAAACCCGTCCTCGTAATCGGTAGCGTCCTCATCTTCACCGTCCGACGAAGAGTCGTCACGCGGCGTGAACCTACGGCTTGATCGTCGCATGGAACTTCGTTGTGTGCTCGTTCCGCGTCGCGAGCTTTCGGTCTCGCGTGCAATACGTTCGGCACGACTTGCCGACCTAGGAGTCACCATGTGCGAGTCCTGGTAGTATGGTGTGCCCTCAGTCTTGGCAGAAAACACTCCTTCCGTTGCTTGGCTGCGGTTTGAGCGCTCGGCTGACTTCTTTGGAGTCTGCGGCAGTGGAATCTTCGACGGATCGACTTGTTCCTTCGCAGGGCGAGCGCTCGGCGGGCGTCCCAAGGTCAGGTCCGTTTCTCCAAAGCTCAGACGGAGCTTCCTCTTCCACTTGTGCAATTCCTTGCCGGCCAAGTCCGGCGTCCAACTCTTGATCGAGACCTCGGAAGGCCGAGTCATCGGTTCGCATCCCATCGCTCGGAGGAGGGACACCGTATCCTCGGCCACCTGGGTGACCGAGGTCGACTCAACGGGGTGCTGTAACTCCTCTTTCAGCTCAACCCATGTCGCTTGACGCGTCATCTCCGGGCTGAATTGCCAGATCCACTCGCTCGACTCCATCATCTGCTCAAGCATTCGGCCGAGCACCTTGTTCGCAGCTGGAGTGCTGCTGTTCATTGCGGGCCGACTTCCACGGGGTTCGTGAGGACCCTTAGTAGCCTGCACCAGAGCTCTCGAGTCCGAGGTCTCGGTGCCGTCCTCAAAGTCATCGTCCGCGTGGTCGGGTTTCGCCACTTCATCAAATTCCGCGACGAGGTTCCGCGACAGGGAGCGCGAGCCTCCGCTACGCCCCGCGGACAGCATCGCGCCCTCTTCATCACCAAACTCCTGCGTCGGCGCCGGAGTCTTCTCCTCCAGATCTTCATAGTCCATCATCATGTCATCCTTGGCGTCCGAATCCTCGTCGACCGACTCTTCGAAGCTGACCGACCTCTCGGAGATCGTCGACAACCGAGACGTTAGGTCACTCGCGATCGTTGACGAACCTTCGGCCGATCCTCGCCCCGACTTCACCGGCGTAGCTGGTACCGCTGACTTGGATCCTTTCGCCATCTTGTTCTTCTTGTTTCTTGTTCTCTTCACTTCTTCTTCTTCTCTCCTCAATGCTCGTTAGGGCAAACCTACACAGACCACAACACACAATCGGTCACACCAGTCCCGGGTCGCGGCACCAGTTGTCGTGTAGGAAAACACGAGTTTACGAGTCCCCGCCCTATCGACCGAAGTCTTTAGGACGAGCCCTACCAACAACACACGCCTACCCCGAAAGGTCGGCGGATATGTCGGGATGATACAACCTGAAGACCAGGTCCGATCCCTTATACGGGCTGGAATGTGCCTCCCTGTGTGTTGCGGGTCAGGTAGGTTACCCTTTGATTCAAATATAAGAGCACCCTTAGCCACGAGCTACGGCTAGGATGCAATGTGCAATGCGTGCTTTCGCACTAAACCTCTGTGGTCCCTCAGAAAGGAAGGGTACCAGGCCAATCGAAGCCTCTTACAGGGGCGCCGGGGCGAAGCCTCGGCTAGAAGTCAAATATGCTGGGGGGTCCTCGCCTCACGCCCAGCCAAACGTACAACTGTACACAGAGGTCTCTACTACCTCTTAACACTCGGCTACCTACTCACTCTTGGCCTTACCAGGATGAACACTCGGTCAATGTACCTTATGCTCACCGGCAGACATACCCCGTGTCGGCCGAGCGTATCCAGACTCTACAGCTAAGCGAAGACTTACCGGTAGACGGACTTGACCCTTGTGTGGCTTCGGGGGGAAATTCTGCTCTCTGTTTAATGTTAGAGGCCGTGAGGCCTCCCCTATAACTAATCCCTAATGTCTATACAAATATCAAGTGTGGACCGAGCTTTCGAGCTGATCTCACAACTGGACGATACCTCGCCCTAAATCCGAACTCCTACTGGGCATAAATGTACCCACTATGAAACTTCGGAGGCCCCGGCCGGCAGTTTATTATGACCCGCCGAGGCTCCCCTGTCACTCCGTAGTCTCCATCAATCTCCGTGGCACTCAAACGCGGGGAATGTGTCCGGCCAATCAGAGTCCTCGGCTAGCCGTCATTCGAAGGTTCAAGACAGTTAGGCCTCGGTCGGAACTCGCCCGGCCACGGCCATTTCCCGATCTCACACCTTGCTGGGGTTGGCCCGAGTCTTTGTGATGGGTGTACGGAAGGCGTACACCACAGAGACCCGGGGTCCCTTGAGAGCACTGATGCTCGCATTGGTGAAGGACAACGATGGGTTGTCGGTAGTACACGTGAGTGTACGGGGGTAATGGTATCCCTTGACATGATTGAGTCTGGGACGTTGCGCGTGTTCGCACGTTGCCAGATGTGTCGGTTGGAATAACGACACAAGCGCCGAGACTCTGCGAGAGTCGAAGCACAAGGGCAGGTCTCATTGACTGAGGCCAGGCCGAAGAAGAACCTTGGGGTCCGCTGTGACCCTGGCTGCCGCGTGTGATGCCGCGGGCAGCAATGGAACCGCACATGTTCCCGGACGTGGACCCGTACATGGTCCCGGACATGGTGCCGAAGATGGCCCTGGGCATGGAACCGTATATGCCCTTGGCCTGGACAAGTATGGCTTGGCCCTGAGTGAGCTGTGCAAGCTGCACGGGCTCTCGGTCGAGCAGCGCGACAATGCCTTTGAGGCTAAGTCGGCCCTCTGTGTCTGACAGAGCATTGGCGAGTCATGTTCCCACCTCTGGTCAGACACAAGGGCGTCCGAAGGGACCGCCAGGACGCTGGATGCGTCGGACAAGACGAAGAAGAAGAAGGGAGGCATCACTGACATGATGACCAACCGAGGGCTGTTACGCCTGGCATGTTGAGCTGCCTCAAGAAGCAACTCCAGTGCTGAGAGTCATTGCTCGGTATGAGCATTGACAAGGGTGGTGTTCGGTGACGCCACCAGGTGGGTAACCAAGGACCACTGACTTGCGGGTAACTTAGTTCCGCACAAGAGCATGTAATGCTGAGGAGGCCACTCAAGGCATCTCCGGCGTGGGTAACCAAGTACCACGGACGGTCGCCCAGACCTTAACTGAAGAGGAAGGCGCTGCACGCGCTTCCTGTGTGGGTAACCAAGTACCACACACGGTCGCCCAGACCATAACTGAAGAGGAAGGCGCTGCAGGCACTTCCTGTGTGGGTAACCCAGTTCCACACCAGGTCACTCAGACCAAAACTGATGAGGGAGATGCACGATACATTTCCTGTGTGGGTAACATAGTTCCACACGCGTCACTCAGACGGAAACTGATTGTGAAGTCGCATGATGCGCTTCCTGTGTGGGTAACGTAGTTCCACACGATGCGGCAAGGCTCCGCATGAGCCGGAAGGGGGTCGCGCGGTGCACCTCCTGCGGGGGTAACTTAGTTCCACGCACGGTCAGTATGACCAGGACTAGTGATCAGGTCACTTGGGTCTCCTCGCGTGTGGTGGATGTCCACGCGGAGTTTAAGAAGCCCGTGACACTGTCACGATGTCATAGCCGCACGGTCCTCTTCGAGGCTCCGCACGGCTCTGATTTTAAGCGGGGGAGGAGTGCCCGGAAGCACTTCCTTCCTCCAAGGGCTTAGCATCCCGGTCATCATGGATGACGTTCGACTGGGGGGTTCGGCCGGCGCAGCTGTGGCCATGCGCACAGTAGACGTGGCTTGGGTACATGTCGTACCTGCGGCGATGCATGTTGCGTCGCCGCCGACTCGGCGCATATGGTCGATCACGACCTGGAGTGTGTCTGCAGGAGGGCGACACCTCAATTGACCACATGCAGGAGCATGCTCGGTCTGCCTGCGATGGCCGCGGTCACTGAGCGGCGTTGGGGCAATAAGTGTCCAGGACTCGGTGCCGAGATGGCAGAGTCTGAGTATGCGTGCATGTAATGCAGCTACTCTCAAGGAAGGACAAGCCGTACGCTGTCATGGGTGTCTTCACCCGCAGACGTGGGTAACAGAGTACCACGTCAAGTCACGCAGACTCAAACTGCATACAGGCTGGTACACACCAAGCCTTGGTCGACGATGTTGGCCCGGAGCCCAAGCAAGGAAGCTGCCCGCGCCACCGGAGTCTGCTGGTATAGCGACTCGGCGCTGCAGGGCGGCGCGAGGTTAGGCAGTCGGCTGCTGCCTGACCCACCGGGGTTCTAATCGTAAGTGGGGGAGGAGATCGGAAGTGCCCTTCCTCCCGAAGTCTCTGGCGTGAGACTTGCTTCTTCACAGAAGCCGGTGTAGTGGCTGCATGGTGCAACCACTCACGAAGCATTGCACGAAGGTGCTGGACCTGATGCGTAGCTGCTTAGGTCCCATGGTCTTGGTGACCGATGGCCAGCAACTTTGGCAGTGGTCATTGCCGCTGCTGGGCCGAAGGTGGCGCGCACATTCGCTGCGGGAAGGCTGCATCTGTCGGGTGAGGACATGGCAGCCGGTCTGCGGCTTGGGCCGCGGACGAAGGCATGTGCGCGTACGCATCGCCATGCCGTAGCTTGATGCTGTTGCTACACTGGACGCGGTACGTCTACCGGCCAGTTAGCTATCAGCATCATGCTGAAGCTCAAGGCTGTGGTTACGCTGGGCGCGGCACGTCTGCCGGCCAGGTTGCCATCAGCCCCGAGCATGGGTGTTGTCCACCGGGACGAACCCGAGGGACAGCTCCATGCTGTTGCTACGCTGGGCGCGACACGTCTGCCGACCAGGTAGTCAACGGCAAGGAGCTTGGTTGTTGCCCACGAAGGGTGAGCCCGAACGTGTTGCCTTTGCGGGCATTCACACTTAGCGCGGTGTATACCGTGCTTGTAAGGCGCGAAGCCATACGAGTGCACGTGGCACCTGACGCTCACTGTGCGCGGGGCACTTGGAGTACGCAAGGTACTCGCAGTGCACGCGGCACTTGTCGTGCACGTGGCACTTGATGTGCGCGAGGCACTAAGACAGTCGTGGCTCATGTGGTACACGACATGCCTTTGGTGTATGGGGTGGTGCCCCGTACACCGTGCGGTCCGGTATGGACTGTGTGCCATGCGGCCTTGCTTGCGCACCGACCTGGTGTTGATCGCCGCGACGCATGATGCGATCGCTGGTGACGGAGGCCAGTGTACCTCGCACCATGATGAAGTACCATCGCGGTACCTTGGTGTCGGTGGAAGACACCGTCGGCGACACGATGGCCGTGACGCGGGGCAGGACTTTGAACAAGTCCGCCGCGTTGCTCTGAATGATGAGCTGGCTGCGAGCAGCAGCCGTGGTCCCCGGGACTATGGCGACGATGAAGCCGGATGCTTCTTGGCTTTGGTCAACGTTTGACCTCAGCCCATGGGTCGTGTCGATGAACTCGGACGACAGACACACTGCGCTGTGACGAAGCGGGGTCCTGTCGGACCGCTGTCATGGCCGGAGATGAGCCGCACCGCTCTCTCTATGGTTACGCTTCGCGCTGACCGGAAAGGTGCCGTCCCTTGCGGGAGGTACCGTCGCACGAACGTGCCAGCAGGGCCCAAGGGCCATGTGACGCCAACTGCTGGTGGTCTGCGACAGGAACCGCAAGTTTGGAGGCACATGCATCCCGTGCGGAGGCACTCTGCGCCTGCTAGCGCTGTGGATACGGCCACTAGAGGCGTCGGCTTTGCGGCCTACATCGCCGAGGGCAGGGAGGTGCCGCGCGGGGTGCCCACTGCGGGCACAAGTCACTGTGGGTGTGACAATGAGGCGCGCCAGCCTTGCGGCGGCGGCGCCCGAGAATCCGACCTTTGGGAGTTCGGATTCTCTCGAAGCTGATTGGAGAATCAGATGTGATTCTCATATAAGTGGGGGAGGATGTAACGGGGTACAATCAAGTGTACCCATTACATGAAGAGTGACGGGTGTCACTCTCCCGAGTACATGGTACATGGTACCAGTAGCTCCGCAAGCCAACCATTTGAGTTTGTGTGGGCTTTTGTATAGTTAACTTGTAGTTTGTATTGAGCCAAGTTAACCCCTACCAAAATACAGTCAGTCTTACAGATCTCCCCGGCAAATCAAGAATAGCGATGTCGAATGTACCTCGCAGAGCTAGTACAGCCATGCAGTCGAGATTTGCGCTTCCTGGATGATATCAACTGATTCCAGCTAAAATGGGAGGAAACATGCTGGCCAGAGGGAAGCAACATGCAAGTGCAAGTTGCTCGTTAGAGTACATGTAAATGAAAGGATAAAAATGAACTTTAGATAAGTTATTGCTGTAGCGAGATGCGATCATGACGACAGGCGGCAGGAGCGGCAGTGCCTTGCCTTGAACGATGGGGCAGTACTGACATTAGAACTCCCGTAGAAGACCGTCCGGGCAGCGGTCTACGCGACACGATGCTCCGTAACCAGATATACTCTTCACTACATATACAAAGTACAAACACAGGATTATCAGCGATCCTGCTGGCCCCCTTTAATGATGCCTTTGACGGCGCTATGCTTGAAAAACTGAGCCGACGGTACAAGACGAGGCGCTACTTTCCCATTAATTGAGTAATTCAGTACATTGGCGCGTCTGTCAAGCCCTTTGCAAGTTTCGCAACCTCGCACTTTTTATTGGTCCGACCTTTCTTGATTTGCCGGGGCGGACTGTATAACCTACTCCTTCGTAGCAAGTCAAGTCGTCCCCTTGAGGCCAGGGACACGTGAACGGCAGTTCACTTGGAGTTCGTATACTCCTGCTTCCTCTGTTAAGAAGTGCTGTGTGCCCCGTCACAGCTCCAAAGGTGTGCATCCACGAACGTAAACAACGTGCTACAAGCCCATAAGGGCAACTTTTCTTCTGTTTCTGCTTAAATTCGCTATCTGCTTGCTCGCATCCGCACAAGTAATTCGATGCGTTACTTCCCCAGATATATTCGTAGTGTGCCTTCTTTTGGTCTCGTTCAAGGTGGCGATGCCTTCTGTGCCGTCTTTCCTAAGTCACAAATAAGACTTGAAATTACTCGGAAGTAGCGTCGTACAACTTCTGCGATAGAAACACACGTGTCGACATGATGGAAAGTGTAAATCCCCTGATGTTGCATTGGATTGACATAGCTCAGATGCCTAACCGCCCAACCAGATCAACTCAACTCGAGAGTACTGCAACTCCGAGCACTTAGAACTGGCGGAACTGCTTGCGCACGTTGATGGGCTTGGTCTCCGAGGCGGGCTCGACCTCCAGCACGTTGAAGCGCACCGTCTTGGCGAGCGGGCGGCACTGGCCGATGGTGACGACGTCACCCTCCTTCACGCGGAAGGCGGGCGACAGGTGGGCGGCCACGTTCTTGTGGCGCTTCTCGAAACGCTTGTACTTCTTGACGAAGTGCAGGTAGTCGCGACGCACGATGATCGTGCGCTTCATCTTGGTCGAGAGGACGACGCCCTTGAGGATACGGCCACGGATCGAGATGTTGCCGGTGAACGGGCACTTCTTGTCCACGTACTGGCCCTCGATGGCGCTCTTGGGGGTCTTGAAGCCCAGGCCCACCTCCTTGTAGAAGCGGGGGCCCTTCTTCTTGCCGGCGAACTTCTTGCTGGCAAGGAACACGCCCTGCTGCTTCTGGTAGGCCTTCTCAGTCTGTGATCAGCAACGACAAAGGTTAATACATAATCAGTCTCTCGTGTCCTGAGAGATTGTAACAAGCCAAGCAGGACAAGGCAGGAGTGGACACTCGCTGCTGCAGTCCGGTTAGTAGCAGACAGCGTCTACGTTCGCCCAGAAAGGCTCAAAGGGGTCCTGCCGATGATGAGTCGGTTGAATTTTGTCAATCGTTCGGCTCGTTCTCGCAGTCCACGAAGAAGATCGCAAAAACACCAGCGTACATCCCCTCCAGCCCATGTATCCACAAGACCCTCGGGTTGATGAAGGGGAATGTCAACTGATGCTACGACCTTCTCCACGGACTCAGCACGCTTCACACTCATTAGAGAGAATGCGTGTGTGGGTTACAGCCTTGGTGAGCCATCACCTCACCAACTAGCTAGCCAGCTCCTTCAGGGCTTCCTCCGCCAATTCCTTCTGGCAACCACCAGCCAGCCACCAGCTCCGACCGCTGCGAGACCGTCGAACTCCCTCCTTTTCCCCGCCTTCTGAAGCGCCAGGCGCCGCCGCTTACCACCAGCTGTCAGCTTGCATCGTTCTTCCTTCCAGTCCTGTCGTGTTGGCTGCGTCCGTGTTGGGGGTTCATTCAGGAGGCGAAAAGTACCTGGTCAACGTGCTCCATGGTGTCTCGAGGGGATTCGATAATGGGCAGCGGCGAGCAACGACGGCTGAAGCGATTGGCTGCGGTGTGTTCAGTCTAACCTGTGTGGTCCACGCGACTGTTTGCGACAATATCGTTTTCAGCTCGAAATTATTTATTCATCTTCATCATACAAAACTTTGCAACAGCTTCACATGTCATAAGCAATAATCGTGTTGACTCCACATTCAGCGTGCAGGCTCCACGGACTTTGACAGGGCCAGCAGAGTTTCGTTGTAGCCTCTGTTGATGGCGCTCGAACACTCATGGAAGCCGTGGCAAGAGAGGACTAAAATTGAACGGAGTCTACGCATCGTAAATTCACAATACATGTAACACAGTTGTGAAATCGCAATCTAGGATACTGTTGATCTCAAAAGCTCCCGTGTGACGTTAGCACTCTTTTTTTCGGCCATGGTTGACTAGAGGGAGCTGGCTGCAGTCAAGTTGTCTGCACTGTGAACCTTGGACTCCACAGTACTGCTTTCCGACATCAGAGTTTCGCCCACGTCCATTTTGAAGCCACCAAGAAATGAGGCTCAAATGGATTGCACACATGAGCATGCTATCGTTTACGTCTACCGGTCTACACGGCGTACATGTTAGGCATAGACTACGCCTAAAAAGCTTGCCCCCAACTGAAGTTTCAAGCGTTGCAGTTGTGACAACTGCTTACCTGCATAGTACGCACTAACTCTATCAAATCTGCTCATGTATAACCCCTTGGATACGTTCAGTCGTCGCTCTTGGCAGGCTGGTAGCGCGCCACCTCGTCGTCGTTGCGGCCGAATCCTTGCAGACGCAGCGACGAGTTCTGGTACGCCAGCATGGCGCCGCCCACCGTGCCGATGATGCCCGTGAACCACATGCCCGGACGCGCCAGGCTGCGGTCCAACTGGCGGGCTGCAGGCAGTAGCAACAATAACCACAAAGTCAGCGCCTTAGAATCAATCGTTAACCAAGCTCCACACACAGCAGCTACTGCAGATTCCAGCACGCACCGACGATGTATCCGAGCGGGAAGGACGCGACGCCCAGCACCGCGCTCTGGACGAGGTCGGCCTGGCTCACGTTGTCGCGCACCTGCTGGAAGGTCGGATCCTTGTAGATCACGGGGAAGCGCGGCACGTGTGGGTCGTGCAGCTCCGGCCGCTCGCGCTCCATGTCCCTGCCGTCCATGACGCTGGTCAAAAGTTGAGATGAAAATTGTGTGACAATCGTGTGGTAGACCGGAATATGCAAGTCAAGAGGCACCCTCTACTCGCATACAGCGCTTCAACTGGGAAAAATCCAGACTGGCTAATCAGAACGCGAGGAAGAGCGAAGAGCAGGCAGGCAGCTCCCCAGCCAAGGCGAAGCGCATTCTCCAAGTTATATCGACCGACCGCTCCCCGCCGCCCATGGACGAAGCGTACGCCGTCAAGCAGACGCAGTTCCTGGGGAAACCCGTGAGCTACGTGTGCCAGAACGTGAATGGGCCGTGCCCGCTGCTGGCCATCGCCAACGTGCTGCTGCTGCGCGGGCAGCTGACGCTCGAGGGCGTCGTGGAGGCGCCAGGCTTCGTGAGTGCGCGCGATCTCATGCGGCTCGTGAACCGCCGACTGCTGGACACGAACCCGCCGGTGAGTGGCGATCAAAAGCTGCTACGGGACTGAGCGAGTGGCTGACTGACTGACTGGGGGTGCATTTGTGACGCAGCTGAGCAATGCTAGCGAGTTGCAGCGCCTGACGCAGGAGAAGACGCTCAAGGACGTGGTCGAGCTGCTGCCCAGTATGTTCGTGGGGCTGGACGTCAACGTGCGCTTCCACAAGTGAGTGAGGCAGAGGCCAGAAGGAGAGGGAGGGGGGGATGTTGGCTCGGACTGATAATGCTGCTGTGTGTGCTGCAGCATTACGGACTTTGAGTACACGGTGGCGTGCGCTGCTTTTGACATGCTGGACATTGCGCTGGTGCACGGGTGGTTGCTGGATGACCAGGACGACGCCACGGTGCGTGTGTGGAAGAACGATTTCGTGTCAACCAGAAGCTGGTTTGCTGAGTCTGTGCGCTGTGCTGGCTGTTGTGTTGCTGGCAGATGAAAGTGGTGGGGAACAAGTCCTACAATGAGCTCATTGAGCGCTTGGTGGACTACCGCGGTGTGCTCATGACGGAAGAAGCCAATGAAAAGGCAGCGACGGAGACGGAGAAGCAGGGAGACACGGAGAACTCGTCGGACAGTTCCCCGATGGAGGAGGAGGAGGTGAAGCCTGCAGCTGCAGCTCTTCCGTCCCCACTGGCGACTCAGATGGCTGGGTTCAAGAACTTGTCGATTGAAATCAACAGCGCTCCTGCCTCTGCTTCGGGTGCGGCGGGATCGCCCAACTCGACGACGTCCATGACGTCTCCGAAGAAAAGTCCGTCGCAGCAAACGGTGCGGACCATGATGAAGGAGCGCCACATTAGTGACGCCGACGCTCTGGATACGGCGACCACGCTGCTGGAAGAGGGGCCGGTACTCGAGGAGTTCTTCAACTCGACAGCGAGCCAGCTCACGTACTACGGGCTCGTGAAGCTGCACGAAGGACTCCGTGAGCGTCAGCTGTGCGTTTTCTTCCGCAACAACCACTTCTCCACGCTCTTCAAGGTAAGAAGCTGGTGTTGTGGACGTTGCAGCAGTGCTGAGGGGGCATTCATTCTAACGCTGTGCTGGACGTGCCATTATGCAGTTTGAAGGCGCGTTGTATCTACTAGTCACAGACGCAGGCTACCTCGATGAGCCTACTGTCGTGTGGGAGCTGCTGAACGAGATCGACGGCGACACCGAGTATCTCGATGCCCAGTTCCGACCCGTGACGTCTTCTGAGCAGCAGGAGAGCATCCTTACGCAACAGAGGCAGCAGCGGGAGCAAGAACAAGAAGAAGAACAGCAACTGCGCAACGCTCGAGCTCTCAGCGTCACGGGGTGCGTGCCACCTGATGGTGCGAGCGAGCGAATGGCAGGTGGTTATTTTCGAGCTGCTGAGCACACCATGCCAAGCGATGGACTCTTTGGAGACTCAGCTGAAGTCAACGAGGAGAACCTGGATCCGGACTACTTGTTGGCGCTGAAGTTCCAGCGAGAAGAGGAAGAACGTGTGCGCAGGAATAAACCGGTGTCACCCCGCACTTCACCTCGCCAACTGCAGCCTGCCGGTGCAGATCGTAACACCACCGAGCAGACTGAAGCTGGCGATGCAGGCGAGACCGAAAATGACGACAGGATGAGAAATGAGAGCAGTGGGCAGGACGAGGATCGCACCCACGAGTCGAGCGAGAGCGAGTTCATTCCTGTGTCTGCTGAGGGCGAAATGCTGATCTCTGAGGAAGAGCTGGAGGCTCAGCGTCAAGCAGAACGCTACTACCAGGAGCAAAAGCGGCAGGTCGACGCGCAGACCCGACAATGCCAACAGGAGGAAGAGCGACTGCGACAACAACAATTCCAACGGCAGCAGCAAGTACAAGGTGGGCAACGGCGGCGGCCGTCGCAAGGCAGCGACTGCACCATTTCCTAACCAACGGAGCAGCAACGTAGAAGCTGCGTGAAAGACGAACCCCCAAGCATCAAGAGACACACACACACAAACACATCAAACCTGAAAGAAATTAGATAAATAGTTATCCTTATCATCGTACAATCCTCTTCATCACTTCAATCAGATCTTGATCCGAACCGAGTCGACCTCGAGCTCCGCCTCGAGCTCCAACTCGGGCTTGTCGTCTTCACACTGCTGGTCTTGGTTGGCAGGCGATGCGCAGGCCTCAAAGTCGTCAATGCCGTCCTTGAAGCTCGAACGACTCGACACAGTCGACGCCGACGACGCCGACATCTTCGCAGCAGGGCGACCAGTGCTAGCAGTAGCCCCGGCACTCAACTGACGCACGTAGTCGAAGCCAGCAAAGTCCCGTTCAAAGCAGCTCGCGATCTCCTCGGGCGCGTAGATCGTGTGCGGTTGCTCAGTGAAATGCGGATCGAAGTTGGCCACGAGGTTCTCGCCTGGAGGCCCCGGCACAAGCGGCGGCTTGAGCTGACGCTTCAGCACTTGGTCCCAGTCAATGCCGGCGAAGAACTCGTGCGCCTTGATGTCTGCGATGCCCCCACGGGCGCCCAGGCGGTCGTCCTGACGCTTCTCGAGCAACGCCACCAGCAAACTCTTGAGCTCGGGCGACATGTTGTTCGGGTAGCGCACCGGTTGGTACAGGATCCGCTGGTGCGTGCTCTTCTGGCTGGACTGGGGCAGGTAGAACGGTGGGTACCCAGCTCGCAGCTCGAAGAGGATGCAGCCGAACTGCCACAAGTCGACGGGCAAGCCGTGGCCGCCAGGGTAGCGGCCCACCATCTCCGGCGGCAAATACGTGTCCGTGCCGCACATTGTCTTGGTGCGTCCAGCCTTCGACTCCAAGCGCTTGGCCAGCCCCATGTCCGCCAGCTTGACGTGCCCCTCGCTGTCCAGTAACACGTTCTCGGGCTTGATGTCGCGGTGCAGGATGCACATGTTGTGCATGTGCTCGAGCGCCAGCAGCAGCTCAGCGGCGTAGAAGCGAACGGCGTCCTCCTTGAAGCTGCCGCCGCTGTTCTGCATGTGCAGGAAGAGGTCGCCGCCCTGCATGAACTTGGAGATGAGGAACACCGAGCGACCCCGAGCCAGCGCGTAGTCCAGCCCCATCACGAACGGGTGGTCGCCCATCCACTCCATGACCGAGCGCTCAGCGAACACCACCTTCGCCTTCACTTGGCCCAGCTTCATCTCCTTGATGGCGTACAGCTGCCGGTCAGCGGCGTACGACGCCAAGATCACGCGTCCGTAGTGGCCGCGACCGAGCAGCTTGAGCGTCGTGAACTCGCTCAGAGACGGCAGTCGGTGCTGCACTGCAGCGGCCTGAGCTGCGAACTTGGCGCGGTCCTTGTCCGTGTCGGCGGCGAAGTAGATCGCGCCCTTGCCGGACTCGGGCGTGATGCAGAACACGTAGCCGGCCGAGTCGTCGTCGATGAGCTTGATCTTGCAGTTCTGCAGGTTCAGGTACTTGAGCGTGTGCTGCTGCCAGAATCCGGGCACCCCGGCGTCTTCCGGCTTGGTGGCTCGGTAGTAGACCAGGTACGTGGACTTGATCATGGCGCAGTACTTGTGCGAGCTCCACACGGGCAGCAGCTGACGCCGCTTGCGGAACAGGTTGATGAACGTCGAGGGCAGCGAGTTGAGAAACCGCTTCGACTCCTCGCTCAGAACCGAGTCCTTGCGCTGGAACAACTGCACCATGTCGACTTGACTTAGCCCACAAAGGGGGAGGAGCTTCTCGCAATGACCTGGCAGCACACGCAATGAGATAAAGTCTTGGGAGGAGGGAGGATGGAGAATCCCCAATCGACCTCGATGGCTCGATCGATCGATGGGGTCAGGAAACTATTGCCAAGTGACAGAGTTAGACGCGTGGCTTGTCGAGCGCAGTGCCACTACTTTATAAATACGTGGATGTTGCGCTATTGCCGACGTGGGACGAGGAGAAGGAGAAGAAGAGTGTACACCCTCAACTCCTATAGAAAAACAGAAAAACGGTTAATAAGCACAACGTCGTGGTGCCCATTGAGACTTGCCTGGAACGCGCCGTGGAAGGGCAACTTCAACGCTACCAAGCGATTCTCAGATATCCACGCACCAACCATTTGCCGCGAGCCGCGACCAGGACACGAGGGAAGAGAGCTAAAAACATCCAAAGTGATCACGCCGGTTAGTCAAAAAGATGGAGAATCGTCCACGTCACATCTTAGGGAGGACTAAAATGGTTGTAGATTGACTTCCGGTGCGCCAGCGGAACGAACGTCAGCGCCCCCGATCTTTCGATCGCCTTCTACTTGTCCTCCTTCTTCTCCTCGTCGCCGTCCTTCTTGTCATCCTTTTTGGCCATCTGCGCCATGGCAGCCTGGATCTTCGGGTCGTTCGGGTCCACGCCAGGCAGGCCCGAGAGCAGCGAGTTGACGAACTTGGGGTCCATGAACGGCAAGTTGGAGGCCAGTGCCGGTGCTGGAGGGGGCGACGACGTGGCGGCCGGCGCAGCAGCCGCTGTGGTCGCGGGCGCTGGTGTCTGTGTGGGTTGCTTGGGCTCCGCCTGCGGGGCGGCCGCTTCAGTAGCTGGTGCAGCAGCCGGGGTTTCAGGAGCCGGGGCAGCAGCAGCGGCTTCCGCTTCGGCCGCACGCTTCTGGGCAGCTTCTTGACGCGCACGCTCCTCTTCCATTGACACACGGAGAGCCTGTATAGACAGCAGCACAAACACATCAGCTCTCTGCACCTCTTTGCGCAATAGCATCGATCCATGGTCCGTACCAGGGCCAGCTCGGGGTCCATGCTCGGGTCCACACCGCCGTACTCGGCGAAAGCGTCGTTGCCGCCGCCACCGCCGCTAGCAGCAGCGGCCGCAGCCGCACCGTCGTCTCCGTGAAGAACAGGGGACGACACCAGCACGTCCGAGGGCAGCACACCGGCGGGCACCGTCACCAGGTGGCTGTTGCTGTTGCTGCTCGCAGCATCCACGAACGCCTGCAGCTTGGCGGCGTTGGTATCCAGCTCCCCCATGCTCACCACGTCCACAGCGATCTGTCAAAAACAACAGCAACACCCCGTCAGTCCTTAAAACCCAAAGATACCGCAGTGTATCAGCGTCGCTCGTACGTTGTTCTTCTTGAGCAGCTTGCCGATCTTGGTCAGCTGCTTCTCGTCCTCCTCAATGGGCGAGCCGATAAATACCACGACGCGCTGGCCACCTGTCGAAAATGCAGCAGCAGCCCCGCACATGTCAAAAACTCCTCCTCCACATTGAAGCAAGCGTCGAATAGCTCTCACCTGTCTTGTTGCGCCGGTGCTTGAGCGCCAGCTGCGCCACCTGGATGGCGTTGGCCAGCCTCATGCTGCCGCCGATCTTGACGCGGTGGATGGCGCTCAGCAGCGTACCCATGTTGTCGGTCGGAGACGCCAGCACCTGGACACTGCACAGCGTGTCGAAAAGTCAGTCGCCAATTATTGACGCCGGATCTGCTGCTGCCCTTACCTCTTGCCGGCCATGGCCAGCACGCCCACGGTGCTCTCCGGGTTGGCCTGCGTCTTGGTGCCGCACAGCAGGTTGGCGGCGTCGTGCTGCGCCTCCAGACGCGAGGGAATGTAGTCGCCGTTGCGCATCCACTCCGAGTTGTCCAAGCTGCGCGCAGGAAGAGGCACAGAGGCGTCAATAATGGGCGGATCACGGTGCGCTTTGCACGGACAGCAAGCCAGGGGACAGGGGAGCGTGATGCAGCCGCTAAACGCGCTGTCGAAGCCGAGTACACGCACCATATCATCGTCGATTCGAGCGGCATCTTGACCTAGTTGGGGGCTTTTGCGCTCTGCTGAAGAGAAGATCGGGCTAAAAGTGCCACATTGGAGAGCTGCCACAATTAGCACTAGTTACGGGACCATTCATAAATAGAGGTTATTTTGGGTGTTGTGGCTTGTTTGTGGGGTGCGTCCCGATTGGCTAAAACATTTACTTTCGGTGTTGGGTCAGGCATTCATTACGCTTGACAAGCATGGCGGCGGACAAGAAGACGCAGCGACACTGGCGCGTGCTGCGCGAGGCGTTGCTGCGCTCAACTTCCAGCGGAGCGGCGTCGCCCAGCAGCGTAGAAAATGGCGCCACGGCGTCCTCGATCTCCACCGAGTTCTTCCCGCTCTATGCCGAGTCCGCCGTGGACGCGACACAAGTGCAGATCCACTCGCCCGCACAGGAAAACTTCGTCTGGGTGGCCTACGATTTGTCTCCGGCAGCCGGCTCAGAGCCCGCAGAAGCCACTAAGATATACGTGCACGAGAAGCGCAAGGACGTGAAACGCGTGCCCATCGCGGAGCTGCTGAGCCACCAGGTGAACCGCGGTGTGGACAACACGGGCAACATCCGCACGTGGCCGTCCGAGCAGATCCTGCTGTCCTACATGCTCAAGAGCGGCGTGTGCTCTCAAGTCCAAAGACGAGATGCCTATGGCAAGCCGCTGCCCGTCGCTTGCTGCGAGTTGGGCAGCGGCATGGCCGGACTCGCCAGCTTGGGGCTGCTGGCGCGGCCTCCCGTGTCCCTGCAGCGCGTCGTGGTGACGGACGGCAACCCGCTGTCGGTGAAGAACCTGCAGCTCTGCGTTGAGGAGAACAGGAAGCAGCAGGTGTTCGACGCCCGCAGCCAAGACACAGACATCACGGCGGAGCTGCTGCGCTGGGACAGGGACGCCACGCTGCGCGAGGACCTGCAGCAGCAGTTCGACCTCGTGTTCGCCAGCGACTGCCTGTTCTTCGAGGAGTTCCACGAGGACCTGGCTCACACCATCAAGAGTCTGTTGCGTCCTGTATCGGGGCGCTGTCTGCTGCTGCAGCCGAGCCGCAATGGCTCCATGGAGCGCTTCTGCGCCATCGCCGCGCGTCACGGCTTCGTTGTCCACAAATCGGAAGACTACGACCCAGAGATCGTCCGAAAGCACGTCACCTACCAGCAAACCCGAGCCGACTACTACGTGCCCGACGTGCACTTCCCCGTCCTCCTAAGTCTCTCGCACTCGTAAAAACGTCTTCCATGTGTCCAAATCTAAACTCGGTGTTGTCCCTATTATACTTTGTAGCCATGTGCGCGGACTAAGTACGATCTAAGAAGGTGTGTATTTCGAGCCAACTCATTCGCTCACTTGAGCTCCTGCTGCTGCATCTGAGGAAGGAAGCGGAGGGCGACGCCCTACAGCGCCGAGAGCAATGGCACGCCCCTCGTCCACCGGCGTGAGTGAACCCAAGTCGTTTGCTCTGTATTGTCCGCTCCTTAAGATTTCTGCTGGGAAATGGCCGCTAACCTGTTGGTTAACAATGCGCAATGCTTTCTTTACCTACAGCAAGAACTGGGCAACGTGCGCGTGTGCTGCCGCGTGCGCCCGCAGAACGCCAAGGAGCTCACGATGGCCGCGGCCCAGCGCTGCGTCTTCACGGACCAGGCTACGATCGAAGTCAAGGTGAGAAGGGGAGGAGGCTGAGACGGAGGAACGAAATACTCAGATTTATGCCGCATTTGGATGCGTTTTATTCCCTTTGTAGACGAACGAAGGAAGTCCGCAGAAGTTCACGTTCGACCACGTTTTCGGAGAAGAGGACAACCAGAAGACGGTGTTTGAGAACGTGGCGCTCCCAGTTGTCCAAGGTACACCACACTCGTGTCAAGAGCTACGTTAGACGGGGGTTAAAAGCTCACTTTATTTTGTTTTGTTTCACTACAGATATTATGGACGGCTACAACGCCACCATCTTCGCCTACGGCCAGACGTCCTCGGGTAAGACGTACACGATGGAGGGCGCCAACATCGACCATCCCGAGCTGCAGGGTATCATCCCGCGCACGGCTACGGAGATCTTCAACAACGTCATGAACGCCGACGAGAACATGGAGTTCATCGTGAAAGTGAGCTACATTGAGATCTACATGGAGCGCATCCGCGACCTGCTGGATCCGTACAAGTCCAAGGTGAACCTTCAAGTCCGTGAGGACGCGCAGCGAGGCATCTTTGTCGAGGGAATGACGGAGATGTGTGTGACGAACGATGAGGAGCTACTGGCAGCTATGCGAGCTGGTGCTGCCAACCGTGCTGTGGCTGCGACGGGGATGAACGAGGGAAGCTCGCGCAGTCATAGCGTGTTCATGGTGACGCTATTCCAGCGAAACCTTGAGAACCAGGCCACGAAGGCCGGTAAACTGTACCTGGTGGATCTTGCTGGTTCTGAGATGGTGCGCAAGACCGGTGCAACAGGCCGACAGCTCGAAGAGGCCAAGACAATCAACAAGTCGCTCTCAGCGTTGGGCATGGTCATCAACGCACTCACCGACTCCCATATAACGCACGTGCCGTATCGTGACAGTAAGCTCACCCGAGTACTGCAAGAGTCGCTTGGTGGAAACTCGCGCACAAATCTTATTATCAACGTCTCCCCGAGCAGCTTCAATGCGTCGGAAACGATCTCAACGCTGCGGTTTGGTATGCGTGCCAAGTCGATCAAGAATAAGGCCGTGGTGAACGAGCAGCGAAGTGTCGCCGAGTACGAGGCTCTGCTTGCCGCAGCAGAAAAGAAGATCGCGAAACAGCAGACGCATATTATCGCTCTCGAAGCTCGACTGGCCGGTCGTGAAGCTCCTGATGGCGAAGGAGATGTGGGAGATGTTGCAGGTGTCACAGTGTCCGAAGATACGAAGGTTGCTGAACAAGCAGACAGCGCAGAGGGTAGCATCGCTGCTGCAGACATCGAGCTGGACTTGTCGAATCATACGACTATAGAAGCGCCGCCGTCACCTTCAGCGCGTGCCGGACGTGCGCTAACGGAGCTCCAGGAGAAGGTGACACAGCTGGAAGAAGAGCTGGCCGAAGAGAAGCAGGAATCGATGCGGCGTGGCGAAGAGATTCGCTTGCTCACGGCGAAGCTCGAAGAGCATGTGCAGGCGCTTGAGACGCAGCGCGTGCTCTCGGAAGAGCTGCAGCGAGTAAAAGAACTCCAGGAGAAGTCGCTGGAAGAGAAGATTCGCCAGCGCGAGACTTTGTACTCGGAGCTGCGGACAGATTTCGACCGACTCAACTTTGACCACAAGGAGCTGCTGATCCACTCGGAGACGATTCAGAGCGAGTATGACGCGTTGCTGGCAGAAATGCCGGCGCAAACTGCGGCTGCTGGTGGGAAGCTGGCCGCTGCAGCAGAGAAGATTGCCCAAGCAGACCAACAGCCGACTGATGACAAGGCACAAGATACTGCAGGTGAAGGTGCTGCAGAGGGTCAGGAGCAGAAATCGGGAGACGAAGCGCCCAAGGAGATCTCCGACGGCACGGAGTCGCAGCATTACCTGGATCTGAAGGCCAAGTACACGGCGCTTGAAGCTGAGCTGAGAGAGTACGAAAAGGAGTATCTGGCGCTGAAGCATGCAACCGATCACGAGAAGGCCCGACTCCAAGAGGACATTGAGCGCAAGGCAGCCCAAATCCGGGAACTCGAGGCACACGCTGACCGCGCAGGTGCTTCAACCGGTGAGGGCGGCTCGACTCCTTCGTCCCCTACCGGCAGCGCGACCAGCTCCAGTGGCATGTCGGCGCGCGAGCGGCAGCACATGCGCTCCATCCAGCAGAAACTCGAGCAGCTCGTCGCTGTCCACCGACAGCTGCTGCGCAAGTACGCGTCGCTGGAGCTGGAGCTGTCGGAGGCCAAGAAGAAGTTGACCCTCCGCGACGAGCGCATCAAGCAGGTGGAGGCGAACAACCGCATCATGGCCGGCAACATGCGCGCCCAGGCAGAGAAGCACGTGGAGGAGCTCACACATCTGCGCGACCAGATCGCAGACTTCCGCGGCGCTCAGCGCTCGCACTTCGAGGCGCAGCTGAACCACACGAACGCCGCTCTCGTGGCCGCCATGGGGAGCGCGGGGGACACGGGCGTCATTAAAACCCTTCGTGGTGGCTCCATCTATGGCGGCGACGGCGTGATCCGGCCAATTCGCGGCGGCGGCCGACGCAAGACGCAGTTGGGCGAAGCAGCTATGGGTTCAGCGGGCGTCGTTGGGGCAACTTCGGGCACCGCCGACGCTGGCGTCCCCTCCTCGGGCTTTTTGACGCGCTTGTTCGGCAAGACGAACTAACTCCATCAGGAGGATACACGAACTCGAATATCGGCGCTTGCCCACGAGCTTGCGTCGATCTCCAAGCCGGCAGTAGCAGCAGTCGATGGATGAATAACCAAAGTAGAACTAAAAAATGCCGCTGCAACTGGAACTTGCCTTTCAACGAGCCATCTCAGATGAAATGGCTACATTGAATCATACATTTTTCTAGTCAAACGACTTTTGCAGGTTCTGAACCCTGTCAGAATTGTTGCTTAGTGACCGTTTACCATTCGTGGTTGCCAGTCAAAAAAGCGAGACCAGAGACTCTGGAAACCATGGCGGCCGTGTACGACGAAGTGGAGATCGAGGACATGGAGTTCGACGCGGAGGAGCAGGTGTACTACTACCCGTGTCCGTGCGGCGACCGCTTTAGCATCGACCTGGAAGAATTGTACGACGGCGAGGACATCGCCACGTGCCCGAGCTGCTCACTGACGATCCGCATCATCTTCGACGAGGAAAACCTACCGGAGTTAAAGGAGGAGGAGGAGGAAGAAGACGCCGAGTGAGCAGATACAGTTTTTCTCCGCTGTAAATTAAGATATCGAGTGACTGAAACCAAGTTGAGGAAGTTGTATTACTCGTCAAATTGTCCGAATGGAGGATGCTGTTCTCGATGGTGTTGCCCGTGACCGTGAGTCCGTCCACGGTGGTGGAGAGTTCTGCTCGGGACCCCCGAGCGAGCCGATGGAGATGCCGTGCGAGCCGCAGCCGTAATTGTCGCTGAAAACGGTGTTGGTGCTGGACTGCATGGCGAGGCAGTCGTCCTGGTTGTAGATGCGGTTCTTGGAGATCGTGATGTGGTCGTTCTTGCTGAGGTCGAAGCCGTCTGTGTTTTGGGCGACACCGTTGCCCGCCGTGGTGTTGAGAGTGAGGCCGGTGTAGTTGGAGTTTCCGACGCTGAAGGTTCGGCAAGGCACGTTGAGCAGGGTGAAGCCCGAGAGCGTCGAGTGGGCCACCTTGTAGATCTTGAAGAAGACGGGCTTGTCGACCTTCTGTCCCAGGGGCCAGTAGTAAGCCCCCTGTCCGTCGAGCGTGCCGGGTCCGGAGATGGTGAGGTTGTTTCCTTGCAGCTTGACGAGCGGGCCATCCCACAACTACAAGGAGGAGAGATATTAGATGGGGTCAAGGGGGTATAACTGTGTGAGGGGTGCTCGTATTTTCACCTTGGTGCCGAAAGTGGAGGTTCCCTTGAACGAAACCTTGGCGTAGTCCTGCAACTTGGTCAAGTTGAGCGTCACACCGGGTGGCACTCGGAGTGAGTCGACGGTGATGCTGTCGCACTTCGTCACATCGGTGTTGTTGATGTAGTCCCCGGTGAGGACGCAGTCGCCCTTGAGGACAGGCGGAGTTTGCGATCCGTCAGAGCTCGTGAAGTTTTGGTCAGGGGTGTTCTGCCCTGGGTTGTTTTGGTCACGGTTGTCCTTGCTGGGGCTGGATGGTGTTGGGACGCATCGGTTCTGCTTGATCCTGTCTGGTCACCGCCGCCATTCTGAACGACACCTTGCTTGCCGCTGGAGCTGGAGTCAACACTAGTCTGGGGGAACCCAGGGTCGCAGTTGTCAGACTGCAGTGTGCTGCGTCGGCGATTGTGGTGCTAGCCACCAGTAGAGAAACGGCGAAGATGGTGGAGAAAAGCTTCATGGTGCTTGCTACCGAGACGGAGAAGAATGCGAAGTGAGGTCCAGGCGAACGGCCATTTCATCCGATACAAGCGCAAGAGCAATAAATGGGATCGGCTTGACTTGTCGTCGCGTGCAGCTCAGTGTCCGTTCGCGTCGAGCGTTTTTACATTACCACTCAAGGTTCACGGCATGTCTCCGAGGCGATTGTAGGCATTTGTGGTGAGCACGCGCGCGTGGAGTGGTGAGGCGGGCTCTCCTGCATCCAGAAGCGATGCTGGGTTATCTTACCTAACATGTAAAACTTCCTGTACTAAGTACTCACTCCTGATGTAAGGTTTGGCTTGATGACACTTATGTCCACGGCGAGTACGGCAAGATTAACCGTGCATTGAGCTCCCTCGATCGATATATGTTGCCCAGTATTGGTTATACTGCACCGATCCAGAAACGTAATTTGCGGTGAAGTTTGTCGGCACGTGTACATTTCCACACAGTGCCGGCATCGATACGTGTGAACGCGAAGTCAGATTTCTGGCTCTCCAGCATTCACGCGTTTCCTGGATGTGCTCAAGCACAAACGAAATCCTCAGATCTGTTGGCGACTACGTTGTTGAGCGATGCAGTTTGCAGGCCCAGGGAGCCTTCGGTCGTCTTGAAAGCAGATCTTGGCGCAGGTTGAGGGACACATCAGCCGCCCCATTGCCACTTCAATCGCGTCCTTCATTCATCGCTTTGAGCCGTGGGCGAGACCCGATGAACGGCTATACAGAAGACGACCCGCCAGCAGATCCGCGCCCAGTGACACACCCCTGGAAGTGGCGACAATAGCAGGTCAGTCTCGGGTCAACGGAGGTGAGACGGTGATCGAGAGCTCATTGCCATACTCGTGCCATTCGCGTTCACGGAGCCAATTCACAAAGCCGCATAAAAAACCACCTTTCAGTCCCGTTGCCGTTGATATGACCGAGCTTAAATCTTGCTCATTCTACTAATGTACACACTCTTCACTTGTATGGCTTGGATTGGCACCTCATGTTCTTCTCCTCATTTCTTCGCAATACATTCGTACTGCTTCTCTTCTCCTGTTTCTTCTAGGGTGATCATGCCGGGCTCGGCGTCCTTGCAAAATCGGAAAGATGATGGCACTCAATGGACTCATATATCGTCGAAGTGTACTCGAGGTGTAGCTCCCTGTATTAACTATGCATACGCAGCAATGTATCGAATCCTAGTCGGGGCTTTCAGCAGCACGGGCCACCCGCTTCTGCCTGTTTTGTGTCATGGAGGAGGAAGGCCTTGCCACTGGGCTTCGACGCACCCGCCTCCATATCCTTCGACCGAGCGTAGATCCGAAGCAGCAGCGCCTCGAGCGCCTGAGAAATGGTTTTCACTTCTATCGTGGGTTCGTACTCCAGCTTTTGTTTATCGGGCTCCGTCTTCAAGAACTCGGGCAGCCCTTGAATCGCCAAGCCTTGGATGGTCAACCCCTGGCTTGGAACGACCTTCTCGGTGAGTTCAAATAGCTCGGCACTGTTGTCACGCGCGGACGTCCGCGCGTACATGAGGCTGTTGGCTATCCGGAAAGGGGTCACATCCTTCGGCTTGGCCTCGTACAGCCAGCCGAGACCGTCCTTGGGGTCCTTGAAGACGGTCTCGCCCAGAGCTTTCATGACGACATCCTCCTGCACGATCTCCTTCTTGTTGACCGACCGCTCCTTGAGCTTGTCGACCTTGTTCCCCACGAGCATGACCGCCGCGAGCAGTGACGGATCCGAGTTGTTCTTGAGCGCGGTCAGCCACTGGCATCCGGTCTCACCTGGCCAAATGTCCTTGAAGGTGCTCTTCTCACTCACGTCGTACACGATCAGCGCACCTGCAACAGTGCACCATAGTTGAGCATTTATGTCATGGCTCATCGGCTAAGGTAAACCTACCGTTTGCACGTCTGTAGTGAGAGCTGGAGATGGCCTGGAACCTCTCCTGTCCTGCAGTATCCCACACCTGAGCACGGATGAATTGGTTGGGCTCGCCGAATTTCCAGTCGGGGCGCTGCACTTTGACTGCGTCATCAGCATCGAACGTGTAGAACCGTAAGAAACACTACCAAGAGCAAGCTCCTGAACCGAAACACAAGAGCTGCCGTGTTACCTGTGACGAACTCGGGTTGAAGTGTCGGCGGGCTGCGCTCATCAAACTGATCGCCACGAGCCGCAACGGAGAGCAGGTTGGTCTTCCCGACCGCCTTTGTGCCGATGATGATCACCTTGTAGAGGAATTCGTTCTTGGTGGGGGACGCGCTGCTGCTCTTGGACGGAGATGCGGGCGGGGACTGCATTGTCGTCGGATGCGTCGCTCCTAGCTGCCAGTTGCCTGAGGGAGATGGCAACACGAATGCGTCCTGGTTGCGCGTCGGTTAATCTCGCTCGAGGCAAATTGTGAGCAGTGAGCTGTGGGCGGCAGACTTGCCCGAGGCCGGTCTTATCTTAGACACCGAACCGGAAATAGCCTCAGCAATAATACCACAACGCGCGCCCTCCTCTCCGTCCTCGTCCTGGTCTTGATCTCACCCTCGCAGTAGCTCAATGGTTGCCATCTTCACATCAGCATCAAGGTGGCAACTGCTCAGCCTTGAGAGGGACGGCATGCACTTCAAGTTGTGCACACGTCACAGATATTCTATTTCCCAGTCCCATGTATTCCCCTCAGTTTATGCATGTTGACAGTGGTCGACTCGGATTGGCTGAAATCCACGCGGGCGCATACGGACCGCCCGTCCTGCAGAGACACAAGCTGGAATCGATCGCCGCCATGAGTGACGCCGCCCCCGCCCGTGACCCGCGCGAGCCGCGCTTCCCCGTGATCGTCAAGCACCCGACCTTCGACGACGTGAAGGCAAACTTCAATGCGGGCGACTACACGCGGTTTCTCGGCGTCACCGCCTTCTCCTTCCCCGCCGGCTACGTCTTCGGTGCGTCAACATCCACAGCTCCAACGGGCCATAGGCAATGGGACTGACTCACTATGTATATGCTTGTGTGTTTGTCGCGACCGACTGCAGGCCTGAAGCTGCACCGTCACGTGGCGGTGCCCTCCATGGTGGTCACGGGCGTGTTGGGCTCGCTCGGCGGCTTCCTGTGGGCCTTCCAGAACTCGTCCTTCCGCCTGCAGGGCTACAAGGCCAACCCGGTCGAGGTGAAGCAGTACATCACGAGCAAGGAGCAGTAAGCGCGTTACGACCTCTCGGCTGCAGCTCCTCTGTTCGCAGGGTAGCGCTGAAGACGGAGGAGACCTTTTACTACTACACGTTCACACAAAGAGCCATAAAAATATAGGACACGAGTGCTTTCAACCACAGGCGTTTTTGGACTAGACCGCCTTCTGGGGATGCACTTAACGCACAGTGAACACAGCAGCACTGGTAAGAGATCGATGCCCCCCGACTGGGTCATGTCGCCGTGAAGTCATTGTCTCCACCGCCAGAAAAACTCCCAAACATCATAGCTATTGTGAAGTAGCGTTAGGATATGTGGACCACACCATCTCCAATGAAGTAACACACCGCAGCCAATGGCTTCCCGAAGTCCGCCGCCGTTGACTGCGGCCAGCCATTAGCGAATCCCCTCGACGACACCATGGAGCACGTTGACCAGGTACCTGTCGCCTCCTGAATGAACCCCCAACACGGACGCAGCCAACAGGACAGGACAGGAAGGAAGAACGATGCAAGCTGAAAGCTGGTGGTAAGCGGCGGCGCCTGGCGCTTCAGAAGGCGGGGAAAAGGAGGGAGTTCGACGGTCTCGCAGCGGTCGGAGCTGGTGGCTGGCTGGTGGTTGCCAGAAGGAATTGGCGGAGGAAGCCCTGAAGGAGCTGGCTAGCTAGTTGGTGAGGTGATGGCTCACCAAGGCTGTAACCCACACACGCATTCTCTCTAATGAGTGTGAAGCGTGCTGAGTCCGTGGAGAAGGTCGTAGCATCAGTTAACATTCTCCTTCATCCACCTAAGGGCCTTGTGGATACATGGGTTGGAGGGGATGTATGCTGGTGTTTTTGCTATCTTCTTCGTGGACTGCGAGAACGACCCGAACGATTGACAAAATTCAACCGACTCATCATCGGCAGGACCCCTTTGAGCCTTTCTGGGCGAACGTAGACGCTGTCTGCTACTAACCGGACTGCAGCAGCGAGTGTCCACTCCTGCCTTGTCCTGCTTGGCTTGTTACTATCTCTCAGGACACCAGATACTGATTATGTATGAACCTTTGTCGTTGCTGATCACAGACTGAGAAGGCCTACCAGAAGCAGCAGGGCGTGTTCCTTGCCAGCAAGAAGTTCGCCGGCAAGAAGAAGGGCCCCCGCTTCTACAAGGAGGTGGGCCTGGGCTTCAAGACCCCCAAGAGCGCCATCGAGGGCCAGTACGTGGACAAGAAGTGCCCGTTCACCGGCAACATCTCGATCCGCGGCCGTATCCTCAAGGGCGTCGTCCTCTCGACCAAGATGAAGCGCACGATCATCGTGCGTCGCGACTACCTGCACTTCGTCAAGAAGTACAAGCGTTTCGAGAAGCGCCACAAGAACGTGGCCGCCCACCTGTCGCCCGCCTTCCGCGTGAAGGAGGGTGACGTCGTCACCATCGGCCAGTGCCGCCCGCTCGCCAAGACGGTGCGCTTCAACGTGCTGGAGGTCGAGCCCGCCTCGGAGACCAAGCCCATCAACGTGCGCAAGCAGTTCCGCCAGTTCTAAGTGCTCGGTCTGTGGTCCGCTAAGGCTGCTAAGCCCATGAGCCTCTTCATGTGCTAAAGCTAATACACCAACCGCTCCTGATCTGAACGGGGAATCCATTTAGTCTCTTCTTGCCTGATGAATGAATGGGCTTAGTATTGGAATTAAACGGTCGTGCACCAGAGGGTCGTTCCTTTCATTGGACTATTGCAGGATCGATATCATCGCTGGACCATGGCGACGCGTACAGGACGCCTCGTGGTTGACCCACGCACGGGCAAAATGGTGGAGGAGTACAAGGAGGACCAAATGGCCGTGGCGCTGTTCGATCCAGAGTGCGCCAAGCCGGAGGACTACAAGTTCCGCTTCGTGCTGCGCTCCGGCTTCACAGTGTGCGTCCCAGCTTCTCCTGCTCGAATTGTGTCCTATATCTCAGAGTGGTCGGTGCTTGTTGCTCTTCCATCACCGCGTAGACCCAAGATCAATCTGCTCTTCGACTGCAATGCCGCACTGCTCAAGGATCCGTTCGGCAGTAAGTCTTGAGCTATTGATCCTGTGGTGATCTTAAAGCTCTGCCTGCTGATACATCTATTGCGCTTGAAACTATGCAGACGTGCTGTGGCCCAAGGACTGGATGACGCAGGTGCTGCCGCCTAAGGGCACGGACCGCTGGTACTACATCATCCACGAGCGAGTCGAGCCGATGCCGCAGGACGATCTCCAAGACCCCCTCTACTCTGGCGGTGCACTGCTTGTGCTCGCCTTCGTGCCTGTGCAGTGCGAGCCCATTGACATCAGAGCGTGGCTGCTCTTCGGCATCACGCAGGAGTTCCAGCCGCTGCTCCGACTGAAGCCGTTGGTGGCAACCGCCAGACACAAGCTCAAGGTGCTGAAGGAGAAGATCAACGCGCTCCCGGTGGTGGATCTGGTGGGGACCGCCAAGCAGCAGACCGAGACGCGCAAGCAACTGGCCGACGCGATGAACGCCCAAGCGAAGGAGCTCACGGACGAGATCAACGAATTGGAGCGACGACGCAAGCGCATGACGAGGCTCATCATGACTGAGCCAGTGACGCTCACTGAAGTCCCTCGAGACGCCGGGCTGCCATCCACCAGTGTCAAGGACGAAGTGGAGATGAAGACTTGGGCTGCAACGTTCACGAGTCCGCGCGGACGAGACCTCGTGTCGCTCGCGCTAGACAAGAGCGACTGGAACTACGTGTGCCTCGTGCAGACCCGCCCCCGGCCGAGAGCGTTCTTCGAGGATGACCAGACGACGAGTCAAACGGTTGACCCCGATGATCTTTTGAAGGAGATCAACATGCGAACGGTGCGGCTTCGACGCCTGCGTCATGGTGAAGGCGAACTGATGGCGCCTACTGCTGCAGCCTTGGCCGCAGGAGAAGACGACGTTCCCTTGGACCCCATCGACGAGCGCTTCCACTTTTCATCGATCGGCGGCGTGTACTCTGGCGCGTTTCGACTTGGGCGCAAACAAGGGCAGGGCCAAGAGTACACAAACGTTGGCGTCTATGACGGCTACTTCTCGGGGAATACGCGCTGCGGCAGTGGGAAGCTTGTGTACGGCAAGGGAACGACTTGTGAGGGGACTTTCGATCGTCCACAGCGACGATATGAATACAGCGACAAACTTCGAGGACGCGCGTACGAGTACTCGCTGCTGAATGGAGACGACTATCGCGATGGAGTTGAGAGCGGCGAGGGGATGCACGTCACGTTCCCGGACGGCGCTGTCTACGACGGAGAGATGCGGGACGGCGTCATCTCTGGACTGGGGCGATACGTGAGCTCCACGGGCGTGGCCGATGAGGGGGTCTTTGTCAACGGAGTTCTCCATGGGCCCGCGTGCAAGCGAACTTTCCCTGACGGATCGTTCGTTGAGGGGCCTTTCGTAGACGGCCAGCCGCATGGACGTGGGTGTCAACGCGAGCGTCATGGCGATGAATACGAGGGGTTCTTCGATACTGGAGCTCGGCATGGTCGCGGCATAGCTCGCTTTGACGGCGGACGCTCCAAGCACGTCGGGTTTTGGCACGAAGACGCCATGGATGGTCGAGGCGACTTTTACTACCGTCTTCATGACGATAACACTGACAAAACTGAACGGGCTGGTGACACCGGGGAGGAGTCTGAGAAGTGGGAGTTCTGGTACGAAGGCGCGTTCATGCAGAACGAGACTCGCGCTAGACACCGACACGCGGATCTGCGCGAACTCTCGAACCTCGAATTGCACCGAGATGAAGCAATGCGCCACTTGCCATTCACAACCAACGACAAGAGCCGAGAGAAGATGCCGTTCCTCGCCACGGTGCTGCCCACGCAGCTGGACAAGCTCCGACGGCGGAAGCAGCTCAACACCAAGCGACGCACTGAACGCGAGCGTGTGTATCTCCAGCAACGCGAGCTTGCGAACCTCACCATGTACTACACGCTGCTGGACGATTTCTATGAGCAATGGACCAAACGGAAGCGTGAGGAGCATCAGGACACGCAGCTGGACGACGAGGAGCTCCGACGCGTGCAGGAAGAGCGAGATGCATTGCGAGCATTTGAAGAGCAGCGCGCGCGCTTCCGGAAGGAGAGGTACAACCTGTCGCCGCGGAAAAAGTCGCTCCAGCGGTTCGAGCAGCACCTCGAGCGCGTGACGCTGACGGAGCAGGTCAAACTGGAGCGAGCAGAAGCCGCCGACTGGGCTGATGTGAACGCAACGAAGACGACCAGTGCCAAACAGACTTGAGGGGGTCCTCGTACAGGTACAAGTACCAGGTACATCTGCACCAAGGGGTACCGGAACGGATATCGGCAAGTTTTAACGTTGCGCGCTGCAATGGAGGTGTTGCCATTGCGGCACACACGAGGTTGTCCTCCATTGCGCGATGCTAAAACTTTCCGCCATTAAATGCTACAACTGTAGATGTAGACCAAAATTGACTCGATCTGTATACCAAAAGTGCTAAAAACGCGTAAGACAATATGTGTAGTTGTTCATTGAGAGGCGACAGCACTTGGCTAAGGCATGTCGAATATCTACATCACCGAGCCCAACACGGAGGGCAAGGTGCTGCTGCACACGAGCTTCGGGGACCTGGACGTGGAGCTGTGGCCGCAGCAGGCGCCCAAGGCGGTGCGCAACTTCGTGCAGCTGTGCCTGGAGGGGGTACGTCGGGCTGGCATTATGGCTTCAATGCTAACCTGTCCTATGTCTGGTATAACAAAATAGCTAAATGTTCGTAACCTACTTATCCGGACTTGTTATGTTGTACATGACAGTATTATGACCAGACGATTTTCCACCGCGTCATCGCCGGGTTCATGGTGCAGGGTGGGGACCCCACGGGCACCGGCAACGGGGGCGAGAGCATCTACGGAGCCCCTTTCATCGACGAGTTCCACTCGAGGCTGCGTTTCAACCACCGCGGCCTGCTGGCCATGGCCAACGAGAACAAACCCAACACGAACCACTCGCAATTTTTCTTCACGCTGGACGCCTGCGAGTTCCTGGAGAAGAAGCACACCATCTTCGGCAAGGTGAGAGGACTGCTAGTGTGACATAGCTGGCTGTGTATTTGATATCATTGTTGCTCACTTTTTGTATTTTGCTTTACTGAATTAGGTGACGGGCAATACGATTTTCAACTTGCTGAGTGTCGGAGACCTGGAGACGGACGCGAACGACCGACCCACGAACCCGCCCAAGCTGCTGAGTGTGGAGGTACTGTGGAACCCGTTCGAGGACATTGTGCCGCGGTAAGTTGGTAGTGTGCGATGGCTCGTGGTTAGTCGCCGATGCACTGATGATGTTGTGCTTCCTGTGGCTAATAGCGCTGTCAAACGGAAGGAGACGTTGACGGCGGAGGACGCGCAGAAGAAGAAGAAACGCGACCGGAAGGCGACGAAGGACTTGAAGCTTCTATCGTTCGGGGATGAGGAGGAGGCCTTCCAGGAGGAGATTGACGGAGCAGCTACAAAGTCCAAGAAGAAAAGGGCGAAGAAGATGATGAGTAGCCACGACCTGCTGGACGACCGGAAGCTCAAGTCGGAGGTGGATGCGGACGTGCTCCATAGAGTCACGGAGACCAGTGGCGAGGCGGCCAGCGAAGAGAAGAAAGAGCGCTCGCGGGCGAACTTGAAAGCGGCAGTTGCAGCCGCGTCATCGGCGAGTAAGCGCCCCCAGTCGGATGAAAAGCTGCCTGATGAGAAGGACGAAGCTACCACCAAGAGTTCTGGCTCGGCAACTGTCGATAACTTTGGGTCGGAATCGAAAGAGAAGAAAAAAGACCGCGAGGAGTACGTGAAGCTGCGGGAGGAGCTGCGGAAGTCGAAGAAGGCTGTGACGCTGCTAATGGGCGAGGAAGCGAAGAAGCAGGAGAAGGATCGTGCCTTCCAGGACATGCTCACCCCGCTGCAGCAACAACGACAGAAGTATCTGCAGCGCAAAAAGGCGAGCAGCCGCTCCGCCCGAGAGCAAGACACGCTCTCGAAGCTGAAGAAGTTCCAGGCTACTCTAGTGGACGTGAACGTCAAGCAGCTTGGGGTGTCGGACGCCAAGGAATCCGACGACAGCAAGAAAGACGAGGCTGAAGCTGAGAGCTACCATGGACAGATTCTGGAGGACGATGACGCCGACGATGACGACACGAACGACGATAAATCGTGGATGACTGCCAAGCTGAAGTTCAAGAAGCACATCGACGTAAGGCTGTTGCTCTCGACGTGGGCTCATGTCGCTCTGCATTGTGATGCTAACGATTGCGTCGTGCTTGTTCGTACACAGGACCAATTTCGCGCTGGCAATGAGCTTTCGGCTGACGTAAGATCTATCTCCCTGTTTGCTGTATATACAGCGATTTCTTAACATTGGTTTTCATCGATTTGTTTGTACTTCTGCAGGACTATCTTACCATCGACTCGCGCAATGAAACGAGCCAGCGATCGAGGGGCGAGTCGAGGAGAACTGGAGATCGCGATCGCCGAGACCGATCGCGAGACCGGTCACGGGGCCGATCTCGTGACAGCAGTCGCCATAGCCACAGCCGCCACCGAGACCACGACTACAGAGACCATCGTGATGATCGCCGTCGGTGAGTTAGTGTCACACGTGTGGGGCTGCAGTGCAGTTAGTTGCTGGGAGCGGTGGCTACCTTGGAGTGTCGCGAAGCTAATACAGGAGTGAATTCTCACTACTTTTGAGCTCAAGTTGAAATGTCTGCCTGCTCCACTCATCATGTATGATATGGGTTCCTGCTCGATCAAAACTGCGTGGTAAGACCTTCTTGGGTCTCGCCCAGCCAGTTCACTTCTGCCTGGCGCCTCACAAGTTGGGCTTCACAACTCAAACCGCTCCAAATCAGGCCAATCCTCATGGCTGAATCCACCTGCACCAACAACTCGGACCACGCCGTGAGCGTCCCAACCGCTATCAAAGCAGTGGACGGACGAAGAAGATGTGCTCTGGACGACGGAGCGTCGCGAGCCCGACGAAGAAATCCAGACTCGAGCGAAGGAGTTTCTATTGGACCTTTTCAAGACGATCCCAGAGCAGCACGTTGCTGTAGCCACGCACTTTGGTTTCATCCAGGCAGTGTGCGCTGCTACGCTTGGCGTGAAAGTCGAGGCGGGCAAGTGTGAAGTGGCGCCTTTGGTGCTCGAGGCGCTCTGAACGAACACAGTGCAGACATTTCAGTTTTCGTGAAAGAATCGATAGGTGCTTGCGGCAGCTGTTAGACTGTTGATCACCAAAGCCACGGCCGGATGTGGATCCCACGGACTCGAAACAAAACCCAACATTCACAACGATGTTGTTAATAGTTCCACGTAAAAAGGTGAGAAGACGATACAGTAGCCATCGATAATATCGACTGTTTCTTCGTTTGCCATAGTTGTCCTTCACAGAGAATGAGGTTTGACAAGCAAGAGATCTATTGAATATGGCACGTTTACGACCAGAGAAAAATACCAAATTATGCTCACTACTACAACGAGTCCTAGTAATTTGAGAATGTCGTTAACGGTGTATGGTCAAGCCATGGATTTGGTTACTTTATTATTATTGATCAATAGTAGTAGTAGAAGAGATTTTATTTGGTCTACTATGAATTAGAGAGTCTCTATTACCACAATATGATATGACTTAGATTTTGTATGTGGTGGATAAATCGTACTTGGTGTAGATTGAAGTGGGGAGGGGGTGAAAAAAACCAAACTCGCTCGGCAAGCCGAAATTATTATTGATCAATGATCATGGGATCGTGATCCTTCCGTTCGCAAACAACGCCTGTGGGTCTTGGCCAAGAAAGACAGGAAAAAAAGACTCTTGGGCCAAGACGACGACCTCTGTGGACTCGGGAACGCGTTCAGGATGGGAGCTCTGGCTCTGACCACACGTTGGGATTGGTTTGGGGGTTCTCATTAGCCACTTCGAGATTAGCCTCGTGCTCCAGGAGCCAGACCATGCGAGTTCAATTGCTTGTCCTAGCGCTGCTTAGTGCGCTTCTTGCCCCTGTTGATGCTGTGCAAGCAGTTGCAGACTCTGATCGCGCTGGGGGTGTTGTTCATCATCATCAACCGGCGCCCAAGCGGGCTTTGAGAGCGGGTGGCAAGTCGAAGATCAGCGACGATGTCGAGGATTCCACTGCAGACGAAGAGCGATTCCAGCTGCCACCCACCGAGGAGCTGGCGAAGCTCAGAGCCAAGTTCCCCAAGGCGTCCCAGAACGACAACTTCCTTAAGAATTTGCAGTTCTTTGAGTGGAACAGAGCGGGCCTCAAACCCGACGATGTTCTCGACCTCGTGAAGCTTTACGAAACCAAGGCGGACGCTTACATCAGCAAGTACCTGAACGCTTACATCGCGTACAGGAACTGGTACAACAAGATCCACGGCATCCCGAATTGGTAGACGATAGTGCAGGACCCGCCAAGATCCCCGGCCGAATGTTACACTCCCCAGACTCCTGTTCTTCTCTAATGGCCAAGGTTTCATGACGTTCACTTCAACTTTGAATAAATACGAGCTCGTCCAAGCCTCTAAAAGTTTTCACTATGGAAGGCAAATTCCACGTCCGACATGGCTCGGTTCAACCGCGTGCACTGCTCGTCGATGGCGTTGCCCAGGGGCTTGGGACCGCAGAAGAAGACGCCGATCTCCTCGCGCTCTCCGTCGCCGTCCTCGAGCGGCTCCAGTCGGCGATGATTCTGCGCCACCCGTGAGAGCTCCGCGTTCCAGTCCGGACGGCCGAAGTGCGTGCGCTGCTTGGTCTGCAGACCGGAGATGATGTCTTGGCCCTCGGTGTCGTGGATGAAGTTCTGCAGCGCCTGCAAGGGGGCGATGACCTCCTCGCTCTTGACGGACGAGAAGAAGTTGTGGATCTCGAGGCGGTTGTCCGTGTCCATTTGGCTCAGCTGGTTCATGGTGTTGGTGAACCACGTGAGCGCCTCCTGCTCGCGCGTGACCCAGTAGAAGTAGATCTTGCGCAGCTGGAAGCTCGGCGGGAAGCGGACGTGGCCGCACTGAGGACATCGGTAGCTCTCCCTCCCACTGGTGCAGGATGCTGCGCAGGATGGACGCGAACGGGGTCACGCCGATGCCCGCGCCAATGAGAACAACTTCACGGTAGCGCGAGTAGTCTTGTGCCGGCGCGCCGATGGGGCCGTCCAGGAAGACGGTCGGGTACGGAGACGTCACGGGGCCGCCCTGGTCCTCCACACCTGAGGCTTGGTGCTGCGTGTGCAGCTGCTGCAGGTTGTCGTACAGCGCCCGCGTCCAGTCGCCCGATCTCTGGATGTGGAGACTGATGAACTTGTCCTCGGGCGCTGACGAGATCGTGAACGGGTGCCACTCGAACTTGGAGATCGTCGGCACGTTGACGAAGACGTACATGCCCGGCAGGAAGCGCTGCCGCTTGCTGAAGGCCTTCGGTTTCCGCATGAAGACGGCCACCGCCTCCTTCGAGAGCTGCACGTGGGCGATCTGGGTCTGGCCCCCGAACATTTGCGTCATCCGATAGCGCTTCTCGACCAGGTAGATGACGATCGGGGGCAGCACCCAGTAGTGCGCTTGCGGAGCTGCCACCCAGCGCGCGAAGCCGTGGAACGCCATGAGCACGAGGAACGGGATGAAGAGCATGTGCGAGACCCAGAAGAGGTTGAACTTCCCCCTGCGGACCTTCTCAAGGCACAGTGGAGCAGCGATAGCGGCGCAGAGCAGCATAGCGACACCCGTCCAGATGGGGACTCGCAGCGCGAAGAACAGCAGATTCTCGTCCCGCACGAACGCGAGGTGGTGGTACCGAGACTGCTCCCAGACTGCGAGCGGCGCGGTGCGGACGTAGACGACGATGGCCAGCCACGCCGCTGTGTGGCCGAGAGACGCGAGCAGCAGCACGACGCCGCAGATCTTGTGGAACTCGATGTGGTGGTCGATCGGCAGGTGGTTGACGACGACCGGCAGAGTGCGGAGACTTGTGACGAAGTTCCGGCACATGGGCAGCAGCACGAACGTTGTGTTGACGAGGCAGATCTCGGCGAAGCCCTTGGCGATGCGCGGGCAGTTGCCGACCGCGGGGTCGAAGGCGAAGCGCGAGGCCTTGGTGATGAACACGACGACCATGAGCAGGAAGTACAGAGTTAGCCAGAAGATCTCGGCGTTATATCTGCGGCAGAACTTGTTGAGGCGGTACCAGCGTCCGCCCCGTTCGTTGTTGTTGTTGATGGTGGTGGTGGTGTTGGGTACGAACTCCTTCGGGTTGTGCGTCTGCACGATCACAGTCAGTCGTCCGAGCGCCTGCTTGCTCTTGTCGTCGTCCGACTCAGCCACCACAGCTCCGAAGACGCTCTTGAACTCGCTGTAGCTCATCGTGTCCTGCTGGCGGCATTGAGCGAAGACTTTGTCCACCACCGCGTCGTAGTCGAAGGCCCCGAGGAACTCGACGCCGTTGGCGGCGAACGTGGCCTCGATGAACGCCCTCACGCCCTCTTTCGACAGGACGCCGCGGTGCTCGACATCGAACATCTCGAACAGGAAGCGGCACTTCTCATCGTCCTCAAGCGCCGACACTCGGACCGTGTCCACCATCATGGCAACCGACTCGCGGGGCAGAGGGATAAAAGCCAACGACGTCCCGTCCGCATGACTTGATCCCGAAAGTGATGACGTATTGAATGTTTGAGTGAAAAACTGTAGCTGACCGGGTGCCCGTGGGTTGGCGCAGTCATCCGAGCTGACTGCACTCGCATCCATCGCTTTGGTTAGTCTACCTGACATTGATCCTCGCCACAATTGGTCCTTCAAGTCGTGGAGCTATGTCTTGTTCATGAGCCGACTCGGTCGCGAGATATTTGAGACGGACGTCGTGGACGGATGGAAGCTCATGTTCAAGACGGACCCACTCGGAAGAAAGCCCGAGTGGCTGGTGTTCAATCCGCCCACACGAGAAGTGGCGAGGCTGGAGTTCCCCATTGTAGTTTTAGCGCCAGATCCGCCAAGCATGGCCACAAGAGAGCTAGTTCTTGGCCTTGTCTCGACGTTGGGCGGTGCGAAACGAATGGCCGAACCAAAAATCTTGGGCATTGGCAGAGTCGGGAGCAACTTCTGAAGCGATCTCTTCTCGACCTCAAGGTCGTGGTGATGGATCTGTGTGCACTCCACCGGCGTATTGCTCTCCAGAATAGCGTAGCCAGTCTGCATTGCGGACATTGGTGTGCTCGTACTACTTCCGGGGCAAGTGGGCCGGCCTACCGAGCTCTGAGCGCAGCGTCTCCGAGCCTCTCGACGGTTGGTTACCCACCATGTTTATCGCTCGCTAGCCGACACTGCAGGCCTGAGGTCCTCTCACGAGTCGGCAAAACGAAGAGTGAAGCGACAACGGATTGCGGAAAGCGCTCGGTCGTCAGTGCAACGTGGCCACGAGACCCAGCTGATCGGTGCTGCACGGCCAAGTATCTTGATGCATGCACGGTCTCAGTTCTTCAACATGCACCACTTGTCCATTAGCTCACCAAGATAGTCGTTACCGGTGCTAGCTTTACGTAGGGGCAGTCAACGTCAGAAGTGGACAAGGGTGATAGGTAGGTGCTCCCTCCTCTACTGAAGCCCCAACAGCTGCAAAGCTGCAACTAGTTTTGGAAGTTTGAAGACAATCGTATCCTCTGGTACATGTAGTAGCAATCGCGCTAGCGGTAGTCTGGTAGTTTCGCGACCATGTTTTATTTGCAGAAAGCTCGAGGTATTCTTTTCCCTACCATTAGGTGCCGTCACTTCCAAAGGACCGACGGCATAAATCGTTTTTGCCATCGTTTTTACCTTTATCTCTTTACATCCGCGCATCTGTTTATTGCAGGCGTACTGGTCTGGCAGAATCGCACTTCTCTGGGACTACCGAGGAGCACCTTTGTTAGGGGATCAGTCATTGATACCATTGTCCCTTCGCGGACTCTGCAAACACGTTTGTGAACCATGAGGAGCATTATCGGAATAGCTCGAAAAACTTGTTTCTTCGTGACGATCTCGACCAGCAATCGTAGGTAGAAACTTGCTCATTGGCAACAGTACCATTACGACTTACCAAGTTGCTCATGCGCTCGGGCAACTTCCCAATAGATAGAAAGCTGAAAGACCATTGCACTCACGGTACATGATTTCGCAAAGTCTGAATGCACTATCTGATAGACTACGACTGTGTGTATATTCACATGTAGTTGCGTATACATGTAGCAGTGTAGTTTCTTTAGGATTTAAATGGCTATCATAGTAGACCAAATAAAATCTGTTCTGCTACTATGTAGCAGTGTAGTAGTGGATCTACCTGGAGGCATGGAGTATGGGCCCACCAGTGCAGTAATTTGATCTGGTATTATGTACGACCAATTATGCTAAACATCAATTTATCTGAATCATTTATACAATACTTTTATACCATTGTAGTCAAAACCGAACAATAATATTTTCTACCCTAAGACATATCAATGATTATTAAACATATATTGAAAAAATGTATTACATGTACAGTTCTGTTTTTTCTATATTAGAAAATAGAATGCATTTATTTGAGCGGCTGTTTCGGTAAGGAACATCGACGTGCGAGCTTAGAGTCGTCACCATTAGGGAACAAAACCAAAAGGGCGTTCTATCAGGAAATAAAGGGTCGCCTTTGTGGGATGCTACTGTATAGAGTAACTATATGTCAAGACCTGGCGAGCTACCGATCTAGCACTAACTAGAATATTTGCGACAGGATACGCCAAACATATATACTGCTTGTGATACTCTGTACCGGTAATTGATCAATTCACACAAAAGTCCAGTTGATCGAAACTCGTAACAAATCAATTGGGAAGATGGGCCGAAGTGGTAACACTTAAAATAGTTTCATGAAAGCATGGAGCATCCGGTCGTTATTATTGAGGAGCTGAGCTTAGCGCGTGCGGCAATATAGAGCGGTTTCGGCCTTATACTGCGTGCATTAATGAATAATGGTGAGGTGGCATTGGCATCGGCATTGCCACCACACGTACACTCCCTCTGTTTACTAGAGAGATTGGGCTGGTAGTGTTTCGTCCGTCGTTAGTTGCCACTAACTAAAGAGACGATTCGCGCCATTCAATCAACGAGACAGCGAAACAAAAAGAAGCAACACCAAACAGCAGAAACCAAGTTGTATGCGCCCACCGTGGTCCAAGTAGGCACTGTCAATATATACATGTAATCCAGGTCTCTATAGTTAGCAATTAACGCAAACAGAGGATCTCTTCACCTAGAAATCACGTTGTAGTATTAATAATACACACCCTCAAAGTTGCACACACCGGTACGACGCGATCCCATTAATCGGAGCCGCCACACACTCGCCGTCGCAAAGGTACAGCTGAGCCAACCAAATATTTCAGGTTAGCGCCAACGTAATCCATAAGGCAGCGAACATATCGTACCAAAACGCGAGGTTCTTGAGCTGAGCCGGTTTGACAGCTTGGCCAGCTGGTCGCCTACACGCGAAAAAATACACAGCATAGCTAGACGAGTATTAGGAAAGTTACGATCATAAGGGGCGAGCCGAGGGCAGCGCACCAAGTTTCAGGATGGTCCGGACCAACTCGATAGAGCCGATGGCGCCACCAAGGAGGATACCCCGCGGCCTTATAGTTAGAGACGCAGCAAACGGGTAGATCAGACCGAGGAAGCACGCTACACGTAGGAAACAGCGCATCGTTGTGACGACGATCTTGTCGGTTTAAGCGGGTTTGAACACTACAAAGTCGTCATTGCGGCCACTCTCTAGGTAACACACACACACACACACAACGTCAAATAGTTACGGGACATTGGTGGAGACCAGCGACCGGCCCAAGATACTTACATACTCATGAAAAGGATTCACTACAAAAATGCGAAATAAGAGGGCTGCAGATGGTTTCTCGGATTTCTGGACAAGAGATTATCGGACCTTATCTGAGAACTTTATCCTTAGGCTTATACTATCCATCTACGTTTGCGCTTTCACAGTGGACTTCTCAGTCTTGCTGTTGCGGTAGCCGTGGCAGCCACCCCCACCCTTTTCAGGGATCATACCCAGCTGTCACGGCTCCGTTGAAGCAGGACTCACCAACACGAGCGATCATCTCCACGGAGTATATACCGACACTCTCTTCTCAATTCTGTCTGTGCGCCGACGTCTCCCACGCCCAAAGAGACGTCGATCTCGTCGAGAAGACGATAGAGCGCGGCGTACGCGATCGCCATGTCGAAGATCTTGCGAAGCTTCTGACCCTACTTACCTACGTATCTCAGACGCCGAGATCTTGATGAACGTGGCGGCGCACTCTTCAAGTTTGATCAGCGATGCTACCACGTCCACCTAGAATACATAATTAAGGAGCCCTTCGATTCGACCTTTTGTTAGATTGTGGACACCCAGCAAGCCCTGTATTTCCAATTTAATTTTTTTTACGTATTATCCTACCCGCTTACCGACATTGATGCAAAATGTAGCCTCTGGGTATTTTGCACGCTTTGAATTTTATAATGATACAATGCGTTTCCGGCGAGTTGGGTATTTGTTCATCTTCCTCATCTTATACTGACACTGCCCTCGAAATCGAGTAACCTGTTAGTTCTGATATAAAACTGTAAATATATAAGGGTCTTATACTTGAAATTTGTATTGAGCCACTAATTACGACTTGGGTGGTCCACATATTTCGAATTAATCCCTATTGGGCTGTCCGTACAACGTGTACCCCGTTGCAGAGGAAAGGAGAAATGCACAGTCGAAATAAGTAAAGGCACAGATGCCATAGCGGTTAATCCACAGATTTGAGACGGTCGTTCCCTCAGATAGTAAAACTTATTAGCCAATCACAGGTGGGCACGTAACGAGCGGCTGCAAAAGACCGCCCTCCCGCTCATTCCCCATTCCTCCGGCCAGCCCGCCTTCCGCTACGTGGACCGCTGCTTCGACTGCCGCTGACTCCTGTGCGGCCTGCTGCCTCGACTGTTTCGACTGCCGCTGACCTCTGTGCGGCCTACTGCCTCGACTGCTGCCTCAAGCGCGGCCTGCTGCCTCGACTGCTGCCTCAAGCGCGGCCTGCTGACTCGACTGCTGCATCCAGCCCTGTCGCGGCCTGCTGCCTCAAGCGTGGACTCCAGCGCTGCTTCGACTGTTGCTACCAGTGCTGCCTGCTGCCTCAAGCGCGGCCTCCTGCATCAAGTGCTGCCTCCAGGTCGGCCTCCAGCACTGTCTGCTGCCTGCTGCTGTAGCGACCGCTGCCTCCACCGCAGCCTCCAGCGCTCACCGCTGCCTGCTGCCTCAAGCGCTGTTTGCTGCCTGCTGCCTCAAGCACTGGCTGGTGCCTGCTGCCTCAAGCGCTGCCTCAAGCGCGCCGTAGTATATACTCTTAACGGTGCATTGTGTCCATTTGTACTTTCTCTTATCAAAAGAACAACCAGAGACCCATTCCTCTAACCACAACCACAACTTACCCATTTTTCACTTCTTCTTCTTAAAACCACTCTCAACACTTCTTCTTCTTAGATCACGCAAACACTTCTTTTCGCTCTCATAGCATCCAGACATCTTCTCGTTAAGTCCTCAAGGGTTTTTAAATTTCAGAATTCAGAATTTATTAGAAAATTCTCAACGGAGCATTGTCCATTTTCATTTTCTATCGATATAAGCACACTCACAGCGTCGCTGAACAATTTTCAATTCTTCTCATTAAAACCAGACTCAACACTTCTTCTCCATCTTAGATTACGCAAACAATCCTTTCACTCTCATGGCGTCCAGACACTCTTTAATTCATTTGTAATTATAAACGAACTCATTTAGATCTATCTTAAGAAAAAATGTATTCTATATATACACACACAATGTGCAACTTCACTACCACGAAAGGAGCTAAGTGTATGATTTCTCCAAACAAGGATATCTGTCATATCCATAAGAAATATTCACTACTTGAGCACAAGACCAATGAGATTAGAAATTTGAACAAGACACTCTTAAGGAAGATTGATGCGGTCAAAGCAATAAAAAAGAGAAGCAGCTTCTACAATCAGAGATGCAGGAATTATGAAACGAAGTTGAGTCTATGAGAGCAGACTATGAGAGTTATTCATTAATCAAGCGTTATGAATTAGCAAAATGCCAATTGAAGAAGCATGTATTTGATGATTCCGAGATTAAGTCATTTTGTAGAAATAGATCAAATGAAGAAACATTGATCAATATTTTTGGGAAGCAAAGCGACTATTGGAAATACTATAATGATATGAGACTTCAGAGAAATAAGCTCTGTCATTCATTCGAGTGAGTTGAGTCCATCGACTCATTTTTTTCTCATTAAGCATGACTCTGCTTTCGTCTGGAAGGAAAAAAACTTTCTATCTTAAGAGATAAATCTTAAGTATATAACCCCCAAGAGCATACAACTCAACAACGCAGTCATGAACTACAACGCTTTCAACATCCTATCGAACTACAGCTCCGGATTCTACGGCTTTGTTGATCTCATTGATGAAACGGTGGCTTTCCTTAACATCTACAGCAGGAATGTTATGAGGAGTGAGCAACACGATGCTTCATACTGGATTCGATTCCTGGAGTATCTCCAGGGCGAGTTCTCAATCATGTTGATCGCTGATGCTATTACTTTGGATGATTCTGATTTCATGTTGGGATTTGACGGAGACACATACTACTATGGGCTAGCTGAAGAGATCGGATCATTTCATCTGGGTATCACTCATGAGCAGCGCGCTGAGTATTATCGCCGCATTGATCATCCTACTGTCTGGGAGCGTGTGTTTGATGCCTGGAATATCAACCAAACGAAGCTTTACATCGTTGGAGTCAGTATGGCTGTGCCAGGTGATGAAGATTTTGAGTTTGATGATGTTGAGGAATTCATCCCAGGCGTCAATGAGCCAAACAACGAAGGCATTGAGGACGTATTCAATGTTTTCAGCACATTTGCTGAAAAGCCACACTTTGCTGAGGAGAACAAAATCCTTATCAACGAAGCGATTGCTAAGCGTGCACACAAGCGGGTGTTCCAATCTAAAATCACTGAAGAGCTAATCACTGAAGCCATGCATCCTTGCCGTATGATGGCGCGCATGCAGATTTGCGATGATATCGAGCAGTTCTTTGAGTGTTGCTAAAAAAAAATTATGATGAGTCAATCGACTCATTTTTTTTCATTAAGCATGACTCTGCTTTCGTCTGGAAGGAAAAAAATCTATCCTAAGAGATAAATCCTAAGTATATAAACCCAAGAGCAACTCCGCAGCATCCAACAAACAACCATGAACAACATTGATGAGTCTTTGTGGGTTAACAATCAGAGTGAGATTCGAACTTTCTGGATTGAAGCATTTCATTATCATTTCTTCAACCGTTCACATATAATTGGCATTTCATATGAAGAATATGAGAGACAGTGTCATGAGGAAGAGAAGTCATACCTAGAATATAAGCAGGGGATGATTGATCTAAGTCACTTGATTGGTACCAGATCGAAAGATGTATCCTATGCTATTCAATACGATCGATGCATTCAAGAATTAGCATTCCATCCATCATTTATGAATAAACGTATGATTCAGTTCGATGACATTGAAGACTTCTTTCAATCTATGGGATACTAATCCAATCAAGTCTCTTTTTTTTTTTAAAACAAATTCTTACACGAGCTTACTTCAGCAACTCATCAACCTCAGCCTTCAGCTTCGGGCATTTAGTCTGGACGAATTCATTCTTGCTCAACCAATCTAAATATTTAGGATCAACGGTTTGTATCTGTTTAATCGTCTTTAGCTTATATTTGCCCCAGGTCATAAGGAACGATCCATCATCGTTGCGAAATTTGTCAGCCAGAAACTTACCAATAGGACTGTCATCATCAACGAGAATCTTCTGATTCATCAACCAGCGACAGTATCCAGGATCAGTATCATATACCTCCTCAATAGTCTTCGATTTATGCTTTGCCAAAAGTTAATGTACTCATTTGGTATCTATATAGGTAGCCATATCATTTTTTTGAAAATAAATTAAAAAAATATCACAATGTCTGGTCTTACAAGATTTCATAAGCTATATTATTCATTTCAGGTGTCAATCGACTAAAGCCATGAAATTCTATGCCACATCGTAATTAGTTAAAGTTGTTTCCTTTGCATGAGAAGTACTTAATCGGTTCTATGGACCTCTCCTGTGAGACGGTCAATCTCGAGCTCGCGCTCGTATACAACGAGTACTAGAAGATCCATGCCGGTAGCCGAGCCGTTGATGCCAGATACTTGGATAGCCTGAGGAACGTCCTTCTGAGTGAGACGCGACGTGTCGGCTACGAGAACGCGCTGAGCCATGCTCCATTGGACCGAGTCGACCAGGCCGTTGCTGACCTCCTGACTCCAATCACCGTTGATCGCTCCTAGCTTGCTAAATTCATGCTTAAAGCTTTCAAAATCGTATTCTTGGCTCTTGTCAAAGACATTGGTATTACCGATCGTAACCTGAAAGTTTCTGATAGAAGCGCCAGGCATGCACGTCCACGGAGCCGAGTCGAACGGAGATTGATACTGAGGAACTCCGGCCGCGCTGCCCAGCGCTTGTATCAGCGAATGGGACGAGAGCAACATACTTGACATGTTTCTTGTATCCAGAGATGTTGAGATCAAACGGAGGATTCAGCTGGCCAGTGGGGATATCAGGAGATACGCCCGCACCCTTGTGGAACATTTGAACCAGTTGGCGACGACCCGGGTCACCAAAATGACCCGGCAGTCAAAAAACCCATCCAATTGCATGAAGTGAAATATATTCAATATATGAGACTCGGGCTGATCTTCAGTGGAGACTTCGTCTTCATCCAGCTCACCGCGGCTGTACTGGTTTCCTCGTCCTCTGGCGCTTTTTCTTCGGTACGTTGACGACGCCTTGGTTAATCGCCGCGTCGACAATAGCATTAGGCTCTGCTGACTCAACGTTTGCTGTTGTGGCAGCCCATAAAGCAGCACCATGTAGTTCCGTTGTCTACGTGGCTGGCGAGACGGAGTTAGCTGCAGACGGAGACACTTCCGCGTAGTCCGTCGAAGTGGCGGTGGAGGTGTCCGCCGTGGTGTTCGTCGAGGTGTCCGTCGTGGTAGCCATCGTGGTGTCCGTCGTGGTGTCCGTCGTGGTGTCCGTCGTGGTGTCCGTCGTGTTGTCCGTCGTGGTGTCCGTCGTGGCGTCCGTCGTGGAGGTGCGTCTGGCGGTGGAGTTGCGCGTGGTGGCAGTATCATCTGGAGTTGAATGAACAGGAGTCACGTTTAGTGGCTTGAAGAAAGACAGGATAGAAGGATTCTTGGGTCCAGCAGGTTGCTTTCGAGGGCGGCCAAGTTTCGGTTTGGCCGGGCGAGCGACACCGACAGCGAGTTTTGATTTTGTTTTCGATGACGTGCAAGTTTCTTCCTGGTCTGCAGTGCGTTCGTTTTGATGAGATGAATCAGCTTCAGGGTAGTACCCTAAGAACTTATCTGGAATCGAGAAATACTTTTGCTTCAACGAGGTTATTTTCTTCGTGCTGAGCTCCAGCAGTGGTTGACGTCTCAAGCGCACATCGTTTGTAGTAGCCGCGTCGATGCTGGATACAGGACCAAAAAGATCAGCGAGAAACGCCTGTCGGATAGCACATCCATCGCCGGTTCCAATAAGAGAAAACGTTTGCGAGTCTGCATCCTTCGTATTCACTAGATGCTTCATAGTTACGATGCCCTCGTCAATCTCAAAAAAATAATTTGCAGTGTAGTTATCAGGCATCCGCTTGAAATACTTTGACAGCAATGCTTCCCATCCGGCGAAAAAGGGTCTATCACTCTTGCGATGATCGAGAAACTGGGCTCGCACTGAAGGGGTCTCGTTCATTTGTGCTACGACTTGATCAGGGGTGTACAGATTGAAATTCTTCAGTTTGCCCTTGCACCAAGCGACGACCCGATCGGCGGCGTTATGAGAGTGACCAGGAAGTAAATACAAAAGCACCACTTTCTTGTAGAACACTAAAGAGAGCATAGCGTAAAACTTGAAAACAGAGCGGGACTTGTTTTGATCAACACAATTGTCGAGAATCAAAAGAAGCGTGTGCGAGTTTTCAGGCGAGATTGCACCAGCCTGAAGAAACTGGTTACGAAGCTGAAGATGGTGCCGCAGGCGAAGACTGCATAGGGCATCAGCTCCTTTTCCTTGAGCACGCTCGTCATACACTAGGACATTGTTTAGTCCGTTCGTAATATCAGCGACCACAAAGTTGTGGAGCATCAAATTAGAGTTGAAGTAATCTGCCGATGGCTGCTTGCTGCAGTAGGAGGGTAGCGCAATACTTCCCCCATAGTCTTCAATCTGAATTTGAATGATGGGCATCGAAGAATGCTGAACAGGCTCAGTCGTCAACGGAACTTCAGCGTGATCAGGAATTACTTCTTCAGATATTTTTTGTTGGGGAGCCCGAGCACTCACGTATTGGCGAACGAAGCCAGACATGGCGCGTCGTTGATTTATTGCCGCTTCCAAATGCATGTCTTTTTCAGATTGCAAACGGGCTCGATCATCATCTGAAATACCAGGGTTCAACAGCGCTGTTTCAATCCGAACGCAAGCATCACAAACGTCTTGCTGAGTACGAGCAAGTCTGAGTCCCGGGAAATACAAATGAAAGTATTGAGTCCAACGTGAGTACGACATCGCACGCCGCTCCACAACACGAGCATTTTCACAGTATTTCTCCCACAGCAGCGTTAAAGTAAGAGCCGAGTCCACGAAATACTGTCGTGGGCGGCGATGGGCACACGGGAACCCGTCCTCTAACTCCCAGTCCTTGCTCGTCTCAAAAAAGAATGCAAGGTCATCAGTGGTTAATGCATGCTTAGGAGCCTTAGGAGTAGTGCCTTGCAAGGAGTCAGACTTCTTGAGGCGAGCGATCATCGAACCACCGACACCGAAAATCACCCGTATTTGAGCATCCGGAACACCTTGGTCGATAAGTGCCCTGACCATTCCTTCTGCTTGTGCGTGCTGAGAGCCGCCCCACTTGGAGTCTAATGCGGCGTATGTAGATTGGAGTTGTTTCACGACAGCTTCTCCGAGTCGTGCAATAGCTCGGTCAAGAGCGGTCCTTTTCTCGCGAGTAGCTCGCCTTCGTCGTGGTTTTGTCTGGCTTGAGCCTCCTTCCCCACCGGAAGCGCGATGGACCACCGGCGGACGGTCCACCATGCTTCTGTAAGCAGCCCGGAATGAGTTCTTCAGCAACTACACAGCCCACTACTTGTATCTAAAAATAATTAATTATCTCGGTTTGCCTTCCGGAAAGTTGGCGTGACCCGGGTCGTCGCCAACTGGTTCATTTGCGCGAAGCAGTCGAGATACCGAATCGTCTTGATTGGCTTCTGGATGATTGCCGTAGGATTCTTCAACTGGTAGAACGGAATGTGGAGACGTGAATTGGTGTATGGGAAGTACTCGCCAACCTGAGTAGTCGGAGTGAAGCTATTACCTAGAGGGCCGAACGAGAACGATAGCTGCGACCAGCAGGCGTTAGAATATCCCACATTGACATAGCAAAATTGACGATATCATTAGCCGCCGTCTTAACCGGACCCGTCGTAGGAGCAATCATGATTGGGACTGTTTGCCCAGAAGTCATGGTAACAGAGTCAAGCTTCATGCTGGTAGCATTGCCCGAAACAGCAACCGTGCCAGCATTGATCCGAAGACGAATTTTCAGCTGAGGATTGCTACACAGATCTAGTTCCTTAAAAATCGGATGCAACGATACGAGAGGAATCTTCAGCATGCAAAACCACTTGCCAGCAACCTTGTCATTTCCAAACGATGTTGCATTCGATTCCTTGAAGCAGCCGCGAGCGTTTTGCTGTAGAATTTGCTTCGTAGCCGTCGTACCGAACGACGCCCATGAAAATGCTCCCGTTGACTCGTTCGAATCGATAGGGGCAGGTGTGTTGGTAAGACTCTTGAAAAACCCAGCATTGTACGCCCATGGCTCCTGAGCTTGAGAAAGGGTATTATCAAGAGGAGAAAACCCAGCAATTTGATTGTTGCTATACCCATCTCCGCAAGCCGACGCGGCCTTAGTAAAGTTAATTCAGGTCCACGAATCCGGATAGAGATGGAGATCTGCTCCATGCTTGGCAACCTCGTCTTGAGAAAGTTCAGTCATCGCGCGCAGGTTGTTCCAGAAGCCCTTATACTCAGTTTCAGTGATTACCTTCTTGCCGTTGAGCTCGACAGTCAGCGAGTCGATTACGTTCGTGACATTGCACTTGAGTCCGCAAACGAAACGATTGATAGTAGACGTGTTGATATCAGCAGAACCAGTCGATTTGGCAGTGATAAAGTGATATAGGCCTCTTTGAGCGAAGCAAATCCACGCGAGCCAGTGAGCTGAGAAGTAGCATCAATCTGATCAGACCCGAGTTGTACGAGCCCTGGTTGCCATCATATACAACGGTGATGGTCTTGCCCTTGCTGACATCAATAGGCGATTCGCTCTTGAGAGCCGACTGGAGAAGATACGCGTCTGTTAGTTGGGTTACGTCAGACATATTGTTGGAAGTATATGTCATCTGATATAGTCCGTACGAAAAAATAAATAAATGGAGTACGTCAGGGGTATCACTTCTGATCACGATCTACTAGCTCTAGCAAAAAGCATTGGAGTCAAAATCGATGGCATATACGAGCTTTCCGAGATCAAATCTCCACTCCCCAAGAAGGGTTCCTATCTCGTACTACTTCGTACGAGCCCTGGAGTGGGGCATTGGACTGCTGTGTGCGATGGTGGTTATTTTGATAGCATGTCTATCGGGCCACCGCAGATATTAGGCGATTTGCCATATTTCAACAAACAAATCCAAGGATCTAGTGATGAATATTGCGGGATTTTCTGTCTGTTATGGCTCTACTGCCGCCAGCATGGGAAAATGCATCTAATGGATAGATTCACCGATCTCGATATCGAGATCCTTTGAAAAGGATCGATTCGACGTGCATGCACGTCTCGATGTAATTTAAATTTCTGAAATTTTAAATCCCTATATATCTATAACGATGTACAAGGAACTATCTATCTCGAGTGCTATCCCTGAGAAGCGTCTTCGCGCTGCTGTCAAGTCTGGCAACCTTAGCCTGACTAAGGCTGATCTAGCGGGCTCTGGAGCAACACTCCATCTCCACCCGGAATCGTACGATAAGGTCATGCGAGCCAAGAAGGCCGGCAAAGGCTCTCGAGTCAAGATCACCCAACACGAGATTCAGTATCCAATGGAGGTCAAGAGCGGCTCTGGTATGCATGGAGCGGGTATCTGGGGAAAGATCTGGAGCGGTCTTAAAAGTGCTTGGAAACCAATTATCAAGCCGGCGCTAAGCGCGGCGGCGGATGGTCTCGCTACGATGGGATCGGCATACGTAGCCAGTCATGGCAAGGATCCTGCTTTGGTAGGTGTAGCTCGTGGAGCATTGAAGCGCTTTACGGGCATCGGAGTTGCTGAAGAGGCTAAACCCTCTCGTCGCGGATCGCCGGCCAAAGGTAGTCCTGAGATGAAGGCAAAGATGGCTCGCCTTCGTGCGATGCGCAAGGGTGGTAGCTCTAAGCGTGCAGGAAGCTTTAGATTGTCTTAGTTAAAAAAATAGAACTCAATCTACTTTTTTGTCGAACAATCAGGCTGATCAGCATATTCGTGTCGTTAAGCTTCGCAAACCGTCCCTCTTGATCAACGATCGTTAGCGTGATGCTAGCACACGAACCATTTGGAACATCAACCCAACAGAATTCATTTGGCTGATAGCTCACGAGCTGACCAATAGTGGTTCCGGCGGTATTGAATGTAGTCAGAATGTCATCAGGAATGCAATACGGATTCGATACCAGCGAGCATCGTAGCTGATAGCTTGATACAGGATTGATCTGAGGCGGAATCGGAGATAGAACAGATTGGAGCGTGTATAGGCTCTGACTGGGAGTCGTCGATACTGGGAACCCAATGATTTTGCCAAATTCCTCGTTATCGATCACCAATTTTGGTACGTAGCTGAAACCGAGCGGCAACCCAGATCCGCTGCTCGAATAGAGCCCAGAAGGCGGACGAGTCCATCCAGATGGGAGGCTCGTAGGAACAGGCGAGAGATCCACTTGCCACCTGTAGTACGTTGGGTTTTCGGAGATGTTTGCATAGAATACATTGTCTCCATCAGCATTGATTAGATACGCACCTGCTGAGATCATAGCTGATTGCATAGCTGCGTTGATTGTTGAATAACTGTAGTATCCGCTCGGAAGTGTGATCTGGATAGTACTGTATACGTTTCCAGTGGGCATTGAGATCTTGAAGGAGTTGTTTCCGTATGCGGACGAGTCAATGTTGAACTGACTGTTGTACATGTTGATTGAGTGGATAGCAAGCTCGCTATTAACAAACTCAACGCTGCTGCCGGGAAATTCATATCTAAGGGTATTGCCGTAGCCGTTAGAGACGATGTGTTGCGATGATAGAGTGATGATGCTTGACATCTTGGGGTTTATAATTAACTATTGAAAGTAATTGCTTGTTCATTGAAATTATATCTGAGCACCGATCGTACATTATCTATCGTCAAACACTGTCCTTTCTCTCTAGTGGCCTCGTTGTAAGCTCTAATTAGCTTCTCAAGTGTTAAATCAGGAATTGGGAAATCAGCGATGACCATCTTCAGATCTCTCATGGAGTTCGCCTTCAGAATCCACAGATATTCTGAGTTCAAACGAATAAGCTTGTCGGTGGCGAACCATGAATGAGTCAGAAACATGGTTGATAGCCGCTTGTGCCGGCCGCGAATGAAATAGTGGGAGAAGACATCCTTCTGGAGCTTCTTATCCGAGCTGTAGTTATCGATGATAACCAATTGTATGCCTCCTCGCGGATCCTTTTGGATATCACCAACGCTCGGTGGCGCCGATGGATCATAGATAATTATATGACCCGCTAGCTTGTCTTTCATATATGAATATAGCTCTTGATCTGGGTTGCGTGCGATGATGTGTAGATGACTATAGACGTTAGGACTGCTCCTAATGATGTGAAAGCATAGATTCGTCTTCCCGGCATTACTGGGCGCTAGAATGATACCTCGGAATAGTCTCTTGATCCCGAGTTGCTTAATATCGCTGAGAGAGTCTGTGCGGTACTCTTTGGGGAGAGAAGCTCCCCAATTGTCGGTCTTTTTGGCCATCGTATAGTATATCTTCTGAGATATATAAGCTGATAACAAAAATAATGGGATTCACCGCTCGGCCTCCTAGTCAAGAATCGAATATTTTCAATCCAAGCTTCTATGCTTTGAGCACAGATGCTCTCAGTCTTGAAATGGCTGATAGTCTATATCTCAGCAAGACTGAGTATAGAATGAGCTACCTATCGAATATCACGATGGGAACAGCATCGCCGATGTCAGCGCTAGTAGTCGATGCTAATCGCGATATCACTAATATCAATTCGATCAGTTGTAGTTCGTTGAAGCTGAACGGCTCTAGTGTTGATCTGAGCAGTCTATCGCTACTGAGCGCAAGCCCAGGAACGGCAAGCAACGGCAAGGCCCTTATCGTAGGATCTAGCGGTCAAATCGGAGGGTTGTCATCGCTTACGGCAACTAATCTTACAGGCACTCTACAAACCGCAGCGCAGCCTAATATCACATCAGTTGGTACTTTATCGAATCTAACTGTATCAGGAGGCATCACAGGTACGCTACAGACCTCGGCTCAGCCTAATATTACATCGATTGGTACTCTAGCATCACTTACGGCTAATTCGATTACGGGGACGCTACAGACCGCCGCGCAGCCTAATATCACATCGGTTGGAACATTAGGTTCGCTGATTATCAATAGCGTTTTCGCGAAAGGATTAGCTATCCAGAACGATTCTACTACGAGTGCAGCAAGGCTCAATCTCGTATCGTTTTATCAGATGGAGCAGGGAGTTAGGGGATCGGCTAATGCAACGGCCGCGAATACGTATTTCTGGCGGTTTGCCAATACTGATCGACTACTGATGGATATCAATAGTAATCTGGCTATTGGGCAAGCTAGTATTAATGCTAGCTACAAACTAGATGTAGCCGAAGCTATTCGCGGAAGTAGCTTTGTTCAAGGATCTACGACATATGATCTAGCATTGATTCCTAGGCTATCACTGACTACTCTCGGGACTGTAGAAGCCAGTAAAGCGCTTGTAGCTGATGCTAATTATGGTATTACTGGTCTGAGGTCGCTCACGCTAGTTGGATCAGGTCTTTCGAAGAGTCTCGTGATTCAAAACGATACAACAACCTTATCAGCATCTTTGAACTTTGCTAGCTATTATCAAGCAGAGGTCGGAGTACGTGGTTCAACTAATACTTCTGGAGCAAATCAGTTCTTTCTCAAATACGCTCTTTCAGACCGTCTGATTATGGATATTAATGGTAATATCAACATCGGCGGCTCTTCTATCAATACTAGCTATCTTCTGGATGTTAATGGAGCTCTAAATTGCTCTTCACTAACGATTGGAGGAGTCTCTGTTTCCCCTCAAACAAATGTTTTAGAAGTACCAGCTAATACTTCATTCATTGGGAGTACTAAATTTGGATCATACAATCTGAATCTACGAAATCAATCTGATAATGTAGGAACGGGAGTAGCCGCGACGAGCGGAATATGCTTTCTGAACGATGCAGGAAACGGTCCAACCAATTATACACCTAGTTGTGCTATTTATGCATCTAGAGTTTCCGGGACCTTCGCGGCATCTGATCTAATATTTTCAACACGATCTGCATCATCGAGTTCAACTGACGCCTTAACTAAACGCATGCGTATTACTCAAGCTGGCTATATCAGATTCGGATCATCGTCATCGACCGCGAAGCTTGATATTACTTCTAGTGTAAATCTATTATCAGGAAGTTGGCAAAGAGCCATGAGAATTGCAAATGATCAGAGCACACCGATCGCATTCGAGGTTCAGATTTACAATTCAGCCGCGGGCGGCGCTGACGGCGTAGCAATCGGAACCACTACTACCGATCCTTTACGTCTCATGGTTGGCAATTCAACGCAATGCTATATCAACAGCTCAGGTCGTCTAGCTGTAGATCTATCCAATTGGAGCCCGGAAGGAACTATTCATGCATCTGGTGCTATCTGGAGTAACTATGGGTTTCATTGTAAATCATCAAGCGTGAGCCCTATGTATAGATGGGCTAATTCAACTACTAGTTATCCGTGCATTGGAAATAATACCAACAACGTAGCAGGCATTCGCTTTGCTACATGCGACGGATCATGGGTGTATAATGGGTATGCACCCTGTTTTGGAGGAGCCTATAGCAATTCAAGCGATCGGAGACTAAAGAAAGATATTGTAGATCTTCCTTATGGATTGAACGAAGTTTTGCAAATGAAGCCGCGCCAATTTACTTGGATTACTGATGATAAGCGCGCGATTGGATTCATTGCCCAGGAAATCTTCAATGTCATTAGGGAACCCGTCCATATTCCGGAAGATTCGGATGAATTGAACCCCGATGGCACGCCCAAAAGTGGTTGGAGCGTTGACTATGCTTGCTTGACATCGATTTTATGTAAAGCTATCCAAGAACTCAAAGCTGAAGTCAATCAACTTCGAGCAATCATCGAGAAATCGTAAAAAAAACGCGTTCTATTTTGCATTGATGCGATGCTTCGCATCCGTCCGGAGCCCTTTGGGCTCTTCTGTACTTTTCGGGATGTTGATCCCAGAATACTCTGGTAGAGTCGCAAGACTCTGCCTACGTCTGAGCCTTGCTCAATCTGATCTCCCTCCAAAAAAATATTTTGGGAAACATGTCCCGAAATGGGAAATTACAAAAAACGCGTTCTAGAATGAGTTAAAGAGCGAAAGTTCTACTTTTTTTGGGTTCCTTGTAAGTCCAAACACTAGAGCCTTGCTTGGCAGATTTGAACACAGTGTCCGCCTCTGGAGTGTCTTTAACAACGAGTTTCTCCATGAGCGATTTCAGCTCGTTTAGATTGTTCTTAGCCTCGCGTTGATATGCATTGCGAGTATCGATGATCTTTGTTGGGATGAATAATACCATATTTATACAATAGCAACCAAAACTTGCTTGAACTCATCGTCCGAAATAAGTTTTGCGCTATACATATCCACAAGTACTTGCTTGAGCTCTCTGATCAAGCTGGGATTATCGTTGCCGAGCATGACCTCGCCCTTGAGCTTCAGATACTCTTGCTTGAGAACATCACGGGGATCCTTGATCGGATCCCGTAGAGCGTGTTGAGTATGCGTGATACGAAGCAATTCGTGAAAAACGCGCTTATCATCCATCGACATCGAATCGTACAATTGCTGGTCGATATCGCCATCGAACACGAGAGTCTTGATCAGCCGAGATAGATCTTCACTGATCTTCCGCCGAGGACCTATGACCGAGCGATTAGGATAGCATACCTTCAAAAGATTCTCGTTGAGTTTGGGGAGATGCACGAACTTGGTTCCAATCCGCTTGTAAGCTAGCGAACTGTAGGTTCCGGTGCCTTCTAGTTGGGATAGGTTGTATCCTCGATTTGAATGATATTTGATCGGATTGCCTTCCTTATCTCGAAGATTCTTGGCTACATATCCGGCTCCCTTGAGGCCTCGTCCACTGACAGCTGCCGGCTTCATCTCCAGATCAGCCATTTGCATTGGTTCATCGCGATCAACTGCGAATCCATAGTATTTCAGAGTCGATTTGACATCCCTGAGATTGTTTCTGAATCTATGCTCATCGATTTTATCGGGGAACTGGTTGTAATATTCGATAACCGAGTAAAGATAGTAGATAAGATCTTCGAATGTAGCCTTCCAGATAATTTTGCTATCATCAGCGAGACGCTCATCATTCCTACTAGCAGTAGGCGGGTTTTTCATTTTATAAACGTTTGCATCCGCATCTAAATAATGGTCTCGTAGCTGCAGGGTTCCTCTCTTTTTTGTATTAGGAACGGAAGGAGGAATCATCATCTTGACCAGCCATGGGTTGAGTCGATAAAGATTTCTCACGTTGTTGTGATAATCTCCGTTAGAATTGATCATTAGCTCGTTAGGAGGACCTACTCGACTCAGCTTGAGAATGTTCTGACGCTTTGTTTTAATATCGATTCTGGAGACAGCGCTATCTTCTAGCGGGCGTTTTGGTGGCCCCCATTCGCCCTTCAAGCCATACGTTTTTTTAATATCAAAAACCTTCTGCTGCTGTTGCTTTTTATACAGCACATCCATTCGACTAAGAGCAGCAAGCTTGCGCTCGTCTACTTCAACTGCAGCAGGCGCAGGTGGTTCACCCAGAAAAGCAACCATACCGCCGAGAGCGCTGGTATCAACGTCCTTAGGCATAATGCCCTTGGATTTCAATGTATCTTCAATATACTGGCGTGTTTCTGCCCAATCAATGTCATTCCTCACGTTTTTTTCGTTCTGACCATATACTCGTTTGCGCCCATGCACGAATCGGAGGTTAAGCTCGTTATCGAGATAGTATGTGGTATTACCTTTTTTGGACATCGAATTGAGAACGGGATGTAAAGTCATGACTGACATCTCTGGATATTTCTCAAACAAGCTTTTAATTCTATTCATATGCATCAAATTATCCGTGATCGTAGATATAGGACTCAGAGGATCTGGGATTGGAGCATTGTTCAATGCAGTATCTACTCTCATTCTATCTTCTTCTGAGAAGAGCCCAGAGGGCTCCGGACGGGGGTTTTGCCCCGCGTCAAAAACACTATTATTAACAACCGTATCAGCAGATGCCTCAGACGTAGTAGCATTAACTGCTGTAGCTGTCCCTACAGAAGCCGTTGATCCTTGTGGGATGATAGTTTCTGTCTGAGTTTCTGTACTAGCTGTTGGCTTTGGAAATCCAATCTGAGATGCCTCGTTATCAGCGGCCCACATCGTCTCTGCATATCTGTTGTTGAGATGACGCTCAATCGCGAGTTCGCGTTCCGCTTCACGCAAGAGCTCTTGACGTTTGCGTTCTCTCTGAGATAGGGATGTGAATGATGGAAGCATCGTTCTTACGTGATATCAGATATCGTTATGGCAAAAAAATATTAATTTTCTAGAGATAGTAGGAATTTAGCATGGAGTTTTGCTGGTCGCGTTTCCAAGGGGGCGTACGAAGACCGTTAAGGCCATCCATTGTATATGGATGAACTAGAGCGTTTCTTCTGTTTAATAGAGAGTCGTACTCGTCAAGAATGAAAGCAATATCATATCAAACAGCTTCTCCACAGATTCTCGATAATGCAGATTGTCGATAATCGACCGAAACGGTTTGCCAGGTCCTCCAATCTTGATCAGCTCAGATTTGTAGAAGTCGAGTCTTTGGATGTCGTTGATTTTCGCGTTCAGATTGTTTGTTATTTCAAGGTATTTGCGTACTCTTGAATGCATTTTTGCCAATTCTTTCTTATACACAGCAATCGTAGCATCTTTTATCATGCTGCTTGCAATACCCACTCAGTAGAGGGTTTCTAGAGCACTGTACATCGTTTTTAGTGATTGCCTTGCAAGTCATCGGAATATTGTGATTCATATATATATACTAGTTCAGATATAAAAAATGGCAGATGATATTCAATATCTGGAGATTGATCTGGCGGACTATGCAGGCATATATGACAATAGCAGCATTCAGCTGGAAGCAGAGAGACGTGCTAGAGAGGATGCTGAGTTCGCTAAACGACGCGCCGAGCGTCAAGCTGAGCTCCGAGAGCTGTGCGAACGCGCTGAGAAGCCTCGAGAAGCTAAATGCCCAGAAGATCTAAGATCGATCACTCTCTGACTCCCAGTATTTACGCTCAAGAGCGCTCATTTGATTCTTGTTGATCAAGCGTAGATTGTCCTGAGACTCCCATGATGGATCATCGTACCCAAGCCACTTGACGTAGTATTTGTATTTGCCGTTGGACATTTTTTTGTGCTTCAAAATCGTCTCTACCTCCCAAAATTGGTTTCTGCGATCGTCGAGTGAAGCGTCAGATGGATTAGCTTTTACGAGTTTTAGCTCATTTGGAGATCTGAAAAGAATATGATTGTTCTTTGATTTGATACGAATTTTCAATCCATCGAAACCGACAACTTCATAGACTGTTCTACTCCATTTGGCTCCTTCTTTATCGAATGTGGTTTTTGGTTTCAAGCGATATCGTACTATCGATCCTGACGGGATCTCGGTGTTAATTTTTTTAACGAGCCGCTTGTTGTAGTCGACATCATCTATCATTACCTTTCCTTTCATTTCTGAAGGCGTTGCGTTAATCGCTGAGTGATAAGTGTTATTGTAATTGGCAATTGCCTCATTTAAGATCGACTGTGTTAGCTTCTTGAATTTAATCACTTTCTTCATATTGGTTAGTTTGGATTTGATCGTTCGTATGAATCGATCGATTTTTCCGAGAACAGTATGGTCGCCGGCAATCGAATTACCATGGCTAATGGAGCGCTCCTCAAAGAATGATTCAACGGATTTGTTGATGAATTCGCTGCCATTGTCTGAAAATACGGCTGAGACATCATTTCTATTAACGAACTCTTCTATCGCCTTAAGAACAGTATCCGCACGTTTGTTCTTCAATAGCTTAGCGAAACCAATCCTGCTATTGATATTTACCGAAATGAGGATTGGTTGCTTCTCCCAGAATGCTAAATCTAATTGCCATTCGTTGGGGTTATTAGATGCAATTTTGAACTGAGGAAATCTCTTGCTTCGGGAGGAGAACTGTTGGATACTATCCTGCTGCTTGTACCATTCAGATACCTGTTTCTTATTGATATCAGCATCAAACGCTTTAGCTTTTCGATAGAGCTTGTCAGCTCCGATAAAGCCTGTTTTGGGGTCGAAATAGAGTTTGCTAAGTAAAGCTTCCATCGTAGGCTCTGCACTATTAGAACAAAGTTCGAAGGATCGCAGATCCGAGAACAAGTTCTCTAAGCTCTGCTCTATATGAAACAAAAAAATAAACTTATGTATGATTGCTTTACTTAGCAAATGAAACATTGCGCGTGAAGTTCGAACGTTTCGATACCTTCTGCGTTTTGGAGTTGATGTTGATCGAGCAAAGCTCACTGAGGTCAAATGCCATGGACTTGCCATTGTACAGATCCATGTATTTGTTGTAGGCGTCATCCTCTAGGAGCTTGCTGGGGATGCCCTTCATGTATGAATCCCCAAGGAGAAAAAAAAAGATCCAAGACCGAAGAATCACTCTGCTCTTGCCAGCCATGTTTTATGCTTTTTGGTCTTTTCGTGGCGTAGTTTTCCTTGCTTATTATGAATAGCACCACATGGGCATTCAATCTTTGCATTTAAGATAGCTTTTTTTGCTTCATATTTCTTCTTATCTTTCGCGGCTACCGATGCCTTATTATCAGCTTGATACTTCCGAACCTGCGCACAACGGGCTTCACGGTTATTATTATAATAGACGCGTTGCGATTCACGCACTGTTTCATGGTTAGCTTTATAGCAAATGGAGGCTCGCTGTTTCCTTGTTAATGGGCTAAACGAGGGAATTTTATTGACACAGCGTAGTTTATTGATCCAATGTGTATCATAAACCCTAAGATGTAGTGAATCAACTACATCATACTCCTTGATCTTGAGGATCTTAAAATCTTTAAAACCATATTCCTTTAGGTAAGGATAGAGTGAAATTTTAGACTTAAGTAGTATAGATAGGAACATTAGGCGTCACTTTTATGTCATTGTATTTTTTCTTTTCACGTAAACCTATCCACGCACCTATCCACGCTCAGTTTTCGCGCACCACTAAATCTTGTACTTTCTATAAAATAGTCTTCTACTAAATTTGAACACTTTTTGTAAAATCGCACCCAATCGTCCCTTCTCTTATCTTACATCAATCAACAAGACCTTAGCATTAAAACGTACCCAAACGTTCCACCACATACACTACATCAAACCCAATTCCTTAGCACCAAACCTCATCCAATCGCCCCATCTCTTACGCTACACCTATTCAAATTTCTTAGCTTTACACAGCAACCAATACACCCCTCTGTAGTAAATACTGCGTCGCGCTAAAACGCGATTTGAACTCCAACAAATCGCAATAAGTTTTATGACTGCATGTAATCATTTGTTTGCTACAATCATTACACATCGCTATTTTCGCGGTACAATCATTAGGTGACACTATTTTTGTGTACAATCATTACGTGACACTATTTTTGTGTACAATCATTACGTGACACTATTTTTGTGTACACTCATTACGTGACACTATTTTTGTGTACACTCATTACGTGACACTATTTTTGTGTACACTCATTACGTGACACTATTTTTGTGTACACTGATTACGTGACACTATTTTTGTGTACAATCATTACGTGACACTATTTTTGTGTACAATCCCATCTCAAATTTATCAAAATGATTTGAACGTGAAGGATAAAAAGTTAAGAATATAATAACAGATAATCATGTGTAACAGTACTAAGGAAAATGGTGAAAAGTGTCAATACGAACCTGATTTTGAATTCTGTCATATTGAAAAACATTACAAAACTGTAAGAGGTATCATTCCTTTTGGTAAACATGTAGGGCAAGAAGTTTTAGAAGTTGGTTACCACGACAGACCATACTTGAAATTGATGTCTACTTCAGCTTTTGTCAAATATAAGTATCCTAAGTTGTTGATTGAGGTCGATAAAGTATTGAGCTTAACATACTGGGAGCTGCATCAGTCCTATCTATTCTCTCGCAATCAAATAGTGAACTGCTATTGCGGGGGAGATTACTTACGGAAACATGAAAATGAACATCGACAAACAGAAACACACAAAGGTTATAAGGACAATAGAGATCAAAAGGTTGCGTGCGAGTGTGGAGTTATATACACTGGGTTCCGTCGCAAAATGCACTTGAAAACAGCTCAACATCAAGCATGGTTAGTAAATCCAGACGGATTTGACAAACCTATCACTTGTCTGTGTGGTGGAGTTTATACACAACGAACTAAGTCTGAGCACTCACTAACAGAAAAACACAAAGCTGCTATGAAAGCGAAGGTAACGTGTGAGTGTGGAGGAAGTACAACTCTTTTTGCACTCTTAAAACTCACAACAAAACACAGAAGCATAAAAAGTGGTTGGAAAGTCAATAACTTGACTCATTTTTTTCTTACTTAATATTATTTTTTGTTCTATCCTGATATATACCTGACTAAATATAAAGTATAACTGTCAGATAAAAAATTTATCATCGACCTCATATAGCAACATGAACTCGAACGAATATTCAGGTCTTCAACGTCTAAAAATTCCTATCATTCGATGGGGAAGCAATTACCGTATCAAGATCCGCAACCAGTATGGAATCACTACGCTCATTTCAAATGTTAAGAATCCTAGGAACCGAAAGCTTATTTCCAAATTTTATAAGATTTCTGAAAAGCGTATCAATAGTGAACTAGACTATGAATACAAGAAGCCGCGTTCATAAAGTTTGAAGAGAACTCTGTTATCGAGTCTCACAAATTTGTTGGATTCAGTCAAGACGAGATCTATCACAAGGTGAAGACGTTCCTGGAAGGACTAACTCGTGCAGTTAAAATTAACATTCGTCTAGGTTTTAAGTTAATCGACAGAACCAATGGGTTAGAGCGTGATTACTATCCGAGTACGAACACGGAGATCTGGCCTAGTACTGCTGTAGCAATTAACTCAAAGGCTGATGTAGAACGGAAAGCCATGAGCTACATGAAAGCTAGTGATTTTACTGAGCGCATTAACTATCCTTCCTCCGCTTATCAGCTAAAAGAGATTAACTCTGTAGTGATTGTGATCTATAAAAGAAATCATATTTTAGGCGATTCGGAAATTAAAATACCTGAAAGATTCTCTAAGAATCATCACATAGTCAACTTTCCTAAAACGAACAACAAGTGCGTCTCCTTTTGCATAGCATATCACCTAATCGAAGGTAAGAAGCCTCAGCGTGTTGTATCGTATGCTAAGCAGCGTGTAAAACAATTCTGTGCATACGAAAACATTACTTATTCGCCCAAGGTTTACAAAGATTTCAAACCTGTTGATATCATGCAGTTTGATAAACTTGAAGACTGTTTTAATTTAGGTATCAATGTATGGGAAATGGACGATGAATCAGAGGAGATACTTAAAATTAGGTCACCTGGAAAGGACTATGATAACACTATGAACATTCTTGACTACAATGGTCACGCGATGTATATCACAGAGCTAGACTACGTTCTTAACAAGTATCCGTGCAACACTTGTGATGCTATCTTTGACTCAGCTGACAAACTTCGAAATCACAAAAAGACTAAGTGTCAGCTCGATGTTCTTGAGAGCTTTGCTAAGAAGCCTACTCTGTATCGACCACCTGAGAATCGAATCAAGTCTCTACTTTCAAAGTACAAAGTCTATCACGTTGATCATTATATGGATCATTTTATTGTTTATGACTTCGAGGCTATTCTGTTCGATATGAATAAGGAAAGCGGTTCCAACACGTCATATACCAAGCGTCATCAAGCGATTTCAGTTTCCGTTTGTGACAGTTTAACTAAGCAAGTAAAATGCTTCATCAACGAATCGCCAAGGGGATTGCTAACCGAAATGTTCGAATATATCCATGAGGTTTCTGAAAAGATTAGTAAGTATAACTTCCAGAAGTGGAGGAAAGTCTTAGTAATGTTTGGTAGGGGGATCAGGAACCTAAAGGGTTTAAGAGGTAAGTATGACGAAGGTAGTGAAAAGGTGAAGATTCTTGACAAAATCATCGACAAGATGGTGATAGAAAGAGATAGCCTATTACTTTCATGCTCTCAATCACCTGTGCTTGGGTTTAACTCTGGGCGCTATGACATCAATCTTGTTAAGAATGATCTCTTCGCTGTACTTGGTACGGATGACATCAAGATGGTTATCAAGAACCCGAACTACATGTGCATATCGACAGACAAATTGAAGATCCTTGATATCAGTAACTATCTTCCGGCAGGAACCTCATATGAAAAATATCTTAAATCATACTTAGGTGAGTGTCAATGCGAGGATAAAATCAAATGCGACTGCGGTCTAGGGAAAGGCATGTTCTGCTATGACTATTTAACTTCGTATGATAGAATCTTCGACGAAGGTTTACCGCCTAGATCTGCGTTCGATTCCGAGCTCAAGGGTACGAAGTGTAGTGAAAGCGAGTATGAGCGCCTAAAGTATGTTTGGGAACACTACAACATGAAGACAGTCAAAGATCTTCTAATCTGGTACAACAACCTAGACGTTCAACCATTCGTTAATGCTATTCTTAAGCAACGAGAGTTCTACAAGACATTCGAGCTTGACATGTTCATGGACGGAGTGAGCCTTCCTGGTCTTTCGGAAAAAGTGATGTATCAAACTTGCTTTGAAAACCTTGAGACTGTACATGAAGGAGGCATCGAGGAAAGCTATTACAAGCGTGTCTGTACTGAGATTGAAGATTTGTTCACCAAAATTAATGGACACGGGAAAGGACACAAATATGGTGTAGACTCACATGGTCAAAAATACACATTTGTCTATATCAATGTCTTCGATAGCGACAACAATCGATCAATATTTGATTTTACACATGAATCTGATGCTAAATACATATACAACAAACTTGTTGAAAAGTTTTCACCGGAGTTACGCTTCGAACTGGATACGAGTTAAGTTGAACCGCCTTTTAGCTTTCCGTCTAATCGATTAGAAGGGTACAAACGTGAAGATAAGGCACGCGGACGAGATTTTGGTTTGACAATTAAACATCTTGATAGCTTGTTGAGGAATGTAGCATATCTATGTGAACATTGTGATTGCCAGTTAACCGTTGAAAACGTATCAGCTGATCGCGTTAACAATGGTAAAGGTCATATCGATGGGAATATTATGATTTCATGTCATGACTGTAATGTTGCCCGCAAAGATATGAACCCTAAAGCGTTCCGACGGCAGAAGCTACTTGAACGCAATGGAGATAAACTTATCTGGTGCATCGACGAAGAGCAGAAAGAGATTTATCACAAAATGAAAGCTAACATCGCCGGCGGGCCATCAATCATCTTCAACCGCTTCGCCAAGCGTAACAAGACGCTGATTCGTGGCCTCAAAAAGTGCATGAAGATCATTGGATACGATGCTAACGCAACCTTATCAGACTTTTCAGGCTTATCTAGCGTTTCACCGCGTCTTTTTAACCAAAACCGGTAGTCAGGGGCGTCTCGATCTTCCGTCTTCATTGTATCTAACTCATCAACAATGTTACTGTGCTCATCGTAGAATCTTCCTGCTATATCCTCTGCTGTAGCTTCCCAATCAACCTTTGACGGGGATGCTCGTCTGTTGGTATCACGCCTGTACAAGTAGCCGGATCTACCGATGTAGTATTTGCTAAGCTCTTGCCCATCTTTTGTTCTAGGTGCAATTTTAAGCACGCTCCATTCAGGGTGTGTCTTGTAATGTTTACGGATAAAACGTATAGCATCTTTAACATCTTCCGATAGTTCACTTTTAGTTTGCGTTTCCTTCGTTGTTACATCAGGTTTAGCTTGAGAAGCACTCGTTGATGTATCAGGTTTAGCTTGAGAACCAATAGTAGATACATCGGGCTTAGCCTGTGATCCACTTGTTACTACACTCGGTGTAGCTTGTGTCTCAACAGATGCTACAGTAGGTGAAGCTTGTGATTCAGTGCTTGCAAAACTGGATGTTGTAAGCGGCTCAGTGATAGCGGTGCTACCTTCGGTATCTAAAGTTGCGCCGATATTTTGTTGATCTTGAGTAACAGGATCCGAAGTTGTGTCAGTACTAACATTATTCCGATTTACACTGATAACTTTACCCTGATCGCTCGTCCATGCTGTTTCAGAATACAGGTCACGTTTCGCGTCAGCTTGCCGCACACGCCGTTGAGCTTTTTCTAATAGTTCTAGCCGCTTTCGCTCACGTTGAGCGATCGATGTAAAATTAGGAAACATTGGTCTAAAGCGCGATATATTTGACATACTGATAAAAAAATGTAACTATTTTACTCGGTTTGAGTCATTTGAGTTACCTTGTTCGAATCATTGAGGTTTATAACCTTTTCTGCGTCACTGGCCCACTGTGCATCAACGTACATATCCCGTTTAACATTCGCTTGACTTACCCGTCGGCGTGCTCTTTCAAGAAGCTCAAGCCGCTTTTCTTCTCTTTGAGCCAGCGATTTGAACGAAGGAAACATTTTCTAAGCTCTGCGCTATATTATCGTGAATTATATTATTTACTCCTGTTATTAAAACGTAAGTGATACTTCAGCTTCTTTGGTATAGCTGCTGATTCCCACTGACACATTGTGTATTTATGAACGATATTGTTACGCCGATGTAGCATTGCCTGATATGCGGGTAAAATCTCATCAAATGGCAAGTCAAATAATTCTTCCAACTCATCTTTATATTTTATATCTGAAACTGTATAACGATAAGCTCTGACGTAGTCTGTCATTTGCCCTAGTCTGTATTTGATGTAGTCGCATCGCTGAACGTCGTATATCATCTCATAAAGCTCGTTAGTCTTGGCTAAGTACATACGAACTCGGCTATGCATTTTGGATAACTCCTTTCGATACATTTCGATTTTATAGTCCTTATCATGTTGCTTACAGAAGCCGCTTTTCAGAGCTGTTCGTGAGCACTGTCCATTGCGTTGAGTTTTCGCAGAGCAAGATGTCATATCTTGTATTGAGCTGGCGGTCAGACTTCGGGCTGGCGTCTGTGACTCTACCCTTCGTATTATACTATCTATATACTAGCTTATATAATATTTCAAAAATATTATTGCCTCATATATAAGCATGAATGAAGACTTAGTCTATATCGATGATGACGAAGATTGTGTAGCAGCGTATGTATACTTTAATACTACGATCGAAGCTGATGCGGCAACTTTCAAAAAAACTAAACGAATCGAAAACAAGATCTACGTGTCAACTAAACAAGAAGACGTCAAAATAGAAAAGAAGAGTATTAGTTATTGCTTAAGCTTTCTCTTTCGTAGAGCCTCTTTTTTTTCTTTAATAACTCGCGGAAGTACTTCTGCTCAGGCTTACTCATTCTATTCTTGTTCACCAGACGAAGATTATCCTGGGGCTCCCAGGTGGGCTTGTCGTAGTCAACCCATTTGATATGGTACCTATACTTTCCGTTTTTATCGCGCTTATGCTCAAGAATTTTTTCGATCTCGAAGAGGTCTCCCTCCTTATAAGGTGCATCTGTGACCTTCGCGTTAACCGGTTTGAGATCGTTTGGTGATTTGTAAAGCGTATGACGGTTCTTTGATCGAATCTGAACTTTGTAACCATCAGTGCCTACTACTTCATACACAGCTTTGCTCCAGCGAACGTCCTCTTTGTCAAATGTACCTTTATTAAGGCGATACAATACCTTTGTGCCTACGCTGATATCATTCTCTACCTTGGTCAGAACGTTCTTGTTGTGCTCCAGGTCTTTTTCATTTATATGTCCTCGTGCTTCATTAGGTGTCATACCTATTGAACGATGCGTAGTGTTGTTGTAGTTTGAAATAACCGCTTTAAGTAGCTGAGGTGTCAGATTCTGTCTATCCGGCATTTGCATCAGCCGCTGCTTGATCGTTCGGTTGAAGCGTTCGATTTTACCCATCGTAGCATGATCTCCAGGTTCATTGTTATAGTGCTCTATCTTCTTCTCCTTGAAGTATGCTCGAACTACCTTGTTCATGAACTCCTTACCATTATCGCTCGTGATGATTCTTGGCCTGCTTGCCTTCACGAAGTCCTTCAATGCATCTAGAACAGTAGTTGCTTGTTTGTTTGGTAACAGCGCAGCGTAACCAAGTCTTGAATTGATGTTGACACATGTCAGGATAGTCTTCTTGAACCAAAACGCCAAGTCAATTTGCCATGAGTCCGGATTAGCCGATGCTATCTTAGAATGATCAAACTTCGGCTTCTGATGCTGAAATCGCTGGATATCAACCCCTGATTCAAAGAATTCCTTAACATCTTTGTGCGTTATACGTCTGTCTATAGCTTTAGCCTTTTCATAAAGGTTTTGCATGCCTATGAAGCCGTAGCTTGGATCATGGTACAACTTGTCAAGAAATGTTTGCTTTGAGTCATTTGGATCATATTTGAAATGTTCACGCCGCATTTTGACCCTATAGTAAAGCGACAAAAAAAATAGAGCTTAGGGCTTAGTACTTAGCAACCAATTGACTCAAAGAATGATTCAACATCATCAAACTGATTTAGTTGCTTTTGAATGCGGGAAGGGTGCATAATTGTTTTAATTAGTTCTTCGAATACGTTTGTTTTAAAAACCTCTTTAATGAAACGCCGCTGTGTGAATAAATCAAACTGGTCAAAGATTTCTCTTTTGAAAACAAAGATTCCTTCTCTTCTTTGCTTAAGAAGCCTAATTGTTCGTTTATTAATCTCTTCATTCGAAGCAATGGGTTGTAGCTTACATGGAATAAAATCACTAATTATGATACGAGCATAACATGTAGGACAGTAGATAAATTCATACGCAGTTTCAGCCCGGCAAGCATGGTGCCTAATACAGTCTACTAAACTCCACCTGTTCCTGCGACAAGAAGCATGATCACATTTATATTCGGGGACGTGAGTAAAATCCTCTTGTCGGATATCCTCATTGTAATAAATGTCAAAATCTTCCATATCTCTACGTAGAACGCTTTCATTCTCGAAGTTGAAGTCGTGACCAAAGGAAAGGAACATTTCATTCGTTTCACGCATGTAAAACTCGTACAGATCATCATTATGGAACTGATAAACCGCGCGAAGCTGTGCAACCGTGACTTGATCGAAGTTATCAGATGTAATATGAAAGTTCATGATTATGTTATTTTATGTGTGCGTTGCGCGTATATGATATGTCTTTATATACTTTATACTTTTATCTATCAGGATCAACTCACTTTTTATGAGTTTTGAAAGTCAACCCGAGAAAAAAAAAGTTTGCAGCTTCTCCATAAGCGCGGACCTAAATACTCAATGGTGCGGTAGTAATACCGTCAGCGAGAACTACTCGTTTATCGTACCAATGTGTAAGACCTGTTTTACACTGCTCATAAGTAACGATACCATTGGTTACCTTGTCGATGCGAAAGCCTCGATTAGTAGCCTTGAGTGTAACTCGATCCTTGACAACTGACTCAAAGCCCTGTTGGTTCAAGATGTCAGCGTTGCGATTACCTCCCTGTTGAACTCCTTTAGCAGAAGTCTTAACTTTGTGACCTACATCGGGAAGATAGCAATGATAATTCTTTGATGATAGGCTCACCATAGCATCGCCGCGCCATTCCTCTTTGAATAGACCGGGCGTGCGTCGATCATACGCTGCAACTTCCTTATTGTAGTCACGCGGAAACCAATCGTATTTGTGTTGGTTGAAGTGATCAATAAGTTCTGGTTTAATTAGATTCTCGAATGGCTTGTCATCACTGAAAGCAATATAAGCGGAATCCGTATCCATTTCTTGATACTGGAAGTCACTGCGGTCGAAGTAGAAGTCAATGCAGTCGTAGTAAAACTCGGGCATGCGTAGCTTGGCAAGCTGGTAGATAGCAATAGACACGTGAATTGGATTGTTAAACTTGATACGTCGCTTCCGAAGACTAACCTGGTAAGACCCTTCAAGCTCAACAACATCATGGAAATTCTGTTTTTCAACAATATCTCTAACAGACTTAGCATCATCCAGGTATTTGACTTCCTTATGCTTGGTTTTATCCATGCCAGATCGCCCAAATGGCGTGTTACCAACTAGCTTCATCATCTCAGCAATCATAGCCTTAGACGCATCCTTATCACCATCGCGTCGCGCGTCTGACACTTTATTGGCGAATAGTTCAAACGGGCGGTGTGAGCTGGCCTTGACAAATGAGTATGTCTTCGTAACAACAAGTCCGTGAGCTAGGTACCATTTCAAAAGCGGTGTATAGATAAGGATTTTTTCACCAAAGTAAGAGCCAATAAGCTTGTGTGATTTGCTTGGTTTACGTTCAATATCCTTTGCATGATTGAACATATATTCACCAATAATGTCCTCGCGGGATGTATCAATCTCACCTTTTTGAAGATTGGGGTCATCTCACTAAAGTACTCCTTGAGGTATTCTGGTGTCTCAATGTCGCATTCAAGGAAGCCGAAGATCTTGTCTGATTGGATATCATCAATAATGCTTTCGTAAGCTTCGATAGAGGTTAAACGTCCGCATGGCATTTCATTAGCTAGAGCCCATAGATAGAGACAGTTTACAAGAGGAACAGACACGGGTAATGACCAACGATGGGATCAGTCAAGTTTGATATGGCTATTACGATTAAACCAAGCTAAGTTAAACGAAGCCAATATCATCATTCATCCTGTGTATGATGCAGGGTCTACCGTAACATCAGACAAAGCACCAAAGCTTTTCAAACTACAGTAAAAACTAAATGGATCAAAACCGGACGAACTTCAGGCTATTCGGATTAAAACAAATGAAAACAATCCAACTATTCTGAAGTTAATAAATTGGAGCGAGACTGTTAAGTCAATACTTGGTAAAGCTAAAAAGAACGGAATCGATATAAATTTTGACCGCGTTGGGTACAAGGAAGTCAAGGCAAATAAGAATAGGTGTAAACCTGCTAATGAGTTATTTACCGCTGCACCTGGGGTTTCAGTTGGTACAGCTAAGTCTGATATTCGTTACAAAGTGGACATCCCTGCTAGTGACGCAAAGCGCTTCATAACTGACTTTCTTAAAGAGGCGCATGATAGGGATGGTATTGTTCCAATCAAGCTTCCGCCTGTAATTGTTAGGAAAGACAAGGCTAAAGAGCATCGGAATTATTATCTTGCATGGTATCCAGCTGCTAATACGTTACGGATCAGAGATGGGTCTAAGAAAAACGATTCAATCATCAAAAGTAATTAGCTCTTCTTCAGCCATATTGAGTGGACTTACACGCTGGACATCCTTATTGAGGTTATGGAGGTTCTACGAAAAGAGCTCGACAACGTAGATAACATTACTTGGGCGCAAGACAAAACCATCAGAAACACACTCGCACTGTTTGAAGAGGTGGCACTGAAAAATGGGATTAAGGCTATCAAATACAAGACTGGCTCACGACATAACCCTGTAACAAGTTGATGACCCCGATGATATGGATGTTGTAGAAGATTTTAGTAACCGTCAAAATGATCGAGCTGTCAAGAAAACTATGAACGACATGCTTAATCAACTTAGCGGAAGCGGGCTTAAAGGACGCGGTCTAAGAGGCGCAGGTTTGCTTCCAGGCGGCCAGTCTATACCTAACAAAAAGCCAAAAGGAGCACCTGTCTACGCAAATATCAAACGCGCAGGCAACGGACGATACAACCTTAACGATATTCAGGGGACAGCTCTAGCGAGTGCTTTCATCTACAAACAGATTGGAAGTAAGTATATTCGTATCCCTGAACTAAATAATCAGGTTTTATACATAGTGAGGCCATCGCGAGAAAAGATGGGACCAAGACGTGACATCAGCAAGGAGCTTGCTGAAATGCTAAAGGATCTTGTATATAACCAAAACATTAGTCAAGCTGCGTATGACAAACTACCTATTGAAGATCAGATGCTGTTCAAGGAAATCCTACGCATCACTCATATCCAGCACGTGTTTAGAGATGAGCTTCCTGACCCTCTTGGTGACCTAAGAATGGAATACGACAAGCTTAAAGGCGAGGTAATGCTTGGCAATGACAATCCTGATCTGATGAAGCAGCTTAAAATCGTAACAGTTGACATGTACTCTAACAAGCTAATAAGTGATTCTGAATTTAAGGACATTATTGTTCGTCTAATATAGAGCACCATGTTAGTTTTAGACACAAAACAAATCGCAAAACGCGGTGGGTTGTATAACCTGCACGCTGACCAAAACTTAGCGGAGCTAAAGTCAATCATGAAAGACCTGATCGTGAAGGAACGCTCGCCTAGTCAGACCCCTGCAGTATGGGCAAGCGATCGAACTGAATACTCGAAAAAAAATGCGTCAACGCAGACTGAAGCAGTAACACCATCGCCTAGTGGTGGGCGTGTCTGGGCGTACGGACCGCGTAAAAAGAAGGCGCCTACTGTGAAGACTTTCGCGCTTTAGTGTTGCTACCATAGAAATTCTCTTGCCAGCATTCCAGCAGGACCATTATTGTGTTGATGTCTCGCTAAGTAGCGTTGCTTTCGATTCCAATCATTGTGGTCTAAGTATGCATAAAGCTTTAAAGGAGTTGAGTCTCGATAATGCTGATATCGTGTATCGCCGAAGTTGACATTCATAAACCTTCTGCCGTTGATTATAACGTCAGCGGCATATTTTTTATGCTTCTGCTTACTTCTTCGAATATCAAGAACTTCCATTTCTATAGTTAATCAGAGACAATTGCTCTTAGTTCATCTAGTTCGGCTTTATAATTTGCTTCAATTACATCTAATCTTTTCAACACATCTTGCAAGCATTTATGCAACAGACACGCAATCTTTGGATAATCCAGTGTTAATTGAACTCCATCAATATCTCCATCTTGCTCTGCTTTAAGCGATTCATTTTCGATAAATGATATACACTCTACGCTATATCTAGCAACATCCTGAGCAATGTAACCAAGCTCCTTTTTATTGGGCGTTGATCGATATGAAAACAGTTTTGGATTCACGTTTTGTACAAATTCAGTAGTATCGGTTATGTCTTCGATATTGATCTTCAGACGACGATCACTTGTTGTAATATAAGAGCCAGCGGATACTAAAATGGAATTAGATGACCTGATGCTTACTGCTATCGATGCTAATGGACCTATAGTGAACGTCGTCTGAGATTTGGTCAATGCACCATAACCCAGGCCAGCAGCATCGATAGTCTGGCTTACAGAGCCGCTAACGTCCAAAACTGAGTTCGCGGGGGAAGTAGTTCCAACTCCGAGTCTTCCTCCTGAAGTCAATATCATTTGAGTTGTGTTATTGGTTCCAAATCTCAGTTATATTTCCTAGCCATGTAGAGTTCGTAGAAGTACTCTTAGTACCGTTATGCACTTCGATTTGGAATTGTAGTGGCGTAGCATTCGAACCTTGAAAAAACAGCATCGAGTATAGTTGCCATCAAGATAATTAGTACCATCTCCGGTAATTCTTAGGTATTCCGTTGATGCTGGCGTAGAGGAGCCGATACCAAGCTCAGTTAACGCTCCGACTGTGGTTATGACAGGTTGGTTACCGTAGCCTAAGAAGCCATTGATTTTCTTAGTCGAATCGACCGTGAGATCACCATTACTGATCGAAACATTGCCAGACTCGTTGATGCGAATGATTTCAGTTAGAGCTCCTGCAGTTGTTGTTGTTAACCGTTGATTGACTGTTAGGTATCCTATTCCATTACTTCCGGATCGAGTAAAAATAATGCTCGATCCTCCTGTAGCGGATGCAATAGAGTTGGATGTAATGCCAAATGTAATTCCTACTGAGTCACCGGCATTCGATGTTGATTTACGAATCAGTAATCCGTATGCATTCATAGTCGAGCTAACTGTTGGATTAGTAGTATTAATGATATCAAGCGTTGCTAACGATCCAATGCTTGTAATATTAGGTTGGGAAGCGTTTGTGAGAGTGCCAGATATATTACCTGAGCAATTTACAGCGGTTAGAGTACCTAGGCTGGTGATATTTGGTTGATCGGCGGTTGTTAGCGTTCCTGAAATCGATCCGGCTGCGAGAGTGTTAAGCCCAGTAAGCGTTCTTGATGCTCCTGAAAAAGTTAGATTACCTGCAATAGTCAATCCGGTCAGTGTTCCTAGACTGGTAATGTTAGGCTGTGCTGCCGTCGCTATTGTACCTGATATGTTTCCTGAACAATTTAACGAAGTTAAAGTCCCGAGAGAGGTAATATTTGGTTGCGCCGCTGTCGCTATTGTACCTGATATGTTTCCACTCACGGCTAGTGATGACAGCGTTCCAAGTGATGTAATATTTGGTTGAGCAGCTGTTTGAAGCGTGCCTGTCAGCGACGTTGCTGATAACGAGCTGATTCCTGAAACATTATTTGATCCATCAAGTACCAAAGCTTTGTTTAGATACGCTGTTCCAGGCGTTATCCCTATAACGTAAGACGGTGCGCCTGATACCGCTGCTCCATTGACTGTCAAACTACTACAACTAAGAGCCCCAATTCCACTGATATCACACCCCGCTCCAGGCACAAGAGCTATGCCAGGTGTTGCTGTTCCTTGCGTGATACCTGTAATGTAACTTAAGCGATAGTCGTTCCGACTAAGATACAGTGTTTGAGCGTAGGCATACGTTAGGAATCCACTCTGATCCAGAGACAAATAAAACGCAGGATTGTATGTTGAAGAATCAAATAGAGGCTGGGGATAAGCAAATCCAGACATTTTTATTCACAGATTATATATGTTATAAGATAACTGGAAATCTCTGATTTCATATATAGAGTACATTAGATAACTGGAAATCTCTGATTTCATATATAGAGTATATTAAAATGAGTGGTATTCCGAATTACGATGATGCTATACCTAAGAAATATCGCAATGCTGCTGTCAAGACTATCCCTGATCTAGACATTAAGAGTTTATTTCGAATGCTAATCCTTGGCCCAAGCTACTCCGGTAAGACGAACTTATCTCTGTTTCTATTAAAGCATTCCCCTAACGTGTTTGCCCATCTCCATATCATTGCTAGAAACCCTGATCAGCCTATTTATCAATATTTGAAGGAAAAACTGGATGGATTCATCACATTTTACGACCAGCCTCCAAACGTAGATGCTGTCAGGCGAACGTCAATCAACAGTAAGAAAATCGAATTGGTTCTAATTGACGACTACGGGGCTGATAAGCTCTTACAAAAAATGTGTTTAGCGGCTTCTTCATTAGAGGTCGTCATCATCTGTTGAGTACAATTTTTATTACGCATTCATATTTTGCTACTGATAAGCTTCTGAGGCTTAACTCAGAATATGTTGCTATCCTAAAAGCTAACTCAAAACGAGATTTAGAAATGGTTGTTCGTGACTTCAATATTCGCGGCGTAACTGAAAAGTCGATACTCCACTACTACAACCAAGCTACGAGTCAGGTAGGTCAAATGTTACTAGTAGATTCGGTGAAAAGCCAGCTCAGATATAACTTCAACAGGGTCATAGACACTGACGAAAAAAACAATGAGGATGAGGATTAAGAGTGTCGCTGCTCAATCATGATATATTTATTAGTATTTATCGCTTAAATATGATTTCACAAATATACTCTGAACCATGGCCTCATTTGTAAAGCTCGATTCAACTAATCTTGTTCAGAATAATTTAAACAATACCTGGCGGTATGAATTTGCTGGATAATCTGTGAGCTTTAAGAACAATGACATTGCTATTCAGTCAATTAGTCTCTACTGTTCCGATTTTAATATAGACAGTTTAGCGTTTTCCAATAATAGCTTTCAGATAGAAGTTCCAACTGTCGTGTAGGAAAACACGAGTTTACGAGTCCCCGCCCTATCAACCGAAGTCTTTAGGACGAGCCCTACCAACAACACACGCCTACCCCGAAAGGTCGGCGGATATGTCGGGATAATAAACCTGAAGACCAGGTCCGATCCCTTATACGGGCTGGAATGTGCCTCCCTGTGTGCTGTGGGTCCGGTAGGTTACCCTTTGATTCAAATATAAGAGCACCCTTAGCCACGAGCTACGGCTAGGATGCAATGTGCAATACGTGCTTTCGCACTAAACCTCTGTGGTCCCTCAGAAAGGAAGGGTACCAGGCCAATCGAAGCCTCTTACAGGGGCGCCGGGGCGAAGCCTCGGCTAGAAGTCAAATATACTGGGGGGTCCTCGCCTCACGCCCAGCCAAACGTACAACTGTACACAGAGGTCTCTACTACCTCTTAACACTCGGCCACCTACTCACTCTTGGCCTTACCAGGATGAACACTCGGTCAATGTACCTTATGCTCACCGGCAGACATACCCCGTGTCGGCCGAGCGTATCCAGACTCTACAGCTAAGCGAAGACTTACCGGTAGACGGACTTGACCCTTGTGTGGCTTCGGGGGGAAATTCTGCTCTCTGTTTAATGTTAGAGGCCGTGAGGCCTCCCCTATAACTAATCCCTAATGTCTATACAAATATCAAGTGTGGACCGAGCTTTCGAGCTGATCTCACAACCGGACGATACCTCGCCCTAAATCCGAACTCCTACTGGGCATAAATGTACCCACTATGAAACTTCGGAGGCCCCGGCAGGCGGTTTATTATGACCCGCCGAGACTCTCCTGTCACTCCGTAGTCTCCATCAATCACCGTGGCACTCAAACGCGGGGAATGTGTCCGGCCAATCAGAGTCCTCGGCTAGCCATCATCCGCAGGTTCAAGACAGTTAGGCCTCGGTCGGAACTCGTCCGGCCACGGCCATTTCCCGATCTCACAGCGGCCCCCCAACTCGGCCCGAGCCGTCCCAAGTGGTGAGTGCCGTGTTGCCTTCGTACTTCTCCGTCCGTCGTCGTCATGCAGTCGTCTGGTGGCCCTGGAAGCGCGCCGCCCTTCACCTTCCCGGACCTTGGTCCAATCACGCAGGTGAGTCTTCGTGTGGCGTACTTGCTTGCTGTTCTGACTCGCTTCATCATCTAACCGTCTTCAACTTGATTCATCTTGCTGCAGAACGCTCAGCTCCTCGGGCCCATGGGCCATCCCATCGACACATCGGCTCCGACCTCGGAGGCTTCGGCGGTGCCAACTCCCGCCTCTGCATCAGCAAGCGGGGTGCCCCGACGGCCCCAGGCTTCGGATGCTGTCTCCGCGCCGTCTGCGTCATTGTCTGGCACTGCTGGCAGCGCCGGTGCTGCTTCGTCACCAACTCCCGCCTCTGCAGGTGCACGCGGGGTGGCGAGCTGTCTCCAGGCTGCGCCTCAGGTTGCCTCTGGTCAAGCTTCGGCTGTCCGCGTTGGGGAGGTTTCGGCTTCGAGTGCAGTGGCTTCGACGTTGCCAACTCCTGCTCTGCCGTCTGCTCGCGGGGCTTCGTCGAGCCCTGAGTTCACTCAGCTGATCCCTCGGCCTTCACCCGACTCGAGTCCACTGCGCGAGGCTTCGTCAAGTGCTACCCACTTCTGCCGCATTGGCAACCCACAGCTTGCTGCTCCGCGCGAGCCTTCGGGTCTCTCTCCACTTCCTTCAGCGCAAGCGCTTGCGGTAGAAGACATTGTGCACGCAGAGGTTTCTACAGCGGTGGGCGATCTTCGTGCGACGATGGAACTTCGTTTCGCAGACCTCGCTCACTTGATGGTGGGCCTGGTGCGTCACCCTCCAATTCGGGTTGACTACGAGCTCGATCAGCGTCTCGAACAGGCTCAGACCCTCGGTGAGGTTGTGGTATAGCGCCCCGCGATGAGAACGAGTTAGGCGGCGGGGAGAAGGCGCCGCGGTGATGGCACTCGACGCGACGTATGGAACTCGACGCGGTTGATGGGGCGCGACGCGCTGGAGATGGACGGGAAAGCCGACGAGGGTGATGGGCTATGGGACACGGCGGCAGAATCCAGTCTGACGCGTAATCACCGACCAGAGTCACGTCTCTGTGAAACGCGCCGACCCTAACTCCCGCCGAGCAAAACCCGCCGAGCCAAAACGCGCCAAGCCAAAACGCGCCGAGCAAAACGCGCCGAGCAAAACGCGCCGAGCCCAGACCCAGCCGAGCAAAACGCGTCGAGGTAAGACCTTGATTACGTTACGCAAATCAGGTTGAAGAACGGTAGTGCAAGCACGACAGGCGCAAGGATAGGCGTAGGCTGGTAGGCTTAGCAAGCACGAAGTAGGGAGTAGCCAGTAGCAAGGACATAGGATAGGGTAAGGACTCAGTCCCGAAATTTCTCTGAACCACAAAGACCTCCAGTCTTCCCTCCGGTTCCAGGGGAACCACCAAGCGCCGGCAAGCAGAGCCGCCCCGATATCGCGGCCCCCCGTCGTTTGTTGGCTCGGGTACTCAACCCCCCACAGACCCGTGCTGAAATAAAGGCACGTTAAACGTATACCGTTTAGGTGGGCGCCCGATAACGCGCTGCCTAGGCGAAGGACCGCACTGGCCTGATAACCGCCGTGCACAAGACCCCGTGTAGGCCCGATAACGCCACACAAGCCCCAGGAAACGCCGGCCTGATAACGCCGACGACGGAAACGCCAAGGAAACGCCGGCCCGATAACGCCGCACGCCCAAGGCTCGACGCCCTACGACAAGGAACAAGCGTCAACCAAGAACCCCCCAACTCTGAAGCCTGCGAAGACTTGGGCTCTATATTCGAAGATACGCTACTCCAACAACCGGGAAATTAATTGCTCGGCGCGACCGCGATCCAGACGCGCCGAGTTTGTGCGAGACCGGCTCCGCGAGATTTCGGCGAGGCCGCTTCTCCACAAGGTCGTCCAGGCACTCAACCCGGACCCTTGCTCGCCTCCGATGGGTTGGGACGAAGAGATGCGCAGGCTTCGGCTGGAGATCGAGTACCATGCCAAGCGCGCCCGGCACTTCGAGTCACTGCTCAATCAGGAGACCGACCTCAGGAATCAAGCTCAGATTCTGTGCCACCGAGCTTCGTTCGAGCGCAATGAGCTCTTCGAGGTTGTCAAGTCGCTTTGCCAGGAGCGTGACGAGGTCTCGCGTCAACTGAGGAAGTCCAACTCTTCGATGGCGACCAACGACGAGACGATTGCTCTGCTGAAGGCCCAGTGTGAGCGATACGAAGCTTCACTCAAGGCCTCGGACTCGCTCATAGCAAAGGATCGTGAATTGTTCAAGTCAGGTCTCGTCGAGTACAACCGCAACATACGGCAGCTCCGAGCTCTCCTCGTCAACCAAGCGCGCGGCCAACCGGAGACTCAAGATCTCGTTCGTCGTATGGATGAAAACATCTTGCCTCGTGCTTTTGAAGCTTTCCTGGATGTGCTTGATTCTTCGGCTGCTTCCTCTTCAGAGACTTCTGCTCCACGCCCTCGCGAGGCTCTGGCTCATTCCGGCGCCGTTCGTCGCCGAGCCGATATTCCAGACGGCTCTCAAGATGACGTTCCTATGGATTCTGACAGCTCGGGCAGGAATCTGGACATTGCCTCTTCGGGTCCTCGTCCTGCCAAGCGTCGCAAGAGCTCTCACCAGTCATCGGAAAAAGGCTCCACAACCTGCGCGGGCGCATGTGTCCTCGCAGACATGTGTCGCTACCAAGCGTGTTACACGACTCGGTCGCCCATCGGTCGACCTGCAAGAGAGAGCTCGGGCCAAGTCGAAGTCGAGACCCTCGCCTCCTCCGGTTGCAGTCGCTCGCCAGGGTGAGGACCAAGCTTCGGTTGCTGAGTCCACAGCAGCTCAGGCCAGTCGTCCTCCTTCTCCGACTCCATCCGAAGCTTCGACCGCTCTGTTCTCCGACGCCTCTGAGGCTGAGGTTGAGTTCGAGACTTCGGACCGCGACGAAGAGCTTGAAGAGAAGCGCCCTGTTGAAAACTCGCCTCTTGATGCTTCGGTCGTGGTTCCTCCTCGCCGAGACGGCCGTCCTGTGCGTCCTGCGTCTACGACATCGGCACTCCGCTCCATGGTTGATGTTGAGCGTGAGAATGCGCCTGATGACGCAGTTATCGGCGACACTGAGGCGTCTCGTGCAAGTGAGGCTTCGGCATCAGCTTCAGCCACTACCCCGCGATCTCAAGCAACACCTCGCAGGCCTCGTCGTCGCAACTCTCGCACCCAGGTCGTGGCAACCCTCTCGGCGGCTAGCACGGCCGAGATGTCAAGCTTCGCTCGAGTTTCGACCCCACCGGCCCCAGTCCAAGGGGAGCAGCCTCTGGTTCGCGTGTCTCGCAAGCTGCCGGACACCGCGACGCCGTTTCTCGACCCTCCGTTCCGAGCGTACGGGGCCAAGCCCTGTTGGTGCATTATTCAGAACGTTCGGATGCCCACTCCGATTGCTGGCGACGTGATGGTGGAGTGTTCGGTCGAAGGCATAGAGGCATGGGCTGACTGGGAGAACCCAGATCACCCCTTCCAGAGGTTTCTCGCCAGCATGCCGGCCGAGCCTTGCCTGTTCGAGGTGGATGCACTCATGCCATACGTCCCAATTTCGATTCGCGCGGAAGTTCGGTTGCTGTTGGTGAAGCTCTGGCGGCAATTCACGGGTCGATCCGTTGGTCGCACTGAGAAGAACGACCTTGGTTTCTCACTGTTCGAGCGCGGACACTGGATCTCGGCGACTGCTGTGGAGCGATTCCTTAATGCTCTGGCTGAGACCTTCGGCGAAGAGTCGCCTGAGTACCGCGCGATCTCAGCAGCGTGGGCCAAGTACAACCGCGAGCGCAACAACCGTGCAGATCGCTTACGCTTGCAGATCCCGAAGCGCTGGTGGCAGTGGTGTTTCCCAGACTTCGCTGGACACATCTCATGCGAGACCGAGACCATGCTTGAGCCTTCGGTGTTGCAGTACTCGTTCGAGAATTTGACGTGGGCCCCTCGGTCGGACAATTGGGTTTCGGAATGTTTGGAGCTGGATGGACACCAGCCGTGGCGCAATTGCTGGGTGGACGTGCCGTCCGAGCATCCGTATAACACCACTTTCGCTCCCTGCAATCCTGCGGTTCCACTCTTCGTCCTGCGCGGCATGACTACTCGTGAGGTTGCGTCTGCCATCACTGTGAACCCTGTGCTGGATCCTCGTCGTGTCACGACCCCGTGGGTGCGCGAATTCACGAGCTTCCACGGGCCTCCGACCGGTCTACAAGAAGACGTGCAACAAGAAGACGGAGACGAGGTCTCGGAAGAAGAGGAGGTCAAAGAGGTCATCGAGGAGATCGAATCTTCTGAGGATGAGCCAAGCACTTCCGGTAATGCTGTCGATGACCAAGCTCCAACCGGCGAAGATACTCCGACTCACGACGCTCAAGCTGCCGCGGCCGGTACGCAACCTTCGGCCCCAGAGTGCGCCCCGATTTCGGAGGCCTCTGTTGAGAAGGCGTCGGCCGACGAAGTTTCTCCCGAAGAGCCAAGTTCATCTCCGAGTGTCACTGACCAAGCGGCCTCACAGGGCGAGGCTTCTCCGGCTGCACGCCTCCGCGTTCTGGCCAAGGTCGCGTCGTCTTCGGATTCCTAGGCTTCGTCCAGTTCTTCACCATGTCCGAGTCGAGCTAGATCAGGGTAATCAGACTTCGTTCGTAGCATAACTAGCTCGCCCATGCAATTCAGTAACCGTTCGTCTCTTCAGTAGTTCTCCATGATTATCCAGTCGTAATCGCCACATCGTAAAGTCTTATCCACTTCAACATACAAATATACAATCTTCGTCCGCAGTATCTTCTTTCGTCTGCTGGGGCGGGCTGCGTGGCCCCGCCGGCAGTTCGTCATTGCGAGAGGGGTGCACCTAGTCTTCGTCAGCGACTTGGACCATTTGCAACCTTCGGTCGCGGCGCTTCTCGCGTAAGTAGTCGTACGGCAGGCCACCGCACGACAAATTAGATGCAGGTTCCCACGAGGGTTCGTCGTACCCAACCCACTTCACCTTGAACTCTCGAACGGCTCGTTCAGTGCTCGTCGAGAGGGGAATACGGTCATCCAGGATGGCCTCTACCTCATATTCACCTGCGAGGTGGTCGGGTTCCCAACTATCCTCCGGGAGCAACTCCTCGTCGAAGTCTAGTCGCGTCTCCTCGGTCACCTCAGCGGCTAATCGGGTCTTCGGCCGGTCACCAAACTCGTTCACGGCCTTCAGTCGAGACACATGCACGACCGGGTAGAACCGATAGCCGCTCCTGTCGGGTGAATCCAACTCGTACGCATACTCGTCAACCTTCTGCTTGATGCGGAAGGGTCCATGCCACCGATGAGCTAATTTCTTGGTCAATCCAGGCTTGACACGTTCCATGTAAAGCCATGCGCGATCTCCTGGCTGGAAGAGAGACTTCGGTGCTGGGTCTGGTGAATCGTCATCACCATCTGTACCTGTCGGCTCGTCCTCCGCGGTTTCACTAGTCGCAGAAGGTGGAAGCGCAGCACGTTCCGCTCGACCTAAAGTCTCGTTGTGCTTCGCAGCTCTCCGAGCCTTCTCGACCGCTTGGTATTCCTTTGCCATCTCTAGCGCCACTTCCTGCTGCCTGTTGACTTCTCGGCGCCATGCTAACGCGTCCGACTGTCGCCCAAAGCCTCGCTTCAATGAGGAAGACATAGCTCTGAGGGTGGACCTTGCGTCCCATCCGTGCACCAAGTAGAAGGGCGTGTCCTTCCTCGTGGCATCTTGTGAGTTGTTAATCGCAAAGATCAACTTCTCCACAATCTCATCCCAATCTTGTTGTAGCGGATCTTCAGCGTACACTCGCACGGATTGCATTACGGTCTTGACCGAGCGTTCCTGTTGGCCGTTTGCCTGCGGCCGATAGCTCAACGTTGCTCTAGATCGCGACTGCATCATCTCAGCGAAGGTTTGGAAGACTTCGCTCATGAAGCGCGGGTCTCGGTCATGTCTTATCAGAGACGGCGCTCCGAACCTTCGGTACACGCACTCCTCGAACGCTTGCGCAACGCATAGTGCAGACGTGTCCGCCATCGCTTTGCCCATGACGAATCCAGTGAACGCACACTGAAACAGTAACAGTGCGGTGTTGCCCCGCCGAGTCTTCGGTAGGGGTATCACAAAATCCATCGAGACAATTTGCAGCGGTCGTTTGGCAAAGATGTTGCCCGGCGAGTATCCACGCAGTTGTGGACGACTCTTGCTTGAGCTACAATCTGGGCAGGAGCGCACATGCTTTTCCACATCGGCGAACAGTCCGATCCAATAGTAGTCTGCCTTCACACGGTGATAAGTTCGGACGATAACTTGGTGACCGCCCTCCAACGAATCATGGCAGTTCTGTAGGACCTCTTGAACCACCGTTGTTGGCACCACTAGGCGTAATGTCGTCTCCTCGGTTCGGTCACGCCCCCACCGACGGTTCGCACCAAGGAAGTACAGCAAGCCATCTTCGCTTAGCACAAACTTATCAGCCATTTTCCAGGCTTCGCGTGCGGCTTTGTAGGCAAGGTTCGCTTCTTCTCCCTTTAGCACCGTCTTGAGATTTGACCATCGGAGTTCTTCGTCTTGGGCTGTGCCAATGCGTCTGCGCCGTTCCTCCTGCACAACCAGCGGGTCGATGTCGTCAGCACTCGGTTCACGGGCCACTGTTGCATCAGGCCTCGGTGGGTCCGGAAGTTCGCCTGACTCCTCGCGGTTGACATCGTTCGATTCATTCTCTTCGGTTCTTTCCTCTGGACCATCACCCGAAGTCTCTTCAGCAAAGCGTACACGCTTCGCACGCGCTCGGGATTGTTGCCTCGTTACCGCGGCTACATGTCCAGTATCCCGTACAAAATCGAAAAAATTCTTACCACGGTCACTGTCACGCGTGTCTATCACACGTATCGAGTTCACCTGACGCGTGATCATCTCTTCAGAAGCTTCAGCTGACCGTTCATATAGTACTTCTTGGATCCGATTCAATTCCACCAACTCTCGTTTCCGTTCTTCACTGGTCACCGTCATCGACACTTTCTTCTCCAGGGTCTCGCTCGCCAAAGAGTCTGCCGCTGCATTGAACTCTCGTATGGCATGAATATACTTCACTGAACGAAGCTTCGCTGTGAGTTCCTTGTGCTTGTTCAGTTGTGCCATTAGCGACTCCTTACGGCAAGCGATCACCCCTAGGGATTGCTGGATTGCGAGTCTCGAGTCTCCGACGATGACTAAGTCCTCGGCCCCATGTTCTAGGGCTGTCAAGACTCCGTTATTCATACCGGTGTACTCAGCGAGGTTTACTGTCGTAGCCTCGAGATACGCACTCGCAGCGATCACTACACTCCATTCGGGAAGTCGCCATAGTATCCAGGCGCAACTGCCGTAGCCACCATGCTTCTCAGTCTTCGCCGAGCCGTCGAACGAAAGTACGTAGCCACTGTAGGTGCGTGGCAACCGTGCATACAGCAAGTGCGGGTCCATCCGAACATTCGGCGAGCCTTTGGTCGGTGGGATCACCGGTGCCAGCGAGTCTTCGAGATCAACGAAACTTGTGATCGTCGACTGCAGCAGCTGAGCGAAGGCACAGTCCTTCTCTTTGACTCGTTGCACCACTAGACTCCACGGAGACAGCAAGACGGCAAATTGTGTTGCCCGTCCGAAGAGTGTCTTCGATTTGTGGACCCAGTCGAGCGTCGAAAATCGTGTGTAGACGTGAATGGTCCGACCTGCCAGCTGGGTGTAACACACCTTCAACAGCTGTAACAAAGCCAATACCTCTTTCTCCGCCGGGTGGTAGTTCATCTCGGCGTCCTTGAGCACTCGGCCGCAAAACCGAACAGGGTGCATCAAGCCATCGTGCTCTTGCATGAGCGTGGTGCTCACTGCCCACTCGTTCGCAAACAGCGTCACATGGACCTCTCGGTCACGGTCAAAGTGCCGAAGGACCGGTGCCTCAGCGACCTTTCGTTGCAATGCTGTGAAGCTTCGTCTGGCCACCGAGAGGTCACCCCCTGGCGCGAAATCCTCGTCTCGTAGCTGGTAGAGTGCAGCTCCGTAGACCGCAAAGTCCTGTATGAAGCGACTGTAGTAGTTCAACGCGCCAAGGAAAGCTTGCACTCCCTTCTTGGACCGTGGGAAGGAGAGCTCAGTGATAGCCTTCAACTTCTTCGGGTCTGCCCTGATACCACTCCGTGACACTTCATGAGACAGAAAGTCCACCTTGGGCTGCACGAAAATGCTCTTCGTGAAGCTGACACTGATCCGACATTCCTCAAAGCGAGCGAGGAGTCGATCTAGCGTTGCCAGGCACTCGTCGAAGGATTCGCCTCCGAAGCAGGTATCGTCCACAAACGATCGTCGCTCAAATACTGGCACCAACGAAGATTCGTCAGGCTCTCCATTCGCAAACATGTCTGCGATAGGGCCGTTGATCAGCTTCGAGACCGAGCTCTCTTCTGACTCCACGCCAAGCGACGCCTCAAACTTCGTAGGCGACTGCCCTGAGTCGAGTGACTGTTCGGGAGCTTGTTCGGTCGAGGTGCGGGTGAGTTCTCGGTCACGCGCTTCTGCTTCTTCCATCAAACGCGCGTAGTTTTTCCATCCGCCCTTCGGCTGAACAAAACCCCACAGAGCGTTGTCGAGCATTCGTTGGTAGATCATAGGTGCATTCTTTAACCCAAAAGGCATTCTGAGCCACTCGAAATGACCCAGTGCACACACAAATGCCGAGATCTGGCGAGCCCTCTGGGTCATCATGATTGCCCAAAATCCACTTGCCGCATCAAGCGAACAGTACCACAGATATTTCTCCAAGTCTGTGAGCAAATCATCCACCAGGGGCATCGCATACTCCATGATTGCGGTGACTGCGTTCACCATCTTGTAGTCGATGCATAGTCTGATATCCACGCCATTCTTTTTCAGTACGATCACAATCGGTGACGACCATGGGCTGTTGGAGAACGCGATCAGACCGGCCTTGAGCAAACATCGCAGAAGTTCGTACAACTGCTTGAGGTGTCGGAGGGGAATCCTCCGTCCTCGTTGCTTGATCGGAGAATGGCCTTGCACATCAATATCGCACACGACACCATACGCCGGCGGTGTCAGAGCATTTCCACTCGAGATCATGATGTTCTCATGCTTCTTCAGAACACTCACCACACGGTCCTGCCGTCCTCGGCTCAGCTCTGGGTGCCGAACATTCTCGGCCGAGTAGTCCAACTCTGTGACCGAAGCATCCGTAAGGTCGGGCAAGAAGGCTAGCTCATGAGCGTAATCCTCCAAGTTGATCTCATTTGGCAGATGCGTTGCTCGATCACTGGTGGCCTGGGTGTCCGGTTCGTCACCCTCTGCATCGACTGCAGCGGCGGCCGACAGGTAGGTTCTAGTCAGCACGGCTACCGAATCCTCGTCTTGGACCGAGCCTCCGAGCTCGGGGAACTGTTCACCGTCACCCCAGTCCGAACTGCCTTCTGGTTCGTCCGAGAGTTCGGCGAGGTGCTGACTCCCAGTTATTCCTCGGTCTCCAACATCCGCGTCGACTCCGACACCCGAATCTCCATCACTCTCGGCCTCCACCGAAGCTTCTGTACTAGTGCCATCGGTTTCTGCATGCACGGGAGGGAGCGCCGCCGGATCATCACCCACCGGTGAGCCGTCGGCGACGAGTTGCTCCTGCTCCTCACGCTTCGCGATTGCACGTTCCCATTGTTCAGCACAACTCAATTGTCGACCTTGCTTTCGCGAGGCCTCGGGTGGCCGATGTAACACTCCAGCCGGCGACACATACTCCGGTCGATCGACGGCCGAAGGTTGAGAGGCCAACCAATCGGCGTACGCATCACACTCACGCTTGAACACCGTTTCATCTCGACTTCCGTCGTAGGCTAGTTTCTGCCAGTCCTCGTATCGTTCTGAACTGAGCCGAACGTAGCCCTCAGACTTCGGTAGATCGCCGATGGGCACCCACATCAGCATGGGCGAGTGAGCGCGGCAAACTGTGAAACGCTTTGACACGTTCGTCAACCGCACCCTGTCGACCCTGCCTCGTCGAAACTTCGTCACCGTAGGCAACAGAGACTTCGTGCGACGGACCCACACCTCGTGTGTATCCGGAGGTGGTTGTCGTCTCGGCACTCTGTACTCCGCGAACTCTCGGCTTTCGATGGTCAAGTCCTCGGACGGACCGCCGTTGACATGTGGGCCTTCACCGTGATCGTTCAGCATATTCAGCGTCTTAATGAGCGGGATGCTTACCTCGTCCGGCAACCTTGCTGTTGCATGGAACAAGTCCAATCGCACTCCTGCGGGAATCATGAAGTCGGTACCGAGGACCACGTCCACACCAGCACCGTGGTCCATGATCCACAACTCGAACTCGTACACTCTGCTCCAGCCAAGAGTTACTTTCACGAGAGCTCGCCGCTCGGTCATCATGGTTCCTTTCGTAAACCCTTTGACCTCCATGCAGCGTCCGTGCCCTTGGATATCACGTAGCCGCAACTGCTTCGCGAACCTCTCAGAGACCACACTGACATTCGCTCCAGTGTCCAATAGGATCCTCGTTCGCGCATCATTCACTGCGCCCTTGACCAGAGCTCTCATCCGAGCCCTCTTGTCAAACTTCTGCGCAGACCACCACCCCAACCTCTCACCCGGGAGTAACTTCGTCACCCCACTGGGCGTTCGGCCAGGGCGTCCTTCCTGCACCGCGCTTGAGACCCAAGCTTCGGCACCATCTTCATCTCCATCATCATCATCATCATTCATTCCACTTGTTACACCTCCACCGAGGGTTGCCCCTCTCTCCTTCTCATTTTCCATCGTCTTCACACATTCCTTGTCCTTGTCGTTCGGCCGTTTGCATTCGCCCACAAATGCGTAGACGCAGTCTGCGTCTATTGCGGGCTCAGCTAACTGTGGCAGCCCGATTGGGACCAACCCAGTTTCAGTTGGCGGGCTGCCTAGTTTAAATTGCCACCGAAGACTAGGCTTTGGAGCTCGGGCGAGAGGTCCTTCTTGTCGGCCTTCGTTTTGATGAACGAAGTGAGGGCTTGCAGAGCTTCGCACTTGCCGACATCGTGCACTTGTTGGCACAGTCGGCACCGACGGTAGCAGTAGTGGGCAGAATGTCCTGCCCCTCCGCACGCTGCGCAAGGTCCGTACTGACGCGGCCGACCATTCCGGTGGTCTCGGCCAGAGTGGCGGTTGTTCCGGTCGAAGCCTCGACCAGGTTCGCCACCCCTGCGCTGACGTTGGTCAGGTCGGGTGTACGTCCCTTCTGCTGCTTGTCGGCGTTCACGCTCATTGGCAGCGGCAACGTGAGCTCCTTCATCTCCGGAGCTGGTGGCGTCACTGTAGCCACCATCACTCGGATCACTCTCAGGATAATAGTAATCACTGGCGTCACTGTCGCTGTCGTTGCACGAGCCACGGCGTGGCGGAGAGCGCTCGGCTCTATCACCCTTGGTACCGCGGACTTGTAGTTCGGCAACCAGATCAGACAGCGAGGCTTCAGCTAGCGAAATGCGCGGAACATGGCGCGAGTCATCACGACGGCGCGAGTCGTCACGTCGGCGCGAGTCCTCGCGGCGGCGCTCATAACTGCGGTCACGGTCGCGACGGTAACTATCGCGCGAAGCTTCGTGGCGATGGTCATCACGACGGCGCGGTTGGTCTCGACCACGTGGGTGGTGAGACGTGGTCTCTCGGGACTGTCCGCGCTCCTCAGACTTCAGGATGTCGTTGATCATGTCCTCGAGCTCGTGAATGTCCTTCACTCGAACGTGGCAAAGCCGGCGTTCGAGGCTTCGGTCACCGCACGTCTCAAGGAAACGCTGCACATGGTCCTTCGCATCGCGACCACCACTCTCAAACTGGAGGCCAGCGTTACGAGCGTAGCCGTTAAGTCGATTGAGGTAGTCACATAGGTGTTCAGAGGACTCCCGCTTCGCAGAGTAGTAGCGAGCCTTCGCAGACTGGCTGAACTGCGAGCAGTAATACTTGATGAACGCGTCGCTGAGCTTCTTCCAATGGCGTTTGGTCTTCTTCGGGAGTTGACGGTACCAGTGAAGGGTACCGTCCCGAAGGCTCAGCTCGAAAGCCATGCACCACTCGTTAGGCGGAGTGTGCGTCCCCTTCATCTCATAGACGAAGGCTCGGAGCCACTGCATAGAGTTTTCACTCCGGTTGCGGGCCCCTGAAAAGTTCTTGATCTGCGCGAGCGGTCGGTGCGTGGCGATCTCAAGTCGAGGAGTCGAACTCAGCCTCTCCATCTCGCTCATCTCCCGCACTTGTCGAGCCAGCTCGTCGCTTGGGCTGTCAAACCCGTCCTCGTAATCGGTAGCGTCCTCATCTTCACCGTCCGACGAAGAGTCGTCCCGCGGCATGAACCTACGGCTTGAGCGTCGCATGGAACTTCGTTGTGTGCTCGTTCCGCGTCGCGAGCTTTCGGTCTCGCGTGCAATACGTTCGGCACGACTTGCCGACCTAGGAGTCACCATGTGCGAATCCTGGAAGTATGGTGTGCCCTCAGTCTTGGTAGAAAACACTCCTTCCGTTGCTTGGCTGCGGTTTGAGCGCTCGACTGACTTCTTTGGAGTCTGCGGCAGTGGAATCTTCGACGGATCGACTTGTTCCTTCGCAGGGCGAGCGCTCGGCGGGCGTCCCAAGGTCAGGTCCGTTTCTCCAAAGCTCAGACGGAGCTTCCTCTTCCACTTGTGCAATTCCTTGCCGGCCAAGTTCAGCGTCCAACTCTTGATCGAGACCTCGGAAGGCCGAGTCATCGGTTCGCATCCCATCGCTCGGAGGAGGGACACCGTATCCTCGGCCACCTGGGTGACCGAGGTCGACTCAACGGGGTGCTGTAACTCCTCTTTCAGCTCAACCCATGTCGCTTGACGCGTCATCTCCGGGCTGAATTGCCAGATCCACTCGCTCGACTCCATCCTCTGCTCAAGCATTCGGCCGAGCACCTTGTTCGCAGCTGGAGTGCTGCTGTTCATTGCGGGCCGACTTCCACGGGGTTCGTGAGGACCCTTAGTAGCCTGCACCAGAGCTCTCGAGTCCGAGGTCTCGGTGCCGTCCTCAAAGTCATCGTCCGCGTGGTCGGGTTTCGCCACTTCATCAAATTCCGCGACGAGATTCCGCGATAGGGAGCGCGAGCCTCCGCTACGCCCCGCGGACAGCATCGCGCCCTCTTCATCACCAAACTCCTGCTTCGGCGCCGGAGTCTTCTCCTCCAGATCTTCATAGTCCATCATCATGTCATCCTTGGCGTCCGAATCCTCGTCGACCGACTCTTCGAAGCTGACCGACCTCTCGGAGATCGTCAACAACCGAGACGTTAGGTCACTCGCGATCGTTGACGAACCTTCGGCCGATCCTCGCCCCGACTTCACCGGCGTAGCTGGTACCGCTGACTTGGATCCTTTCGCCATCTTGTTCTTCTTGTTTCTTGTTCTCTTCACTTCTTCTTCTTCTCTCCTCAATGCTCGTTAGGGCTAACCTACACAGACCACAACACACAATCGGTCACACCAGTCCCGGGTCGCGGCACCAGTTGTCGTGTAGGAAAACACGAGTTTACGAGTCCCCGCCCTATCAACCGAAGTCTTTAGGACGAGCCCTACCAACAACACACGCCTACCCCGAAAGGTCGGCGGATATGTCGGGATAATAAACCTGAAGACCAGGTCCGATCCCTTATACGGGCTGGAATGTGCCTCCCTGTGTGCTGTGGGTCCGGTAGGTTACCCTTTGATTCAAATATAAGAGCACCCTTAGCCACGAGCTACGGCTAGGATGCAATGTGCAATGCGTGCTTTCGCACTAAACCTCTGTGGTCCCTCAGAAAGGAAGGGTACCAGGCCAATCGAAGCCTCTTACAGGGGCGCCGGGGCGAACCTCAGCTAGAAGTCAAATATACTGGGGGGTCCTCGCCTCACGCCCAGCCAAACGTACAACTGTACACAGAGGTCTCTACTACCTCTTAACACTCGGCCACCTACGCACTCTTGGCCTTACCAGGATGAACACTCGGTCAATGTACCTTATGCTCACCGGCAGACATACCCCGTGTCGGCCGAGCGTATCCAGACTCTACAGCTAAGCGAAGACTTACCGGTAGACGGACTTGACCCTTGTGTGGCTTCGGGGGGAAATTCTGCTCTCTGTTTAATGTTAGAGGCCCTGAGGCCTCCCCTATAACTAATCCCTAATGTCTATACAAATATCAAGTGTGGACCGAGCTTTCGAGCTGATCTCACAACCGGACGATACCTCGCCCTAAATCCGAACTCCTACTGGGCATAAATGTACCCACTATGAAACTTCGGAGGCCCCGGCAGGCGGTTTATTATGACCCGCCGAGACTCTCCTGTCACTCCGTAGTCTCCATCAATCACCGTGGCACTCAAACGCGGGGAATGTGTCCGGCCAATCAGAGTCCTCGGCTAGCCATCATCCGCAGATTCAAGACAGTTAGGCCTCGGTCGGAACTCGTCCGGCCACGGCCATTTCCCGATCTCACACAACTGCTGCTACTACTTCTACTATTACAGTAACCCTAGCGGATGGTTGGTACGACTATTCTAACATTAATCAATATATTCAAAAAGCCCTTGTAGCGGATCTAATTGACGCTCAGGGAAACAACGTGTTCTTTATTCAAATCAGTGCGAATTCCACCTATTATGCCTGCCAACCTGATTGCTCGCCTACGCCAACTACGATCGGTACATATACTAGACCTGCTTCTGGTTTGCATAGCGCTGGCGGATCTGGTTTACCTACTACGTCTCGTGTGCCTCGTTTGATCATTAACAACGCCACATTTGGCAAGGTTCTAGGCTTTTCAACAGGAACTTACCCTGCTACCAGCCAAACGACTGCTGCAAGTATTCTTAGCAATATTGTACCTCAGGTTCATCCAACATCTAGCTACATCGTTCGTTGTGACATTATCAAAAATGATTATGTTATCGGGGGTGACTTGCTTGCCGTATTCGATAGAGGGGCCGCTAAAAGTGGTGACCTTGTCCATTATGCACCTTCTAATTATGCTTGGATGAAGGTTAACGATGGCCCTCGTGCTTCAATCACAGTATCGATTTATAATCAAAATGACCAACCGGTCCACTTTCGTGATACAAGCGTCTCCATCATGCTTCTTATCAAGCCTCGTGAATTTGCCAATAACAAGTAATCGAAAAAAAATATTTGTTATGACTTTTACAACTTGAAGCTCCCACCTGCCTTACTACCTTTCTTACGCATAGCTCGTATTTTAGCCATGTGATCTTTAGCTTCTTGAGACCCCTTAACGAAGCGTGTAGATTTGCTCGATTTAATACCAACTCCGTATCTATTCTTGATACCCTTGCGAACGTACTTAATCATATCTACATGTTCTGGTTTCGTAGCCTTATCAATAAGCTTACGCTCTCCTAGATCAACTAAATCAGTGATGATACCCTTCTTCTTAGCATATCCTAACGCTCGCTTGGCGCCTTGTTTGATATCAGCCATACTAATGCGTCCGCCTTCGGTATCCGAATCACTATTGTACCCGTTAACACCAATACCGGTGAGTGACTTGATCGCTGCTCTTGCGGGGATAGCTGCTGTTGGTTGGCCAGCATATGTTGCTAAACCGGGTACAGCCGCATCTACAGCTTTCGAGAGTAAGCCACTGTGTTTAGCGAACTTATAAGCTGATTTAATACCGCTCCACACCTTTGACCAAATGCTACCACCTTGAGCCTTCTTGAACCCTTTCTTGACCTCGTGCTTGGTAATTTCAAGACGAACGCCACGGTTCGCTTTTCGTGCCTTGATTGCCTTCTCATAACTACTTGGATGTAAGTGAATAACACTACCGCTACCCTTTAGTTCAGCACTAGTTAAACTAAGTTTCCCTGTCTTGAACGCCTTCTTGAGCTTAGGCGCGCTGACGTTACTCGAAATTGTTAATTCGCAGTACATGATTGCTGGTCGATATATTCTGAACTAAAGCACAACCACATTTAAATTATTAAAACCATTCAGTAGATTTGGCTTATTTCGTTGTTTTGCGTATAGCCATAACATACAAAATACTCCACAATAGTCATCTCTGACTCCTTGGTATCGAAATTCGTTGTATTTACTTATTCCGTAAGACGTTGGCGGGCCTTCGCCCATTGAATCGAAAAAATCATGATTATAGACCGCCGTCCAGTGTCCTACATCCATGTTAGGCTTGCGTAGTAAAATTAAGAAAGAGCCTTTCTTAGGTAGCGGCTTAGTAATCTCGCCAGACTCGAAGATGTTGTCCAAATGAACGCCAAGTATATCAGCAAGTTTTATAAGCTCGTGATCACTAGTAACACCTTGAACAAGATCCATAATTATTTTATTTTTGTTTCATTATAATTAGACACATATAGTCTAACTCGAACAGCTATCAACATGTCTGATACTCAGCTAGCTGATCAATTCTTATATCAGTCTTCTCTGAAGGCTGACCCGTCCGTGCGCGTATCTTCGCGCAAGCGTGTACCGTATATAATCGATATTAATCAAGGTTCTTACACTAATGGTATTATCACAATTGATGCTACCTCCCAGCTAAATGGTGCGGAAGGCTTTGGCTGCCTCCGCGATGCATACATCATGATCCCATACAAGGTAACAATGAAGAATACTCATGGTAGTATCGCACTTAGCAACCCCGCTAATCGTCTCTCAGTTGGTCTCAAATGCGGTGTATGGAATGTCATTGATAGCCTTAGTCTAGAGCTTAACGGTAAAAGTGTTATTTCGATGAGTGAGTACAAGCTATTCGCTAATAATCTTCGCGCTCAAACTGAAGCCAGCCTTGATTATGTCCAAAAGCATGGCGCTGAAGCCTTCCTATATCCTGACACCTCTGGTTCACTAGTATTTACTAGCGATGGTACAAGTACAAGTGGCGATGGCTACTCGAATAACAACGCTGATATTTCTTCCGCTTTAAAAACTGCTGATACGGGGGCAGGTGTTCTACCCGTTAATGAAGGCTTTGTCAAACGTCTCCTAGCTAATCCTACTACAGCTGGCGGTAAGAACACTAATGGATGGCCTACGCTTGCTTCTGGTGTAGCTAACACACTTGCTAATCAATTCGGCCGCGGCGCGTTCGTACCTGGCGGTACCGCAGCTGGTACCGTTGCTGGTAGCTGGAACTACATGTTTAAGATTCGACTGGTTGATCTTCACCCTATTTTCAAGGAACTTGACCTGATGGCTAATCCTCAAATTCGTATGCGCCTTCGTGTAAACCAGGGAAGCAGTGTTATTAACTTCGGTACTGCTAGTTCTTCAAACAACAAAACAATGACCCTTGCCTCGACAACTCTAAGTTCAGGTCTTACGTGTCCTATCATGGTTGCATCAACCGCTAGCGGCTCTCCTAACAATGGTGTGATCCCTAATGCTACGACTACTGCACCTGGACAAATTACGGTTGCCTGGGGCATAGTCAGTAATAGTCTAGAAACGGATAATACTTACTTCCCTTTCAGTACTGCGCGTCTATATGTTCCTTTTGTTGATCTTGAAAATCCTCAGGCGATTATTTCCAAGCCTGTAAAGACGGTTCGGTACCTAGATTATTGCAGGTACTGGTGTTAGCACTGGTCAACATAATGTAGCATTTGATCTTCAACTATCCGCTAGTCTTAAAAATGCTAAATATGTAGCTCTACTACCATTTGCAGAAACTTCGGCGGGTAACTTTGTTTCTTCTCAAGTTCAACAGTTTCAATCTCCATTCGACAGCGCACCTTGGACCGTTCAGCCTGGTTCTTCAAGCCGTAACTTCAATGTTAAGATGGGTTCATCGAACACTTTCGATCTCAACTATGATTACGACTTTATGGATTTCTGCAATGAGTTTTCTAAGCTTGCTTCTATCAACGGTGATCAAACACAAGAACTTGCAAATGGTTTAATTGATTACCAGACTTGGTCACAGACCAATCGTGTTCTTATCGCCGATGTTAGCCGTCTGACAGAGAAGGATGTACCGCAGTCTATTCAGATTATGGGAACCAACGCTTCATGCCAAGGTACTAACATGATTGTTCTTGTTGCGTTTGAAAATGAGATGTCTTACAATAGACTAACCGGTGAGGTGCTTGAATACCAAACTAACTAAATGTCTAAATGCCGCGATACTAAGAAATCGCCTTTTTTTAGTTTTAAAGATGATCCATTGTACTTAACTTGCAGCAAATCAATAGCGGTACCTATGTCAACACGTTTGGTATATACCTCCCCCTCTGCAAAGTGAATGATAAAGGTTCTTGAAACTGGACTATAAGTCACCAATTTAACCTTTTCACTTGATACCATACTATAGAGTGCCATTATATAATACTTTTTATAGATGTATGTATTTAGATACGGGTTACAATGAGTCAAGTTCTAACTTTTGGCAAGCACAAAAACGAGACGATTGAAGATGTGTATAACTCTGATATTGCTTACTGTAGATGGTTAATGACTCAACCTAATTTAGTTGATGATGAGATTTTATCTTATCTTAAGAGTAAGTTGGGTAATAATGATGGTAGTTACGTATTAACGTTCGGGAAGTATAAGGGTAAAACTATCAAACAGATATTTGCGATTGATAAAAGATACATTGATTGGATATGTCAAAATCCATCTTTTAATGAAAAGTTTCCTGAGTTGATGACTGCCATTGACAAGTTGTACAGCTAAATCGCTAATTTTTTTTGAAAAAAATAGAGTAAATTACTCTGTGCTAGTTAGCAGTGGCTCGCTTGCTGCCTCTAACTTGACTCGACTACGCTTCAGCTTGTAGTATTCTTTATGCCGCTTACTAATTTCTTCCTTGTGCTCTTGATCATATTGCTTTTGCTTTTCAAGCCTTTTCTCGCGATGTTTTAGATAACATCGTTTTTGTGCAGCTTGAATAGCCGCTTTTCGCTCGATGTATTTTTCATGTGAGTAAACCATGTTTCTATATTAGTAACTTCATATTTATCAGAATAAAACTGCGATTTGTTGGAGTCAAATCGCGTTTTAGCGCGACGCAGTATTTACTACAGAGGGGTGTATTGGTTGCTGTGTAAAGCTAAGAAATTTGAATAGGTGTAGCGTAAGAGATGGGGCGATTGGATGATGTTTGGTGCTAAGGAATTGGGTTTGATGTAGTGTATGTGGTGGAACGTTTGGGTACGTTTTAATGCTAAGGTCTTGTTGATTGATGTAAGATAAGAGAAGGGACGATTGGGTGCGATTTTACAAAAAGTGTTCAAATTTAGTAGAAGACTATTTTATAGAAAGTACAAGATTTAGTGGTGCGCGAAAACTGAGCGTGGATAGGTGCGTGGATATGTTTACGTAAAAAGAAAAAATACAATGACATAAAAGTGACGCCTAATGTTCCTATCTATACTACTGACTTAGGATTGGTTCGACATTGCTTCTTATGATCTTGCCATCTTTTAGCTAAAGAGTTCAGTGTCATACCAACATAGCATATGTCGCTTTTGGTATGAACGATCTTGTAGATAATTCCAACTGGCATAATTCAACAAGTGGTACTTTTATACTATTAATTTCATTTCTCAATATCTTACCTATTTTCACTTGAACGATATTTTTCTCATGAAGTTGCTTCTCTGTGAAACTGTCTGCGTCTTGGAGTTGATGTTGATCGAGCATAGCTCACTGAGGTCAAATGACATAGACTTGCCATTGTATAGATCCATGTATTTGTTGTAGGCGTCATCTTCTAGGAGCTTGCTGGGGATGCCTTTACATCGAATATGAAATCCTTCAACATCGTTGCCATCGCATGCGAGGACATCTAGGTAGCTCTTCTTTCCTAGGAAGATGCTTTCCTTAGCGAAGATATTACCAGCTGAGCCGTGAAGATCAAAATCAACGTGGAATTGTCCCATTTGTTTGCCAATGAGCTCACTGTTGTACAGATCTCTGTATGCGTCAGCGAGACGAGGAACAGCATCGTAGTCGATGTGCATGGAATCTGTGTCCTGGTACCAAATACGAGCATCAATGTCCTCAGCCAAACACATAACGCGGTTCATGATATGCTTGCTGGAGTCGAGAATCTGAATGCCTATGTGGATCCGACTGAAATGCTGACTCAGTGCCTTGTGTTCTTCAAATAGAGCAAGACTGTCGCTGATAGGAGTTCTGGCAATCATCTTGTGGATATTCTTGCGAGTGTATTCATCGATCTTCTGCTGACCTCCGCTGACGAAAACCTTCTTCTTAACAATGGGCTTCATCAAAAGCTTGCCATAGGAAGAGTTCATCATCAGCTTTAGCACATTCTGAAGAGGGTTGCCTTCAGATTTGTACTTGAGGCGAGCGTTGAACATCTTTCGGATCGTCTTAGTGATCTGATCGTTGAATCCCTCGTTCCAATAGACACCTTCGATGACAGTGTATTTGGCTTGCTGAAAACGCTGGATATCTTCGAGAGCTAGCTTGCCAACGATCATCGTTCTCCCGGCGATATCGTTAGTGAAGTTGCGAGATCCATCCTGGTAGTAGCTCAGAAGAGGGAAGTGGCGATCGATACCAATAGAGTCAAAACGAACACGAGCTACATAGTAGTCCGCATCAGCTGGAATTGTATCCTTGAAAAGCTTTGCCTTGCCTTTGACATATCCTGGGAGCTCACTCATTGCTGACGGGTATAGACTCACAGCATCGAAATCAGCCACCTTGTGCTTGGTATGGTGTCTCTGATTGTCGCGAGTCATAACACGACCGCCGACCGTGCCCTCTCGGGGGAAGCCAAGGAGTACTGAGTTCATTTCAAAGCAGTCATCAAAGCATCCTTCGTTGTGCTGGTATGACAATGACAGCGAGGAGATGCTCAAGAATCGATACACATCCAAGTTGAATTCACTATGGACGAGCTTCCGGAAAGCCTCAAAGCATGATCGTAGCACATCGACATCACGGTTGCAGTAGTGAATAGCATACTTCTCACAATTGAATTTTCCTTCGCTGATAGCTCCGATCTTCATAGCATTGGCGATGAGAGTCTCCTTGTCCATATAGGAGTTGAGATACTCAATCGACCAGTGAGACTTGTAGTTGTCAGCATTGATCAGATTGTGCGGGAAGCACTCTTTCTCTAGTGAAATCGACTCCGATGCCTCTTTGAACATCTTAGGCAGACTGCTGAGTCCTCCAGCAAGGAAGGACATAGAATCCTTGATAACAATCTCACGCCCGCGATAGAAGCCATGCGCTTGTTTGATCTTCGTTCCGCAATCGATCATGTTAGTGTCCTTTGAGCTGAATGACATGTGCTTCAGTAGGAAACGAGAATCAAATCCAGCATTGTATGCCCAGAGTAGGTTGTGGCTTTTCTCAGGAAGTACCTCGAGGAATTGCTTCTCGCATTCGAATCCGTAGATGTTCTTGGTCTTACTGAACGAGGGGATAGAGAATGAAGAGTCATTCACTTCAGCGATGCAATATGAGACGCAGTATGGAACGTGAATACCATCAACGATGAGCGTTTCAAAATCGAAATAGATAACATTGAAATTGCTGACATCATAGAACTTACGCTCTTGCTATTGAATGATCTAAAAGGTGCCTGACCGAGTTTCAACTCCTTACCATCAACTCTTCCCATCTCTCTGAAGTTATTCTCATGGAAGTCTCCCTCATCCAAAGAACGGACTTCTTGATACTTGTTGTTGAGAAGGTTGGGCATATTTTACTGAGTAATCGGCGTTAGGTGAGTATCACGTCGATGATAGAGATAGCTAATCACCTCGTAGCTGTCGAGCAATTTGATCTTCTTATCGTTGAAGACCACTCGACTGTCTTTGATTCTGAAATCGCTTCGTCCATGCTCAGCAACTAACTCGGGATTGTCAAGACCACCCTTGGTAATGTTAGTTGGCAAGATGGCAAATAGATGCGCTCCAACAGAACCAAGTTTGAAGATATTGTCGCTCTTCTCTCCATAAACAGTGATGTCATTCTTGGCACGACCAGAGGTCTTATCAATGCGGAATTGCTTAACCGAGATGCAAAGGTTGAATGTTTTGGCTGTCTTTCTGATGAAATCGACTGTTGCTCCTGAGTTGAACATCGTTTGAGAAATCTGCTTAACCATCTTCGGATCGACTCCTGCTTTGTAGAGAGCAAAAAGGAAGCAAGGATAGCTAGTTGCTTGGATGTCAGAATCTGTCTCAGGGTCAAACGAATCCTCAGTATCATCCAATAGAAAATCATCAGAATATACTTGGAATGCTTCAAGGTTGTACTCGGCTTTCGTTAGATAACGAAAGAAGTTCTTCCGCTCCGAACGAGAACGCGACGGGTTTGACAGCCATTCGGTCTCAACCGACGTTGAGGGAAGAACGTTGAGATCGACATCAGCGCCGGAGCTGTATTGGTTCTCCTGATCGATGAAAAGGTTGTTGATATTGATTAGACGATCCTGGAGGTGATACGTCTTCACAATCGCGCCAGTTGAATCCTTAAAATGAAGCAGGAGCTTCATATCGGCAGGCGAAACGATATTCTTACGAATACGGTTGAAACGTCCGAGAGAGAGATTGACCTTCCCTATCATGGTGTTGATGTCCTTGAGGGTTGATTGGTCATTGTTAATCTTGGATGACTTGAGAGCCTTGACGATAGTCTTAGCCTTCTCGTTCTTGAAAGCATTAACAATCTTTTCCATCTTCTTTGTTTTCATACTCCATTGGACATTCAGATTCTGAGCCTTGGCGAACTGGTATAGGTCGCTGCGGTACGTTTGAGCTTTCTTGAGAGCTGATGAGATTGGCATAGTTGAGATGCTATATTATCAAAATATTCTCTTAAGATGGGGTTATATATTATGAAATATTCTCTTAAGATGGAATGAGTTCTCAAAAAACTTTGAGAGTATATTCATCCAATCAAAAAAAAATTGTCAGATAATTGCCTGAAGGCAAGGTGCGCAAGTACCGAGCCAAGGGCTCTAAGCTTGCTTAATCACCTCATGGATTTGGCCTGGTATCTGATTTTATGTTTTCATTAATCTCTTCCTTATGGTCGAGGTAATATTGTCGCTGTTTCCTGAGGCTCAATTCACGTGTCTTTTCGTAGTATTTCCTATTTGCTTCGCGTCTCGCTTCGAGTCTCTGTTCATCATTTTCGTATCGTGGCATGCTGTCTGTATATTAAAGAAACTCATGTCTTAAGATGGATATTAAATGAGTCGATGAACTCATCATATTTTGCTCAAATAATTTAAAGAGTGTCTGGACGCCATGAGAGTGAAAGGATTGTTTGCGTAATCTAAGATGGAGAAGAAGTGTTGAGTCTGGTTTTAATGAGAAGAATTGAAAATTGTTCAGCGACGCTGTGAGTGTGCTTATATCGATAGAAAATGAAAATGGACACAATGCTCCGTTGAGAATTTTCTAATAAATTCTGAATTCTGAAATTTAAAAATCCTTGGGGACTTAACGAGAAGATGTCTGGATGCTATGAGAGCGAAAAGAAGTGTTTGCGTGATCTAAGAAGAAGAAGAAGTGTTGAGTGGTTTTAAGAAGAAGAAGTGAAAAATGGGTAAGTTGTGGTTGTGGTTAGAGGAATGGGTCTCTGGTTGTTCTTTTGATAAGAGAAAGTACAAATGGACACAATGCACCGTTAAGAGTATATACTGTGCCCCATCGAATGATAGGAATTTTTAGACGTTGAAGACCTGAATATTCGTTCGAGTTCATGTCGCTATATGAGGTCGATGATAATTTTTTTATCTGACAGTTATACTTTATATTTAGTCAAATATATATCAGGATAGAACAAAAAAATATTATGAAGAAAAAAAAAGAGTCAAGTTATTAACTTCGGTTACCACCTACGAAACCCTCCTAACATGTCACCATCTACAATCCAAGATTTAATTCTTGAGGGTTCAGGCATTTAAAAAACTTTGACCATGTTTGGTGCTTAGGAAAAGAACAGTGGTGAGCATAATTCCACCGTTTTACAGATTTTCCACAAGGACATAATACTTCTACTTCAGGCATTTGATTAATAATATGTTGGATCATTTCCTCCGCTCTGGCAAGTTCCATTTCCGGCGCTGTATACTTACTAACAGGATGCATCGAACAACGTTCCTTAGTAGGTGACTTCGGACAAATCTCCCCATTTTTCGTAATGTAGTTACACATGATAATCAGTTATTATATTCTTAACTTTTTATCCGTCACGTTCAAATCATTTTGATAATTTGAGACGGGATTGTACACAAAAATAGTGTCACGTAATGATTGTACACAAAAATAGTGTCGCCTAATGATTGTACCACGAAAAAAAGTGTCACGTAATGATTGTACACACCTGTTAGTTCTGATATAAAACTGTAAATATATAAGGGTCTTATACTTGAAATTTGTATTGAGCCACTAATTACGACTTGAGTGGTCCACATATTTCGAATTAATCCCTATTGGGCTGTCCGTACAACGTGTACCCCGTTGCAGAGGAAAGGAGAAATGCACAGTCGAAATAAGTAAAGGCACAGATGCCATAGCGGTAAATCCGCAGATTTGCGACTGTCGTTCCCTCAGATAGTAAAACTTATTAGCCAATCACAGGTGGGCACGTAACGAGCGGCTGCAAAAGACCGCCCTCCCGCTCATTCCCCATTCCTCCGGCCAGCCCGCCTTCCGCTACGTGGACCGCTGCTTCGACTGCCGCTGACTCCTGTGCGGCCTGCTGCCTCGACTGTTTCGACTGCCGCTGACCTCTGTGCGGCCTACTGCCTCGACTGCTGCCTCAAGCGCGGCCTGCTGACTCGACTGCTGCATCCAGCCCTGTCGCGGCCTGCTGCCTCAAGCGTGGACTCCAGCCCTGTCGCGGCCTGCTGCCTCAAGCGTGGACTCCAGCGCTGCTTCGACTGTTGCTACCAGTGCTGCCTGCTGCCTCAAGCGCGGCCTCCTGCATCAAGTGCTGCCTCCAGGTCGGCCTCCAGCACTGTCTGCTGCCTGCTGCTGTAGCGACCGCTGCCTCCACCGCAGCCTCCAGCGCTCACCACTGTTTTCTGCCTGCTGCCTCAAGCACTGGCTGGTGCCTGCTGCCTCAAGCGCTGCCTCAAGCGCGCCGTGCAGCATCGACTGCTGCCTCGACTGCTACTTTCTGCCTCCATCGCGGCCTCGAGCACTGCCTGCTGCCTGCTACCTCAAGCTCTGTCTCTGCCTGCCGCCTCTAGCACGACTGCTGCCTCGACTGCTGTCTGCTGCTACCTCGGTGCGACAAGAGGTGGCTAGTGCTTCCGAGAATCGCACGAGCGAAGTTTGAGCACTGCAGCGTGAACTTAGAGGGCGCTCCAGCGCAAAGTTTGAAGGCGCTTTCAGACAAGTTTGAGAGTGCTATCAGTGAGCTGATATTGGTGAAAATGAACAACCGCCTTTCGCGGCGTGATATTGCGTCGTTTTGGAACAACGGCTACATTGTGGGTAGTATTGGCATTACGGCGGCAATGTGCGATGCGGTGCTGGCCGAGATTGAAGACCTCGAGTACGAGCCAATATTCCGGGAGGTGTACTCAGACGACCGGGACCCCAATCGCCTCCAAGCCAACATTACTGTGATAACGCCGGCCATACAAGCAGTACATGACATGATAAGTGAGATGCTTCTCGCCGCCAATGACAGCTGGATATTAGACATACAAGGGTGGCACGCACTGTTTTCGCATCCGAACGGGCAGGACCAAGCCGTGCATCGAGACTTCACTTCCTTTGAGACTGCCCAAGCGCTCCTGACGCGAGACGTAGTTCAAGCATCTATTATTGTCGCGTTAATGGACAACACCTTCCTACATGTGTACCCTGGGTCGTTTGGCGCTGAGGCTGAGTTAGAAGCCCGCCGCACGCTTCGATTCCACCGCGGCGACATTGTCCTCTTCAGAGGCGATCTCGCGCACGCGGGAGCCTGGTTTAGAGTGCCGAACTTCCGTCTGCATTGCTACGTGTTAGTTGATGGAATCGACCAGACGCCCAACGCTACAGAAGCCGTGGTTTTCAGAAGTCGTCGGTGCGAGCGGTGTCTAGCAACGACGTATTCGACTAACGAACTACGGGAGCACCGACGCCAATGCCGACCTGGAAGCTACAACTGCCCCTACTGCGACATGGTTTACGCGCTGCGCAACTCGCTAAACCAGCATATCAGGCGTCATCACGGGTACCAGCGACCGCAAGATCGCCGTCTGCCCCCGCGTCTTACTACACCTGTTTCTTCAACTGAAGGTAGCGATATTGAGGAGAGTGATGAAGGTAGTGAGAGCAGCAGTGGTAACGCAACTAGCGAAGAGAGCGACTACCTATGAAGATGTTCTAAATGCATGTGATTCAAGTGCAATATGTAGTGTTTCTCACGGTTCAAAGGTATCTGGCCGAAGGTAAAACTGACCAAAAGGAAGATACCTGCAACATACCTGCACTGCCTTGTTTTTGTTGGTTTTGCCTTCAGCGTTTGACGCTGAAGGCTCCCGACGGCGGCTGCAGGTATCAGCTGATTGGTCAAATTACTTGCTTCGCAAGCCCTTCGTTTTTGATGGCGCTGAAGGCCACTACAGTTTGTAGCACTTGGCCACTCCACTCACAATTCTTGCTCACGTGCGCGGCACATGGGGCGCAGGCTCTGGACGGATGGCGGGGTTCACCTCCTACTGGACTTCCTAGGACAAGACGTGCAGGCGTACACGGCAGGCGTCAAAGAACGGTTCTACGCTAGAGCAAAAGAGTATCTGGCGGCATCTGGCTACACCAAGCCGGCCTCGCAGATCAAGACTAAGCTGGGTGAGCTCGAGAGCTCCTACAAGAGCTACAAGTTGAAGATGACGAGGTCGGGCTTCGGTGTTAAGGCCAGCGACCCGCCTAGCATCAAAGGTATTGTACAAGCACTGCTTACTGCGCGTACTGAGAATTTTTATTAACGCCAACATTATTTGTGTGAGCTAGCGCTGCTGGAAAAGAAATGCCCCTACTTCTATGCAGTTGACGAAGTGTTTGGATCCCGTCACAACGTGACACCACCTGTCATCTTAGAGCCTGGCTGCTCACCAGCGCCTGTAGTGACCACTGCAACGACCACGCCGGCAACCGATGAAGCGACGGCCCCTGAGCAGGAGCAGCAGAAGACACAGCCAGATACCGGCTCTGAGACGGAGATGTCGTCTGGGGAAACGGCTGCCGTGCCCGACCAGCAAGTGGTAGCTACGCAAAGCGTTGACAACGTTGCAAAGTTGCGCCAAACGCCGCCTCCAAGCGCAACGAAGCGCCTGTTTTCAACGGTCCACCCGTCCAATCTTCATGACGCGTTGCTGCAAATTCACCATGAGAATGCTGAGCGTAGGGAGAAGCGGCACAAGAGAGAGGTAGAGTTGCAGGAAGAGCAACTTGAATTGCAGAAGCAGCAGTTACTCGTTCAGCAGGAGGAATTACGGTTGCGCGAGAAAAAAATGGATCAGCAGTTTACACTGTTATGCAAGCAGCTAGAGCTCGAGCGGGAGCGCCTGGATAAACTAGGAAAATAAATTGATGGCTCACCATTGTAGCGTTTATTGTAGACTGATGCCGTGGTGCACCATTAGGCGTAAATCATCAGACGAAAACATGCCAGCTTGATCTAAAACTGAATCATCTTCCTGATCATCATCGCTTTCATCGTCTTCGTCTACTACATCGAGCTCCTTTTCATTTAGGTCGATGCAAAGATTGTGGAGCGTGAAGCAAACCCTCTGAAGGTTGCAATAGCGCAGGAGCGCCCCCTTCTCAGCCAGATGAACACCATATTGGGACAGAACAGGAAAACGTCCTTTCATGATTCCAATACAGTGCTCGACAGCAATACGGGCTCCAGCCAGTAGATAGTTGAACCTTGCATTTTCACGAATCAGTGCTGCCGGGCGCTTGTAAGGTGTCACGATAAACGGGAAGCACACCCCGTAAGCCGAGTCACCCAGCAAGTATTCCCCTTGTTCGAAGAACTTCGCACGGTTCGTTGACATCGACGAAAACGACAGAGCCCGCTTGTCGTGGACTGATCCAGGCAGACCAACATGCATCACAATACATTTTAATTTAGCCAGACAAAATAAGATAGTAGAGAAACAAATTGGTCTACCTGGTAATACGTCACGCGGCGACGGTGGTCACACACAATTTGTGCGTTAAAACAATAGTCCGACTTCCTTGAAAAGTAGCACTCATGGTCTTCCGGCGGGGCGTACTTCAGCTTGAAAGTTGTCCCATCAAGAAATCCAACAGCGCCGTTGAACCCATTTAACAAGCGAACATGCTCCATGATGTCTCGCTTCTCCGTTGAATTGGGCCAACGGACAAAACGTCGCTCGAGCGACAGGACAGCGGTCATTACGCGGTCGCAAAACTTTCTCACAGATCCTAGACACATAGTGTTGCATTTAATAAAAAAGTAAGAACCACAATGAGCTTAACGTAGCCGAGTTTGCATTTACCTTCGCCGATGCCGTAGTGTTGTGCGATTGCATGGTACGTGTAGGAGTGAAGCGAATACAGAAACACTTCAAGTTGCAACTGCACAGGGGCTTGGGGCTGCTTCTTCGGCTTTCGTTCAAATATCTGGTGCCCCTCGACGAGCTGCAACACGAACACAAAGCCCTCAACGCTTATGCGCAACTCACGCCGAGCACGACCGCTGTCTAGCGTAAATATACGCCCAGGGGTCCATTTAGCAATCTTGGCTACCGATGACCGATACCAATAGCGCGCTGTTATTAGCTCGCTCAAGAAACGAGGGTGTTCCCACTCGTTCTCGCTGTCTTCTTTGTCGCTAGAGGCGTCTAGAGCTCGATGCAATGCCCTCGCTTCTAATAGAGCGTTGCCGCTGCTCGCGTGCCCTCTCTTGCCATTCGAACTCGAACTGCTTAACCGTCCAAGTCCAGTGAAGGTTACTGCAATCGGATTGGTCAAAATTAACATCATATCCCTCCGGGATTCCTGCAAATGTTCCTCACGGTTAACAGGTTGCAGGTTTAGTGGGATTGGCTGTTTAAACCTACCTGCAACCTGCAGACCTGCAAACCGTGAGAAACACTTGTATCATGCTCAATTCCCTGTCCTCGCTACTAGGCTCTGCATCCAACTATGGAGTAGCATTAGTTAGAGCCAAAACCAACTGCAGATCGGTGACAGTCCGAGCCCCGGTGACTACCAGCAGAGCGGTGACAGTCCGAGCCCCGGTGACTACCAGCAGAGCGGTGACAGTCCGAGCCCCGGTGACGGTCTCGATGCAGCTACGTGTTAGGGCACATGATGTACTGAATGTCGAGTGCACGGGAGGCTTGAAGCGGTCTTCCTTCGGTTGCCCCTTGTAGATGTAATGGCGTGTCGTTTTTGCTGGCTGGTGGCGGGTTTTGATTCGACTCCGAGGTATTGTTAGGTTTCGCCTTGCGAATCTGTCGGTTGAAGAGTTTCGCGGAATCATCGTCAATGCCGGGTCGTGCCAGTTTGTTTGCCTTCCGAGCGACAAGAATATGGCAGCAACACTTGAACTTCACGTAGTACTTACAGCCACAGGTGCACTTCTCAATGTCCACAATCCATCCGCCCTCTGACATTGCCGATACATGAGCATACCACAGAGACCAACTGAAGACGTCCTTGTACAAATGCGACGCTCGAGCACGCTGCTCACGTACTAGTAAAGCTGGGCCTAGAATAAGGTCCTCCTCTTCATTCTCTGATGCATTTTCAGAAGCGGCGCGGAACGGGCTATCCAGCATCGTACACAGATTCTCGAGCGCCTCGGCCTCTGGCTCTTCGTCTTTGCCTAATTGCTTCACGCGGCAGAGTGAGGGGTTGTCCGTGGCGTAGGCCGTCACTCGTCCACTCTTGATCATTGCAGATGCAGCACGGCTCGTAGACGTCGATGCCGCTTAAAGTTCAGTATCAGCGGCGGGTTTTCGTTTTGGGGCATCTTCTATGACTGTCATAGTCACTGAGAGAAGTCGGTGCATGAAAAAACGACGGCGACCTGTATACTTCTTCAGCAGAGCATTGAATGTTTCACAAGAGTTGTTGGTTGTCGCGAATCCCGTTGGGGTATGAAAAGCTCGCCAGCGCCAGAATCGACTCTCGAGCCACTGTTCAGTGAAATACTTGATGAATCCTTCCAATTCAGGAAATGAGCGCCATGTAGAAAGAACTTGATCTTTTTCGTTGTAGAACACATTCATTGTGTCCGCGTAGTGAATCCGAATAATTCCATCCATCACCGCCTTACGAGCGGCCGGCGTCAAATGCTTCGTTCGCTTGCGCACGTTATACAACACATGAAAAAAACACATGAGATATGTCGCCCCTGAGAACTCCGACACTTGCTGAACACCGTTCAGCTGGGCATCTTCTGCGTCGCCCATCACTGCATTAATATGCAGACTAGCGGAAGGTCGGACCCGTTTTATCACGCGAACTAACGAGCTCAAACACATTGCGTATTCTTTCGCAGCCCTCCTGCTGACGACGAAGATTGCAGCAAGTTGATAGACGCGGGTAGAATCCGAAAATCCACACGTAACAACAGGATACCCGAGATCACTTAACTTGAATGTCGCATCAGCGTGGAACATCGTAAAACGGCTGGACGATGCATATTCGATACAGGCATCAACCAGCGCGGGACTGGTCACTCCAATTACGAAGGAGTCTTGGTCTGTTCCATTTCCTACGTACGTTAATCCATCCTTGTCTTCTCTGGGTCCAAAACAGAATGGCCGATTGTAGTCGCCTGTCGGATCGTACGAATACTGCTCAACTATCTTCTTCACTGCCTTGATGGAGTTCTTAGTGCCTCGTAGGCGGCGTAAATACTTCGCACAATTTGCCACTTGTGCTAAGGATGGGTGTTGGCGGCACAATATCGGAGCAGCGGCGCATGTTGCTTAAGATGAGCTGAGGAGGCACCGCACATTCATCTTGCTGCAAAATGAACTTCTTCATTTCATCGGTTATCACTGTCTTGTGTTTTCCACGACACGCAATATCATCGCTCCGGATATGATCAACCCGGTTGTGGTAAACCTGCCATTGTTTCGAGAGTTCACAGCTCCATACCTTCCAGGCGAACTTGCACTTTCCGTATAGTTTACAGGTCACGCTGTTACACCGCAATCTTCGCTCTGACATATCGTGGTCTTCCCCGTCGCAAATTCGGCATCGAAGAATAGAATCCGTGTGTGCGACCCTCGGACAACAAAACTCAAGTCCTTGAAACTCTGATAACGCCGACGAAGATGAAAAGGTGCACAGGAGCTCCCAGTTGTAGGTGATACGACGCATCCTGACTGCTTCACCTGAAGGAAAATCACCGCTTCACCACTTCCGTGTGTGTCCACGCCTCCGTGTGTTTCGCTGCCTGACAGCGCCGTCTCCTCCACGATTCTCACCGCCTCCGTGAGTGTCACCGCCTCCGTGAGTGTCACCGCCTCCGTGAGTGTCACCGCCTCCGTAAGGGTCACCGCCTCCGTGAGTGTCACCGCCTCCGTAAGGGTCACCGCCTCCGTAAGGGTCACCGCCTCCGTAAGGGTCACCGCCTCCGTAAGTGGCACCGCCGCGTAGAGCGTCACTTACGCCTCCTGGGGGAGAATAACCGGCGCTGAGAGCACTTCCGTCTCCGTGTGTGTCGTCTCTGGGTGTCTTGCCGCGTCTAAGTTACCTCCGTGAACACCCCCACCCTCTCGGGTTGTGTCGCTCCCTCCGTATGTGCGACCACCTCTCTGAGTGTCTCTGTCCCAGACGCCGGTGGAGAAGTGCCCAAACGTAGCGCGCTACCAAGTGCACCACGCGTCTTTGAGGCGAGGCGGGTGAACGCCTTTATCGTCCAGGTGTATAGCGCACTATGCCGGACCGAATGAGATTCGGGTTCGGAGTACCAGAGATTATCCACGCAATAGCACAGCCCGCGGGACACCGAATGACCCGGGGCTGGGAACCGCTTGGACGCACCGAATCGCACTAATGCGGTCCGGTGTTTGGCGTGTGTCCTTGTGTCAACCCCTATAGGTATCGTTTACCTTTGGCGGACCGGACTTCACCGAGAATGAGTTGTCGGAAATACAGAATAAAGTCTGTTGGGTGTGTTCCTGAGATGAACCACACCGAATGAACAGAAGGTCAGACCGAATGAAAGGGACCACAGTCAGATCCGTAATTCAGACCAACCAACCACACAGAAATACAATGCCGAGCTAAACGTCACACAATATACAGCCACCACTTATTCTTAGAGACCCTTGGGTGGGGGGTCTATTCACCAGTCAACTTCGGAGCCGTCACCCAAGGCACTGGTCAGCCCTGGATGCACACTCACTTACGCGCACCACCCTCACAGAATGAGGGAACAATACAAAATATAATTCAGTCCTATCACACAGTAGTCGATCAATTCGGTCTGGGGGGGGGTGACTACCTCAACCACCACGGACACGCAGTAGGGAATATGAAATGGATGCCCGGTTAGAGCACGCAAATAGAAAATGAAGCTCTCACAGGTCACTCCAGGGCGCGAAACCCCAGTCACTGCCGACCTCGCCTTGGTACCTTTGAGTCCCCACTACATCGGTGCTCGCTACACCAGTGAGGCCTTGGAAGCGTCCCTAAACGTACTTAGACCGCGCGCAGGCAGTCTCCCGGAGGGCTCTTGAAGACGAAAAAGTCGAGGCTCTACTGCTGTCCTCGGGCGCCAGAGTCGTCCGCGTGTTCTTCGGCAAATTGGTTTCTGTTTGATCTTTACGTTTGGCTAGCTATCTTCTATCACTTCGCTGACTTTAATGTAGGTTTCACTATGCTTGATTTGTCTTGAGTATGCTTGTGTTTCTTGGCAGCGCTTCAGTATGCTTGTCTCGGTTTCGGTATGCAGGATCTTGTTTACGGCGACGCTTCTTCGGGTACACTCATCAGATGATGACGGGGGTATCCTGGGTACACCGTCTCTTCGTCTTGGAACTGGACCTTTCTCTTGAATGTGCGGCCCATTCGGTACTGCACTCAGATCTTGGGGAATCTTGATCTCGTCCGGTCTGGATCGACGCTACCACATGGACACATGCAGCGCGCACTGGACTTGTTCTTGGTGCGTCAGTATCCAGTGTGTGCATGGTGGACGGACCGAATGGGTGATCCGGTTTGCCCCCATCCGGTATGGCACTTCTTCGTTCTGTGCACAGTCACCAAGTACACCACGATCCGGTCCGGACAACACGGGGTTTCATTCATCAGAGTCTTGTGTGCGCATGATCGGGTTTGGCGTGGCCAATTCGGTGGGGTAATCCGGCGACTTGACTGAGCCAATGCAGGCAGTGGTCAGGATACGTTCGCTGACCACACTTTCACGCCTTGGGCTTATCCTGCAGTTAGGGAAGTCGGCGGATGGACAGGATGCGGTACTCCACACCGAATATGAGCGCTCATTCGGTGGGCGCATCTCCAATCCTGTGAGCCCATGCTTACTGCAAGTGCCGGGTCCCACCAAATCTCCACACGCATCCACAATCCACACGTCATACTTGTCTCTACCGGATCTCCACGCCGTGCGACCAATCACAGCTCCCCGAGGGGTCGGTGTATCCATGGGGTCGGACATGGATGCAGACAAAAATCCACTTCCACATCGTGTCATCTTGAAGTTGCGGTCGCTGAGTGCAGCGCCCGGATGCAGCGCCTTCGTACCCTACGTTATGAGAGCAGTAGGCACGCTTGCACGTTTCGAGAATGAATGGTTTAGGTCACCGTTGGCCTGCAGTACACCAATTTAGGCACCGACACAACATCTCGTGTGACCCACCCTAAGCTAGGCATACAATCTGTGCTTTTCCCTCTTATACCTGTGCATTTACACCATGTTACAAATTAATATGTGCACTTCCCTGTTTATCTGTAAGGATAACCAATCTCCTGTGCGTGCCAACTGTATTGTCTGTGCGATTCAACCGGTCTCCCCGTTGCACTACCAGGAAATTGAAATTTGAGAGCTTAAGAACAGTTTTTACTCACTCGGGAGCGTAAAGCGACTGTATGCATAAAGCCTAGCATGCTGCTATATTCAACCACGTATTGATAATTTACATAGTGCCAGACATGAAGATTGTGTATTATTCGATATATCAATGCTCTAGTCAGAGAGCTTATCACTGACGTTTAGGTTGGTAACATGATATACTCGTTTTACTGGATTTTTGATGAGACCTAACCTAAAATATATCCGTATACTTGACTTAGTCACCGGTAACTGGTTTAGGTCTATTACTCAGTTACATTCTGTCCTGTAACGGGGTTACATGGAATAGTGACCCTGTCACTATTCCGGGATGGCTACATCAGTCATGTAGCCATCGGTCACTCCTCGGGATAGTGACCAAGTGGCCTCAGAGCCAACAGATACCTTTTGTATGGAACAAATTATAGGCAACTTCGGATTTGTATGCAGGCCAAATCTGTACCAACCTATAAATACATTCAGTCTTAGATCTACCTCTTTTGCAAGTCAAGTCGTCCCCTTCAGACCAGGGACACGTGAACGGCTGTTCACTTGGAGTTTGTATACTCCAGCTTCCTCTGTTAAGAAGTGCTGTGTGCCCCGTCACACTTGGTAGCACTTGTAGTCAATCTTACGCCTACGCGGGTAGATTGGACTACCTGAATCCTCTGTGGTCTCATCGAGTGAGCCAAGATGGATCGGACAGAGTTTCCTCATCTGAACGACTCGCAGTACGAGTCCGTTCGGAAGATGGCAGGCATCTTCGGGACAGATGCCCTGCGCAGCTTAGCGGCGGCGACGCCGGCTGAGCAGGTTGAGCGTATCAATGCGTTCGACACCTACGAGCGAGGGCTCATCGCCCACGTTCAGGGGCTGCAGGCCACTGCGGCCGTGCCGAAGACGGTGCAACCGAAGCCTCTGCGGCTGAAGGTTCACCCCTTCGAAGGGAAGGAAGGAGAGAACCTCCACTTCTGGGTTCGAGAAGTCAAGCTCGCGATGGACGCGGCTCTTGTCTCGGACGAGCGACTCCGTGTCGCCTTCGCGCTCTCCAACCTTAGTGGTCGCGCTAAGAGTTGGGCGTACACGCGCGAAGCGACGACGCCTGGATGCTTCGCATCATGGTCCCAGCTGTGCGAGCAGCTGCGGGCCGCGTTCCTCCCGGCGAACTACGAGTACCGCCAGCGTTCGCGCTTCCTCGCCTGCAAACAAGGAAGGCGCGAGCTGCATGAGTACATCCAGGAGATGCGAGTGCTCACTGCCTCTCTGGTGGGGAACCCCCTGCCTGAACACATGAAGGTGACCGTGTTCATGGACGGTCTGCGTGTCGGCCCTGCCCGCACGCAACTGTTCCGGATGCAGGCAAACACTATGGAGGAGGCGATTCAGATTGCCCTCCAGGAGGAGTACAGCCACAAGCAGGCTCGTACCCCCGCCACGGTATGGCAGAGCAACCCTGCCTCTGGCGGTGCGCCTAGTGTTAACTCCGGTAGTGGAGCGACCAACGGGCCGGTTCCCATGGATCTGGGCATGGCCGAGCAGAGCGACATTCGCTGCTACGGCTGTGGCAAGCTTGGGCACATGAAACGTGCCTGTCCCGCGGGAGGACTGAAGAAGAAGTTCTCTTCGAGGCCCTTTGGTTCTAGGGGTCGCTGGCAGAAGCCGCGCCCCAGGAACCAGGGGAACGCCGGACACCAGTAGGGGCGGGGCGCCCTACTGGTGAAACACTAAGTCTTCATGAGGGGCGTGCGGGTGGCGCACGCCATGGGGACTTAGCCCCTGAGAGTCTGTGTACTCTCGAAGCGGAGAAGGGCAGCGGTCGGCTGCTTGTGGTATACGCGAGTGTACCGGGATACGATCATCCCTTGAGAATCTTGATCGACTCTGGGGCGTCCAAGAACTTTGCGCGCCGCCAGACTGTCGCACGTAATCGCGACAAGTACGCCGATGCGCTGCGAGGCAGCAAAGGCAACGGGCTGGTCTCGGTAAGACTGGCCGACGGTACAGTGGTAGAAGTACCTCGGGTCCACATGGACCTCGCTGTCAAGTTCGAGGACTTCGACAGCACGGAGCCGTTCTTGGTCCTAGACATGGACAAGTACGACATGATCCTTGGCATGCCGTGGCTGGAGAAGCACGAGCCTTGGATAGACTGGCGCGGCAAAGCCATCGGGGCTAGCCGTCCCCCACGCTCTGACAGAGCTTTGGTGAGTCATGTTCCCACCTCTGGCAGCAGCTGGGGTGCCCGCGAGGGCCGCCAGGACGCAGCAGCGTCTAACGAGTTCTTGGGGTCCGTCGAGACTGACGTCGACTCCGACCGGGCCGGTCAAGGCCTAAGAGTGGAGGTGCTGGACAGCACCTACCAGGTGGGTAACGTAGGTCCACATGCGGGTAACGAAGTACCGCAGACAGCAGACGCTGCTGGAGAAGGCGCCGCTGGCGCTGGCGACCAAGTTCCACGCGAGGTCACTCAGACCAAAACTGATGAGGAAGGCACTGCAGGCGCTTCCGATGTGGGTAACATAGTTCCACACGAGGTCACTCAGACCATAACTGATGCGGGAGGCGCTGGAGGCGCTCCCGGTGGGGGTAACCAAGTTCCACACGGCGAGGTGGGTAACATAGTTCCACCCAGCAAGGCGGGTAACCAAGTTCCGCTCAAGAACAAGGCGGGTAACATAGTTCCGCACAAGATCAAGACGATCAGTGGTGCCGTCAAGGCGGTGCCACAAGACGAAGACACCCGAGGGCCACGTCGTAAGCAGGGCTTAGTCGTGAGGCCGACCATGCCAGTCGCCAGCGACTCCGAGTCTCCAGTGAGGGCTCCAGCCGCCGAAGAATGCCATCACATCTTCGACGGCGTGACCGGTCGTCGGGTCAAGGCAGGGGCTGTCCAGCTCACAGCACTGCCCTGCCACAGGCCGGGGAGATTGCAGAATTGGTTCTCCTTAGGCCGGAGCCTTCGACGGCCGAGTTGAACTCGTCCTCGGTCATGGACAAGGACGTCCTGGAAGAGTTCCGAAGACAGCGCGCGTCGCGCATGGGTTCTGAGATCCTCAAGAACCCGAAGGATCCAGTGTATCCCTTGGTGAAGGAGTTCGAGGACGTGGTGTCCAAGGACCCGCCGTCCAAACTCCCACCAGACAGGGGAATCAGGCACGAGATCGACCTCGTGCCAGGCACGAAGTACTGTGTCACGAGGCAATGGCCTCTTCCCCGGGAGCAGTGTGAAGTCATTGATGCCTTCTTTGCCGCCAAGGCGAAGGCAGGCATGGTGCGGGAGTCGAAGTCTCCGCACTCGACACCTACTTTCTGTGTTCGTAAACCGAACGGAAAGTGGCGTCTGGTTCATGCTTACAACAAGCTGAACAGCGCGACAGTGCCTGCGCAGACACCGATCCCGCGCAAGGACGTGTTGCTTAACAACATGGCCGGCTGCACGCTGTACAGCGCGCTGGACCTGGTGGACGGATACTACCAGATCCTGATGCGCGAGAGCGACATCCCTCTCACGGCAGTGAGTACGCCGAGCGGCATGCTCTGGGAGTGGCTGGTCATGCCTCAGGGGCTTTCAAACGCCCCGGTAACGTTCAATCGCTTGGTCACACAACTGTTCCGACCTTTGCGTGCGTTCGCACAGACGTACTTTGACGACATCTTCGTCCACAGCCGTGCCGAGGCAGGCCAGACGGCCATGGAGGTGCATCTCCAGCACCTTCGGCGTGTGTTCGAAGTCATGCGGGCGAACAAGCTATACGCCAACATCGACAAGTGCGTGTTCGCAGCTGAGGAGATCAAGGTCCTGGGCTGCTTCGTCAGCAGCGCCGGGGTCCGGGCGGACCCGGAGAATGTGAAAGCCATCGCGGCTTGGCCGCCACCTCGGTCGCAGAAGGACCTACGACAGTGGTTGGGCCTTGCCAACTACTTGCACAAGTACAGTGCTGGCTACGCCGGATTGGCACGGCCGCTGTCGGATCTCCTGAAGAAGGACGTCGACTGGCGCTGGGAACAGCGTCATCAAGATGCGTTTGACGACATCAAGGCGAGCTTACAGCGCGCGCCCGTCCTGGTCTTGCCGGACGAGACGAAGCCTTTCAGCGTTGTCTGTGATGCGTCCGACTACGCAATTGGCTGTGCGCTATTGCAGGCCGATGATGAAGGCCGCGAACGAGTCATCTCGTTCCAGTCCAGGCAGCTCAAGGCAGCCGAACGGAACTACCCAGTCCACGACAAGGAGCTACTTGCCATGAAGTACGCTCTCGTCAAGTTCCGAGTGCACCTCCTGGGCTCGATGCCCTTTGTCGTCTATACAGACCACGCGTCCTTGCGGACTGCCGTCAACTCGCCGCACCTCTCTCAGCGGATGGCGCGCTGGCTGTCATTCTTCGCGGAATACAACTTCCGCGTTGAGTACAAGCCGGGCAAGCTTAACGTGCTTGCCGATGCGCTGTCGCGCCGACCCGACTACGAGCTTGCTCACATTAGTCGAGTCACGACGGATCTGTATGATCGCATCCGGTTGGCATACCGAGACGATGCCAACCTTGGTTCTGTGGTGCGGTTCTTAGCCGCTGGCGCTGACGCCAAGGCTGAGTGGCTCACGCCCCGCCAGCGTGCACGGCTGCATCGCTATGAGTGGGCTGATGGCTTGCTCCACTATAGGGTGGAGCCCGAGGATCCTCCCCGTATTGTCGTGCCCAACGACGAGGATCTCAAGTACGACATCCTGATGGAAGCGCACGATGCGCCATCCAGTGGCCATCTCGGCCGTGAGAAGACGTACGCGTCCGTCTCTCAGATGTTCTGGTGGCCTCACATGTACAAGTGGGTCGCCACCTACGTCCGGACGTGCGAGACGTGCCAGCGCGTGAAGCCTGCTGGTCACGCCTCGGCTCCTTTGCAGAGCCTGCCCGTCCCAGTGGACTGCTGGAAGTCGATGAGTCTCGACTTTGTCTTCGGGCTTCCGGCCGATGACCGTGGCAACACCGGCGTTGTTGCCTTTGTGTGCCGCCTGAGCAAGATGGTACACTTTGCTCCGGTTCGTGACACAGTCACTGGCGCTGAGGTCGCTCGCCTGTTCATGGACTGTGTCTTCCGACACCACGGTCTGCCCGAGACCATCGTCTCTGACCGAGACCCGCGGTTCACCGCTGCGTTCTGGCAGACGCTGTTTAGCCTTCTGGGCACACGGCTGTCGATGTCGACGGCGGATCACCCGCAGACCGACGGCCAGACGGAGCGCGTCAATCGCGTGCTCGAGGACACGCTCCGCAGTGTCTGCGCGGAGATGCCCCGCTCTTGGGCCGATCGCTTGCCCATGGTTGAGTTCGCACTCAACAATGCGGTGCATGCATCGACGGGCTTTACGCCCTTTTACCTCAACGGGTTACGCCACCCTCAGGTACCGCTCACATTACGAGGCAGCACCGGGGCTTCGGTCGTAAGTGGGGGAGAGGCTCGGAAAACCCTTTCCTCCCAGGTCTCGGACGTGAGTCCAGCCGCCTTGCGGAAGCAATTGTCCTCGTTTGTCGAAGACAGGCTGAACATCGTCAGCAGGGTGCGAGACACCATGACTCAAGCCCAAGACAAACAGAAGGAGTACTCGGACAGAAATGGAAGAGGAAACATGAACGTGTTTAAGGTTGGGGATTTAGTTCTCCTAGATACTAGAAACCTACCGCTAAACACAGTTAGCTCGGTCGAGAGCAACAAGCTGAAGCACCGCTTCATTGGACCCTTCGCGGTCCTCAGCCGACACGGCGCGGCGTACACGATAGACTTGCCTAAGTCGATGACGACTCACCCGACGTTCTACGTGGGTCGTCTGAAGAGGTACCATGACCCTCAGGATCAGGATACCCCGCAGGAAGCGGTGGGTACCCCGGCGGAGACGACCGCAACTCCTCGAAGCGCGGCGTCGGGTCGCGGTACGGCGCCTGGTACGCGCGCTGGTCGTAAGACGACGAAGACGAGGCGTACGTCGGAGCGGCGTACGCAGGGCTTGCGTAGCCATGGCCATACGGGGCCTGATAATGATGCGCCGGCTCCGGATACGACATGGGGCCACGGAGCTCGGCCCGAAGGCCAGCGATCTCGCTTCGCAGTGACTCCAAGGACGTCACGTCGGCCCGGCGGTCCACTCGACCATGGAGCTCGCGAGTCTCCTGAAACAGCGCACGAACGTCCGCACGGAGCCGCTCCACGGCACCAGGCTGGCCAGCACGAGAGGCAGCCTCGCCACCAAGGCCGACGCCAAGCGCGATCTCAAGGGCGTACACGCGCTCCCGGAGAAGACGAATCTCCTCTTGCTGCAGGGTCACCACCTGACTCTGGGCCCCAGCATGCGGCTGCGTTGCCTCAGGCTCGTAGCCATGGTCGTGCGAGACCTCCGCCGGCCCTCCTTGACCGTAATGGGCAGATCCACTACCACGTGGAACGAGTCGTCCAGGAGCGGCGTCTCCATGGCAAGCGCCAGCTGCTCGTGAAGTGGCGAGGTTACCCGGAGTCGGATAACTCATGGGAGCCTGTTGAACAGCTCCAGGTAGACTGCCCGAAGGCAGTTGCGATCTGGGACGAGAAGCAGCGGCAGCTTCGTAAGTAGTCCTTGGCCTCTTGGCCGGTGCACGGGGCACGGTAGCAGACGTAGTCGCATCGCGCCCACGCTCGTCACGAGCTTTGGCTTTCGCCTCCTTCTTGAGCTCGTCCATCCTCCCGCGGAGCTTGCGCTTGCTCACGAGTTGAGCGAACTCGATACGGAGCTCGCGCAAGTCCAGGATGGCGGCCAGAGTGCGATCCTCACGGAGTTCCTTGAACTCTTGGTCGGAAAACCCCTTGCGCTCGACGTAGCGCCAGAAGAGGTCTTCCACCTCACCCCAGGTCATGCTGTCGTTTGGCTTGACCCAGTGGAAACCCCACACAGGATGGAGTCCACCCTTGTCCTCCGGCTTCTTGCGAAGCGTGGTGAACTCCTTCAGTGTGAGCTTGTGTGGTGCTAGTAGCACACACCGGGCGACTTCAACGTCGCCAAGGAAGAGTGGCTCTTTCTCAACGAGTGCACGCTCATACGAACCCCTTGAGGTGTACCCGCCGACAAGGCCACGAGGAGCCGAGAGCCTCTCCAACAGCGCAGGCGCTCCGGTGCTAGGCTCGGGCGGGAAGTAGTAGCCCGGCGGATGCGTGGCACTCCCGCCAGAAGATGACTCAACAGCAGTCGCGGCAGACGACTGCCTGGCTTGCGCGCCCGAGCGAGCAGTACGGTAGTTCTCCTGCTGCTCGTCGAGGCCATTGGAGAGCTCTCTGGGCTCATGGACGGCACCCTCCTCGTCCTCCGAGTCGCTGAACAAGTGGGTGCCTGGTCCGGGGCTGGGTGACCTGGAAGCGGAACGCTTCTGCGCCCTGGCATGTTTGGCCTTCGCGGCGGCAGTCGCCTTCGACGCTTGGGCACGTTCACGACCCTGTGCCAGCGTCAGACGCTTGAGTGGCGACGCCGCCTTGGGCTCGGAGCCCGCGTCGCTCAGCGACTTCTCGGCCATGTCTTCAGTGGCCATGACGTCGTCGTCTTCCTCCGCCTGCTTGCCATCGCCGGTTTGGAGAAGCAGGATCCAAGAAATTGGAGACTGGAAGGTGATTGGTGGAGCAGCGGATTGACGGATTCGGACTTGGCTACATCCCGATCCAGATCTGATTCTGAGTCCGACTCAGATTGATCAGGACGGTGCCGGGATCGAGGAAGTGGACAATGGATCGGGGGTTACGGTACTACAGGAGCAATCAAGCGACACGCAAGGAAGGTAAACAAGCTCCATAGAGTCAGTGGGTACAGATGGGATGATAAGATCCATAGGGAGATAGGATTTTGGGATGGGATGGGACTTAAGCATAAATCAGTGTCGAATTTGCCTTATACATCGCAAGTGCCTTCGCTTTCGCCTGAAACGGGAAGTACATTGGCCCTACGGCTTAGCAAGGTTCTGGTTAGTGATCTAGCGTTGGTTAAGACTGGATAATACATTGGCCAGTTCTACAACCTTCCTAGTGACCTTCCTACAAGTGCAGATCCCCGATCCACCCGGAGTTACTACTTGGCCGGGTGCATCCTCGACTCTCAACATCTACGGATCCCGCTATAGGAAGCGGCAAGTACGGCAAAGGAAGGCCTGCGAAGGCATCGGAAAGGAATAACAACAACTACAAGGCAACCCCACGGCCGGATCCAGATCCAGGCCGCCCGATCCAAGTCAACTACCACTGGATTGGGAACTACTACCGCGAGCAGAGTGAAGATTTCCGCGCTGCTCCACCCACATCCCCGCGTCTCGCCCAGACTGTTCTGTCTTCAAGGCTCGGACGCTTCAGCAGACACCAGAGGAGCAGATCCAGCCCTACCGACGGGTACACAAGGTGACCAAGTTCAGCACACAGATCACGGATCATCGGGGGACCCCCTCCGTAAGTCGGTGTTCGGGCGCAGTTGGTAAGTTGGATTGGCGATCTCGCAGATTTTGCTGATCCCGCTACGCCACAATGGTGCGCGTGCCCGGATCTTCTGGTGACTCGGGATTTCACCGTGAGTCCCAAGAAGAAGTTCGAGTGAAGAAGGAACAAGGGGATCAAGCGTCATCGGAGTTGGGATCGACGACGACGCTGCTGAATGAAACAAGATCCACGGATCGGCAGAGTGCAAGGAGGACCTCTGTCGGCGGAACCGAGGTGGATCCAGACATGGATCCAGAAGAGAAACCTCAACCTCCTCCACAGGTCCCTTCGGGGACCCCGGTGGATCGCGACGCGAGTCAAGATCCACCAACAAAACAAACCAAGGCTGGCCAGGATCGGTATGTATTTGCTGATTCTCCGGTCAAACAAGAGGCCTACATCGTCCATCCAGACAAGATCCAGATGAAGAAGACGGTTACGCGGAGGAAGATGAAGGCCCCGGATCTGGATGACGAAGATCCAAAGACGCCATCCGACGAAGAATCCGAGAAGGCAGGCTGGAGACACTACCACGAGAAGCAGCTACATGACTTCCTAGCCTGGGATCCAATGATGCAGCTGCTTGGCGTGAAGCAGATTGGGGACCTGCAGGGACCTGTGGAACTCCCAGCACCCGCCAAGCGTGAAGGGATCCTGGCCGAGATGGAGCGACTCATGCAGCTGCTGAAGGAGGCCGGCCTCGTGGCCGGAACTTTCGACGCGAGAGCGATCTACGACGTCGACCCAATCCAGATCCACGCGACGACGGACATGCTGTTCAACAGGCTGAAGGCGCTGGTAGGTGAGACCCAGCCTCAGCTGGATCCAGCAGTCCCGGATCCAAGTTCACCTCAACCTGGATCCACAGGATGCCGAACGTCGTCACCGTACGTGTCCGCTGCGGAGCTTGGATCGGATACATCTTCGGAGCCGCGGCGTATGTCTCTTGGGCCTTCGGGAGCCTCGATGCTACGCACTCGAGCCCAGATCCAGCGTGAAGCAAGTTCACAGCCCCGACCGCAGCTTCGATCCAAGAAGCAGTCGGCTCCTTCGGTGGATCCAACAGCTACGGTATCAGGATCCGACATGTCCACTGGCAGACTGGAGTCGTTCTTCCAAGCAGCCATGAGCAGGTTCTTGAAGGAGCAAGGCGTGCCAGTCCCGACGCAGGCGCCGGAGGCGGTGCAGAATCCCGGATCCCAGGATGTGGAGATGGAGTCGACTGGTTCGTCCGATCCCGAACAACATTGGGAGTACGATCCAGATGACATCGACTTCCCGGGCCCAGCTCGCGCTACAGTGGCCACCACCGCGACCGGATCCACAGGCTCAACCTTGATCCAACGAGTCCGGATCTCAACGGTCTCGGATCTGAAGGAGTTCTCAGGGAAGGACCAGGATGAGGATCGGGCAAGAGCATGGATCAGTAAGGTGAAGTCTGCATTCCTCCGTGATCAAGCCCCTGACGAGGAGAAGTGCTTGACCTTCGCTGACCTTCTGTCTGGATCTGCGAGGAACTGGTACCGCCAACTCCCTCGATCCACACGCAACAAGTGGCCGGATCTGCTCCGCAGTTTCCAAACACAGTACTGTGGATTGGGGATCTCCGTTGCTCGCCAGTATTACCACGCGCGAAAGCGATCCGACGAGTCTCCTTTGGATTATCTCTACCGACTCAATGTCGCTGGGCTCCGCGCTCGGCTCAAGATCAAGGATGGTGGATCCAAGGAGAAGCGAGAGCATGTGGACCATTTCATTGAGACCCTGGGCGACCAGGATCTGGCGGATCGATTAACCCTGCTGCGACTGCCGGATGCTGACGAGCTGGAAGAAGTCCTCCGCGCACTGGATCGGGCGAAGAACCGGCAGAAGAAGTCTGCGTATGGATCAAGCAAGTACAGGCAGAAGGCCCCAGCGACGCCCGCACCGGCCGCTCCAGCCAGACATGTTCGTGCAATCCAGACCCAACCTGACTCGGGATCAGAGTCCGGATCCTGCGATGGGTCCGACTCCGAGTGTGACGATTACCGCAGGATCTACCTCACGGCTGCCCAAGATCCCGCGAAGCCAGCAGAGGAAGAGCACAAGACTCTGGATCGGAACCCTCCAGACCGTCTGCAACAGGACCCGACGTCTCGCGACACTAGATCTAGGACGCATGTGGATGGACCCGAGCGCAGTCGCTGCACGCACTGCGGATCCAAGAGGCACTCGCATCTCGGCTGCTGGAAGCGCTTGACGTGTGAGAAGTGCGGCAAGAAGGGTCATCCAGGTGACCACTGTCTTTTCGTGTGCCGTGGATGTGGTGAACTCCATGACGTGGGCCGATGCCCGATGGAAGCGTTCTACAACCAGATCCGCCAGTGGTTCAATCCAACCAAGCATGCGGGGATGCTGCCAGAGATGGCGGAGAAGATGTTAAACTAGGACGCTCGCCGGGTTGGAATCCGGTACGAGCCGAGCGTTCTAGATATTGCATCTATGCATTTGTGAACAAGACATCGACAGATCCAGTTAGCCAAGGACAGGATCTACGCGGTAATACATGTGATCTTCATGGGAAACGTACTGCTGTGGTCTCAAGCCTCCGACAAGTTGATGACTACTCCAGATCCAACACGACAGTGGAAATGGATTTGGATCCGGAGACGCGTCAGGGATACTGGAAGCAGCAGGATCCAGACCAGTGGTTCAAGCCTACCGAGGGTGAAGATACCGCTGGTTCCAGATTCAGGCGTGTGGCTGCAAACCGGCGGACCGCGGATCTAGAGTCTTCGTATCTCCTACCCGGAGAATCCCGAGGATACTGGAAACAACATTCGCCAGGGAAGTGGTTTCGTCAGGCCAAGATCCACGGCAAGATCAACAATGAGAAAGCGATCTTACTCCTAGATACAGGTGCCGAGGTGTCCATCGTGGATACCGCCTTTGCTCGTAAGGTTGGGTGCTACATCGACAGGAGTCAGAGCCAAGAGTGTGTTGGGATCGGAGTCAATGTGTACACAACGGAAGGAAGAACGCGGATCAAGATTACCCTGGGTGGATACCTGGTGTATTTCTTCGACATTTGGGTGGGAGACCTATCTGGACAGGAAGCCATCCTCGGCATGGATTACATGGTCCCGGCCGGGATCCGGCTGGATCTGGCTGATGGGACCCTCTGCCTGCCCGACGAAGTCCGGATCCAGCTCAGCGGACGCCGTCCACTTTACAGTGACAAGGCGCAGTCGGTGAAGCTGGATCGGTACTTGCAACTTGGGATCGGAGAATCCGCGGAGCTGCCCATGCGTCTACGAGGATCGGAGCATGACAAGTTGTGGGTTACCCGAGGGGATCGATGGGTGCCAACGGTGGTCAATGGCCCAGGCAGGATTCGATACCTTCAGATCACGAACATCGGTGAGAAGGAGCTGGTGTTGCGTCAAAACCACCAAGTCGGGATGTGGCTGGCCGGAGATCGGGTTCCACGGATCCAAGGCTATGTGTCCATCGGATCCCGCCGTTACATGGAGTGGCAGAACCTCGCGCTGCAGGCCACGACGGACGCCGGATCTGGGGAGGCGGAGCCTCCAGAGACCCCGCCAGGGTCGATGGTGGAACGCCCCGAGTACCCGACGCCGCGAGCAATACTGCGAAAGCCGCATCCAGCTCAAGTCCGACAGGTGGAGTCCAGATCCAAGGGTGCTGAGGATAAACAGGGCGGACCGTCGTCGGATCCACCCGACCAGACAACCGAAGGACACGTGGACGGGACAGCAAGGATGCCGCGTCCCCAGGCTTCAACTACGGCCTACGCCATGGATTCGCGGCCGGGAGACCTACGTGATCATCTACCAAGCCCGGATCCGGCAGCCGAAGGCCCACCAAATCTCGATCCAAGGGATGAAGACTCATTGGGAAGAGGCGTGCTGACTGCCCCAACGGAGGTGTCGATGGACTGCGAGAAGAAGACCGTGTTGGGAGACGAGGCGGCGCGACGGGTGTCGATCCTGAGCCCATCCCCCCAGATCCGATCCCAGGATCCTGGGTGTGGACCGGGCGAACGCGCTGTGGACGATCCACCGGAGTCAGATCCGACGTCAGCGACAGACTACGAAGCAACACGGCTGGGGATGCCCCGGATAGCGTCTACCCAGGTGCAACAAGCCCGAACTGCCGCGCCTGATGACACACCCGCTCTCGATCCAGACGAAGCCCCTGCTGGACGCGCGTTGGACCTGGATCCAAGAGATGAGCCCGATGTCGAAGACTCACAGGGACATGGCGATGGACCGACAGACCAAGGCCCGACGACTGGCGCGCAAGGTGGCGAAGGTGCGCTGGATCCAGCTGACGTGGGACAGGCGGTCCATCCCGTTGTCACATCGGGTGGTAATCACGAAGAGACAGGGGGCGGATCCGCAGATTCAACAGATGGTGCTACGGGACAGGCCATGGATCCAGTGAAAAGTCAAGTTGCAGATGGTGACATGGGACGGGGTGCAGACCCAGACGGAGAGAAGGGGCAGAAGTCAGGTCCGACGTCCGATCCAACGATCAGCCGCGATCCACCGACTACCGAAGGTCCGCGACACATTGACTCGGAGGCGGATGACCAAGTCTGCTACCATGTGAGCGGGGATCTGCACGCAGAGGATGTTGAAGCGGAGATGGCCGTATTGCCCGAAGTGACTTCGGCCACGGAAGAGGTGACAATTGAAGACATCCAGGTGGGGGATCCAGATGTTAATACGGCGGAAGAGATTGACCGACTTCGGCGAAGGATCTGGAGGCGCCGACACCTGCTGATTGGCAAAGGCAATGCGCTGTGTCCGGCGGCGCGAGGTGTCGTGTGCGACATCGATGTTGGCGACGCCAAGCCCGTTGCCCAGCGCGTGCGTAAGGTGGCACCGCAGTATCATGAGAAGTTGTCGGATCTGATCAAGGGATTGCTCGGTGCGAAGATCATCAAGGATTCGACTTCCCCGTGGGCATCTCCGATCGTGGTCATCATCAAGAGGAACGGAGTGGATATAAGGTTGTGTATTGACTATCGACTGGTTAACAGTCTGACTCGACTGATGATCTACCCGATGCCCCTGATCAACGACCTGCTTGAGGATCTGGACAAGGTGCTGTGGTACTGCTCGTTGGATATGGCCAGTGGATTCTGGGTGGTGACTATGACGGATCGGGCTCGTGCAATTTCCGCTTTCATCACCCCGTTTGGATTGTTCGAGTGGAACCGGATTCCCTTTGGATTGAAGAATGCGCCTCAGATATACCAACGGATGCTCGACAATGCGCTGTATGGATTCACCCGGATCCCACAACTCGAAGCTGGATCCGGATCGGACGGTGAGTCGCGCCTCAAGTGCGGGACAGGTTCTAAGTCATTGGATCTGGATCTGAAGTCGGGAGAACCGGAAGGTCTGGGGAAACCGTCAGTGTGTGGACGCCGATCTTACATCGACGACATCCTGGTGACCGCTGGATCCTGGGATCACTTGTGCGACCGGGTGGATGCTCTGTTGGATGCGTGTGACAAATGGAATCTCTCTATCAGTGTGGTGAAGAGCTTCTGGGGCAAGAGCAAGGTGGAATACTTGGGCCATCGAGTGTCCCATGCCGGACTGGAGGCGAACCCCAAGGATTTATCAGCCTTGACGGATCTACCCTTCCCAGGGACGCTCCGATCCATGCAGTCATTCCTCGGCAGTCTGAACTACTACAGTCGGTTCCTGGAGGACTACGCGATCTACGCTGCAGTTCTCTACGAGCTACGAGAGGTGGACTTTGCCGCGATGAGTAAGCCGGATAACCAGAAGCGCATCCAAGTCGCCATGGGTGTGACGAGTCTGGGTCCAAGGGATCAGGACTTGTCGGATCCATTAGGACTGAAGGCGGTGGATCCTCAACTTCGATCCACGGAAACTTCCGACTTGGAGGCGAAGGATCCTGCCGGCGTGAGGACTTTGGATCCGGAGACATGCAACTCAGACAGTGTGGATCTACGCTGGATCCGGGCTCATCGGGCCTTCGCGACACTGAAGGAGAAGATGGCGAGAACTTCGATCCTCCGACACTTCAATGTGGATCTGCTGCCTGTGGTGGTGATGTATGCTAGTGAGTGGGCCATTTCGGCCGCTCTGATGCAGGAGTATGACGGGATCCATTACCCTGTCACCTTCACCAGCCGCACTCTGAAGTCGAACGAGCTCAATTACGGCGTCGTCGAGAAAGAGGTGCTAGCCCTGCTGCGGATTCTGGATCTGAGCTACAATATGTTGGTGGGTCGCCAGATCCGGGTTCTGACCCGACACTCGACGCAGGCTTGGCTGTTTCGATCCACTGGTCTGCAAGGACGGTTAGGACAATGGGCCGCACTCCTTTCGCCATGGACTCTGGAAATTATGAAGTGCGCGAAGGGCGAGGACGAGATCCTAGGAACTCTGGCAGCCAGTATCACACCCCGATCCAAGGTGGATCAGGCCTTGATCGACATCGCGCCAAAGAAGAAGCCGCGACGCAAGATCCAAGCCCCGATCCCGACAGTACAACCGGATGAGGAACTCTATGTGGTCAGCTTTGATGGGTCGGCGCGTGTCAAGCGAGGAGGAGGCGCCTACAGTGCGATCCTTTGGAAACTGCCAGAGTGGACTGTGGTGAAGGCTAGATCCGGGTATGCCGAGGGCCTTACCGTCAACGAAGCAGAATATCACGGACTACTGCTATGTCTGGATCTACTCGAAGGCGAAGCGCAGCGACGACTTGTGATCTGTGGCGACTCCAATCTGGTGATCCGCCAGGTCCGAGGGGAGATCGACTGCAAGGCACCTGGATTGACGCTGTTGAGGCAGAAGGCGTTGGATCGGCTACGTGTTTGGCCCAATCACGAGCTGGCGCATGTCAAGCGCGACTGGAACGGCAGTGCCGACAGTCTCGCTAGCGCGGCACTCCAGCGTCAAGCTGGGATCATGGTTGAAGAGGAAGCGGATATGCAGGATCTAGTCACCCTAAACCGCCTGGATGAGATCTTGGTGGTGAAGGCCGAGGAGGATGCTCCCGTCGCTCATATGTCGCCTGTGACAACTCGAGCCGGCACAAGATCCCGACCCAACTCCCATCCGACTTCTAATCCACGGGTCCTAATAGAAGAAGTGGTGAGAGACCTCCGGATCGCGAGGATCCGCCAAGCGCAAGACGAGGAGGCGTGGATCTCTGGCTTGAAGAAGTATCTGGCCGGCAACATCCAAGGTCTGACGCAGGAGGAAGCCCGATCCTATGGTATTATGGCAACGGATTACGAAGTGGATCGGAACGACCTGCTGTTCTACTGCCCCCCGACGAAGAAGGTGGACGCGGATCGCGATGGATTGATGAGGTTGGTGCTCCCAGAGACCCTGCAGCAAGACGTCCTCCATCATTACCATGTCAGCCTGGAAGGTGGTCACCAAGGGATCGGCCGTACCTACCAGCGGATCCGCGATCACTTCCACTGGCGCGGTTTGTACCGGAGCGTCCAGCGGTATGTGGGCGAGTGTGTGGATTGCGAAACTGGTAAAGGACGACCCACGATCCAAGGCGAGTCGCCGGGTAACATCCAAGCTACGTACCCATTCCAGATCATAGCGATGGATCACATACCGTCGCTGCCCAGATCCAATAAGGGTAATACCGAGTTGTTGATTTGGGTGGATCTGTTTACCGGATACGTGATTGCGAAGGCCAGTATCTCTCGAACCGCACAGACTATTGCGGAATCCTACGAAGAGTGTGTCTTCAGAAGATTTGGTGCCAGTGAGGTGATCCGACATGACCGTGAGCCGGGGTTCATGGCTGACTTCTTCCGATCCTTCAACCGGATCCTAGGTCATCGACAACGTGCAACGATGGCATATCGACCGCAGGCGAACGGGACGGCAGAACGCATGGTACAGACTGCCACTCGTGCCCTCAAGATGTATGTGCAGGATCTGGATCAACGTGATTGGGATGACTACGCGGAGCGACTCACCTTCGCACTCAACACCGCACAGGACCGGATCCGCGGCGAAACACCCTTCTATTTGGTACATGGATGGGATCCTAGATCTACCCTCGAAGCGACGATCCCAGTGGGTAGCACTCGCCGTCAGGATCGAGATCCGAGGAGGTGGCGGTACCAGATCCAACGCTACTACCAGCAAGCACGAGCGGAAGTGAATACACGCTTGCGGGAGGCGATCGCTGATCGAGCGGATCGGCACAACGAGGCGGTCCATCCACATCAGATTGAAGTTGGATCCCGCGTTTGGCTATTCTTGGATCGGGTTAAGGAGGGATACGCTCGCAAGCTGGCGCACATGTGGCACGGGCCGTTCCGTGTTGCTGAGAAGATCGGAGAATATGCGGTGCGGATCGAGACTCCTGGCACTGAGTACAGGCTGTTCCCCGTGGTACACGTGTTGAAGCTGAAGTTAGTTCGAAGTTTTCCGGATCGACCTCAGATCCAGTTGACAGAGGGCACTACGGATCGATACGACTTCGATGAAGCGCTGTTACCTGAGGACAGCTGGATCCAGGAACTGGAGGAAGATGAATACGAAGTGGACAAGATTACTGACATGAGGACGGGGAAACGAACTCGTTACGGACGGATCCATCGAGAATTCTTGGTGCATTGGCGTGGTTACGAGGAACCATCCTGGGTAGACGAGGCGGATCTCAATTGCGGTGCCATACTGCACGAGTTCCTGCGGGATCGCACTAACCGGAACCGGTTTGGTGTGATGCAGTCTCACGAGGAGTAGTGGGGCTGGGATCCACTAGAGTGGGCTGGTCGCTCTGTGGAGAAGCTGCGATGATGGATCTGCAAGGTGGTTGCAGGTCGGTGGATTGGGACTTTGTGTAAATGCATGTATGGATTGGACGCCTGTAGCGTCTGAACAAGGCAGAAAGAAAAGGACACGAAGAAACGACTACGAAGCGAAGTCTGCGAAAGTTGGATCTGAACGTACGAGTTGATTATGCAGATGGAGCGGATATGGTGATGGATGAAGGAGGATGCAGAAGGTGGATGGAGATTTTCATTACGACAAGTTGAGTATGCAGGGATGCATGGTCGACGACGATGTTCCGGATCTGGATCGGCCTAAAGAAGGTGACTACGGATCCAGCACTTATTCGACATCGCCAACAGCGCGGAGGTCGTAGAACTTGGCCGGGAGACGGGCGATGTTGCGAGCAGGATGGTACTGGGGCGTGTCTCGGTAGTGGTTACGCCATGGATCCGCCTCATTACATTCGTCCAGTGCCTCAAGAAGGTCGGTGGGCTCAGGACGGTGTAGGTTGGAATCCGCCAGGTTAGCTTGACGCGACACGACACCGGGGTACCACTTGACCGTCTCGGAACGCTTTGGAAAATGCAGGATGTATGGATCCAGCAGGATGTCCAGGTCGCACCAACCCTCTCTCATCACCACGATCAACAGCTCCAACAAATGCTTCCAGGCTCGGCCGGCATGAGATCGGCGGTTGTCGCGCTCCTTTTGGAAAGTCTGCAGCCACGGATCCTTAGCGACCATTACGTCCGGGATCGGGAAGGAGTGTGTGGACTCCCAATACGAGACGATGTTGTCCTCCTCGTAGATCCCATACTTCTGGATCCAGACTCCAAGCCGACCTCCGACCGCGGGCTCGAAGGAGATAGCATCGCCGTTGTTTTCGAGGACTTCCCATGGTTTGGTGGCGTATAACGCGTTCACGTTGTCCTTGGTGATCAATTCGTGGCAATAATCCCCCAATCCATACGACGGACGGTCCTCGCGATCCAGATACGGGAAAAGCCAGCCAGGAGTCGTGGGCAATACGGGAAACAGAACGCCGACCAGCATGGACACCATTGCCACGTTGTTAAGCCGAGCCACTACCCATGGATTACAATCAACGAGTACGAGCACGCGAGCATGCTCGCGTCCAGGGATACAACGTTCTTCGGGACCGAACGGAGCCACCGGTGCGAGAGGATCGGGCCGAGCCGGTTGATTGTCCGAGTTGGGATCGGCGTGATGACCCCGGGGATCGGGACGAGAAGGTGGATCAGAGTCGTCAGATCCATCCGGAGGCTCGCCAGCTCCACCAGTAGCGAGTTGACGCCGAGGAGAAGCGTGTTGGCGGCGGCGTTCAGCGGATCGGGATTGCGATATGGCCTCCAGGGTCTGCGCCTCGAACAACTCGTTGGTCACTGCTGCAGTATCCGGATCCTCACTGCCTTCGACGCTGTTGGATGTCTCTTCATCATCCTCTTCGTCGTCGCTTTCGTCGTCCGCGCCGTCGTCATTGGGGATTGCCTTGCCCAGGGGTTTCGCATGATCTTCGGGCCTCTCGGGATCTGGATCGCCCCCATCGTCGTCTATCTCGCCCCCATCCGGCTGATCCACCGTCGGATGACCGCCGCTCGCTTGGGCATTCCGGTTAGGACTACCTGGTGGAGTGCTCTGGAAGATGCGACGCCGCGCCGGGGGTGTTGGGTTAGGATCTGGATTGGGAGTGGGATCCGTAGATTCTGCGACGTCGCGGTCGCGCTTGGAAGTGGAGGATCCGGATCCCCCACCTGAGGGCTGAGAACGCTCTGACACTGGACCCGATGATACCGAATCAGGAGGAGCAGTACGGAGTAGGCTTAGCATGAAAGCTGGATCCAACACTTCTTCTACGGCAACAGGGCGGATACTGGACATCGCTGTAATCATGGTCAACTGGCGCAGCGCAGCGGCATGTGCCCGATCCAGGGCGTCGTGTTCACTGCTCATGCGTGTCAGATCCTTGGACAATCCACGCCGCTCTGCCTCGATGGATTGGACACGCCGGCCCAGTGTGTTCATAGTCTGCTCGGCAATATCGGCTTCTTCCTCCAGCTTAGTCACGCGAGCGCGAAGTCGATCCGCCTCCTGACGGGATTGGTCGCGGGCGCGAAGGGCTTGAGCCAGATCCGCGATCGTGGTGTCATGAGTCTTCTGGAGGCGAGCTAACTCGGGGGCGGACTGTTCCCGGACGGCTCGATCCAAATCGGCCAAAGTCGCCATGTGGACAGCTCGGAGCTGATTTAGCTCGGTGCGAGCCTCCCTGTGTAGACGTTGATGTGCCTGCACGTCAGCCTGCAGTCGATCCATGCGAGTAGTGGCTTCGCCCAGCGCCGCCACGGCTCGATCCCGCTCCCGTGCAAGATTGTCCAATCTTTGGTGATGAGCGGGTGGATCCACGGCCACGGAGGCGAGCTCTGCTTCTGCTTTTTCCAGAGCCTCCTGCGTGCGATTCACGACGCACTCGGCGAGACGGTGTTCTTCTTCAGCCTCTTGACGATCCCGCTCCGCGTTAGCACGCTCCTCTTGAAGTCCGTGGATCTCGGCCCCAGCCAAGGCCATGTGGTGTAGCGGGATCAGCCAAAATCTGGTTAAGGCTTGATCGAGCTTCCCACCAGCGCCCAGACACCGACTAACGGAGGGGGTCCCCCAACGATCCGTGATCGGCTGAACTTGTTCTCACCTTGTGTACCCGTCGGCGGGCTGGATCTGCTCTCTCGGGGCTCCGAGGATGCAGCACTTGGTGAAGATCGAGTGTCTTGGCGTGACGCGGGGATAGTTCGTGGAGCAGCGCGGGAATCTTCGCTCTGCGTCCGAGTATACGCTCCGATCGAGGGTTATTCGCTGCGATCGGTCGGCCTGGAGTCGATCCAAGGCCTGTAGTTGCCTTTCCGGGTGTGTTCCTTCCTTCCTTGAGTTGCTTGCCGCTTCCTATAGCGGGATCGAGGTTGATCGAGAGGAGAACGATCGCCGGCCAAGCTGTATCCGGTCGATCGATGACTTGCACACAAGAGATAGATCGCTAGAGCAGGTCAAGCTGGCCAATGTATTAATCCAGTCTTAACCGTACCGCTAGTTCACTACCCAAAGTGTCGACACTTGCCGAGGCCAATGTAGTTCCTGGGACTTGGTGACTTGAGGGGACTTGTGGTCTTCTGTGCAAAAGCTCTTCTGATTTATGTTTAGCGGGTGTTCTCCTACCGCTACCATCCTGCCTATCTTCCTACAACCAAACAACCACTGGATCCTTGCCCCGGCTTCGCTCTCCGGTGCCCCCCATCTTGGCCGATCGGCGATCAGCAATCCACCCTCGATCGGCAACTCAACCCCGATCGGCAACTCACCCTCGATCGGCAACTCACCCTCGTTCGGCAACTTGCCCTCGATCGGCGACTTGCGATCGGCCCTTGATCGGCGATCGGCAATCTGCTCTCGATCGACTCGGGTAAACGGCAATCCACCACCGATCCGCTTCTTGACTATCAATCGCTCATGCCGCCGTGCCACTCAATGTCGTAGTAGCGGGAACTTCTCCTTCAGCACTTCACCACAGCCACCTCTGTGGCGAGATGGTCATTGCTGTCGGAGAGGCGTTGCCGCTCACGTTCGGACTCAGCGAGGCGCTCGTGGAGTTCCTGGATCGCCCGGGATTGATGCTCCGCCTGCCTCTGTAGATCCTGGATCCGAGGTGTGTCGCTGAAAGCTGGATCCACGCGCGCTCGAAGGTCAGCAATCTCCCGGTGAAGATGTTCGCGCTCCGCAATCAGATCCCGAAGGTGGGCCTCGGTCGCTCGGGCGTCCAGAGTCTCCCGAAGTAATAGCGCCGCGACTTCCTCTTGCTCACGCACGGCCGCATCGCGAGCCGCCATCAAGGTTGGGATGTCCGCTGCAGTTGGGACGGCGACCGGGGGATCGGGCGGCAGACGCTTGCCACCAGGCGGGTCCCCGCCACCCGGAGGAACAGGTGCGCCGTCGCGTGAGGAGTCCGACATGTTGTCAGCTAGGCGGTGGATTCGAAAGTGTCAGCAGTGATGCCGTTGGTCGGCACCAACTACTGACAGGAGGCGGTTGTGGAGAAGCAGGATCCAAGAAATTGGAGACTGGAAGGTGATTGGTGGAGCAGCGGATTGACGGATTCGGACTTGGCTACATCCCGATCCAGATCTGATTCTGAGTCCGACTCAGATTGATCAGGATGGTGCCGGGATCGAGGAAGTGGACAATGGATCGGGGGTTACGGTACTACAGGAGCAATCAAGCGACACGCAAGGAAGGTAAACAAGCTCCATAGAGTCAGTGGGTACAGATGGGATGATAAGATCCATAGGGAGATAGGATTTTGGGATGGGATGGGACTTAAGCATAAATCAGTGTCGAATTTGCCTTATACATCGCAAGTGCCTTCGCTTTCGCCTGAAACGGGAAGTACATTGGCCCTACGGCTTAGCAAGTTTCTAGTTAGTGATCTAGCGTTGGTTAAGACTGGATAATACATTGGCCAGTTCTACAACCTTCCTAGTGACCTTCCTACAAGTGCAGATCCCCGATCCACCCGGAGTTACTACTTGGCCGGGTGCATCCTCGACTCTCAACATCTACGGATCCCGCTATAGGAAGCGGCAAGTACGGCAAAGGAAGGCCTGCGAAGGCATCGGAAAGGAACAACAACAACTACAAGGCAACCCCACGGCCGGATCCAGATCCAGGCCGCCCGATCCAAGTCAACTACCACTGGATTGGGAACTACTACCGCGAGCAGAGTGAAGATTTCCGCGCTGCTCCACCCACATCCCCGCGTCTCGCCCAGACTGTTCTGTCTTCAAGGCTCGGACGCTTCAGCAGACACCAGAGGAGCAGATCCAGCCCTACCGACGGGTACACAAGGTGACCAAGTTCAGCACACAGATCACGGATCATCGGGGGACCCCCTCCGTAAGTCGGTGTTCGGGCGCAGTTGGTAAGTTGGATTGGCGATCTCGCAGATTTTGCTGATCCCGCTACGCCACACCGGCGCCGGCGCTGGACTCGACGTCCTCGGCCTCCTTCGTGGACGGAGCCTTCGGGAAGGGCGGAGAACTGGGCGTGCTGCTTGCCGCCAGTGCTTCGTCTCTGGCAGCGTTCTCGCTGCCCTCGGGTGAGCTCTCACCGGAATGCACAAGCATCGTGCAGTTCTCGATGCTGGCCGACCAGTCGAAGGCCGACTTGGCCCGCCCCGACTGGGGCTGGGAGCTTCCCTCACCACTTGGCGCGGCCTCGGGAGTCTTGCTCCGACTCCGAGACCGGCGCCCGCCCTCCGGCGTGCTGCTACGAGAGCGCACCGCCTCCTTGGCCGTCTCCGTGGCCTCCCTCAGCGCGGACGACGCGTCCCTGGCCTTGGCCGACCTGGTCTTCGGCCCTGCGGCCCGTGATTTTGAAGGTGCGTTCGCACCACGCGCGCTGCGCTTTGGAGGCATGCTTCCGGTCGACGTGGAGACCCTGCGGCTTGCTCGGCGATGCACCAGTTGCTCTTTGAGGCCCGAGAGCCGAGGCGCCAGAGCTCGCGCCGTTGTCGATGGATTTCGACTTTGCGAGTGAAATGTGAGTCGCCGGCGTAACCTCGCTCTGATTGGTCGATAAGATCGAATCTAAGTGGGGGAGGATGTAACGGGGTTACATGGAATAGTGACCCTGTCACTATTCCGGGATGGCTACATCAGTCATGTAGCCATCGGTCACTCCTCGGGATAGTGACCAAGTGGCCTCAGAGCCAACAGATACCTTTTGTATGGAACAAATTATAGGCAACTTAGGATTTGTATGCAGGCCAAATCTGTACCAACCTATAAATACATTCAGTCTTAGATCTACCTCTTTTGCAAGTCAAGTCGTCCCCTTCAGACCAGGGACACGTGAACGGCTGTTCACTTGGAGTTTGTATACTCCAGCTTCCTCTGTTAAGAAGTGCTGTGTGCCCCGTCACATGTCCGTTGCTGTATTTTAAGAATAGAAAAACAGAGACAACGGCAAGCAAAATGTTACTTATCAACCTAAGTACGAATCGCGATTTAATAGCAGTAACGGAAAGAACAGTGTATTGCGCACATTTTAAGCCCTTCCTTGCTCCAAAATGTTGAATGGTGGAGTAGTCATCACCTGTAAAATTTATCTTCATTTTGTAGGTGGTCAAATCACGCGACTGATTGTAACTTCAATATTTTGTCAAAATTTGTATATCGTACATTATCAGAAAGCTGTTGTTAAAAGCAAACAAATGAGAGTGTTTTCAGCTTCTTTTAAGTGTTTTATTTTCAATTTTTAATGTTCGGTTATGTACGAAATTTGATTGGTCAACTTCAAAGTCGATTATCTCGATTACTCTAAATGGTTGATAAGTAACATTTGTTTTCCGTTGTCTCACATGTAATATATTTTTTTACGTCACATATAAAATAATTGTAGTATTTATATATTAATTGTGATGAATCTGAAAAAACGTATTCATTTTTAGTATATTCCTTTTCATCAACAAGTGAAACCATGTATATGAAATGTCTCATCTAAATTATTTTATCTACAATAACTGTTCGCCAAGTACGAATTTTAATAAGTACGATTAGCTTCCGAGCGCAGCGATGGCGGCTTTGGCGACCCCACTATTGGATATTGGGGGCCCCGGCCTCTGTCTAACAAACCTGGTATTGAGAGTAGTGCAGCGAGCCGACGAGGCGAGCGAAACGGGTCCACTGCTGCCGTAGCGAAGCGTAGGCAGCTTGCTTCAATAGCGGAGCGAGCTTAGCGAGCGCAGCGTCAACCAACTAAAATTCTCCGCCGCGTAGCGGCGGCGCTTGGCTAGTGCAGTTGTCAAAGCCGGCACTCTGATCTGGAGGAAGTGATCGTACACTGCAGACTTTGCTGCGCTGATAACCATTTGCTGTTGATCCAGGTTCTGCTACATCGTGTCGAAGACTGATCTCAAGTGGCTGGCGTTGTGTGTGCACGACAACCTACCAAAAACACCCAAGCAAATCGCGTCCTTCTATTTGGGGTGATTCTGGGGGTTGCACCCCCAGACCCCCGCATTAGAAAAACTAACTACTGGACAGGGCAACGGGTCCGTTCGCAGAGGAGCTCGTCGCTGGGCCCGCCTCCGCAAATACCGCGCGGCCCTGCTTCGCGGGCACCCCGCGCGGGTTTGCTATGGCTACGCTCCTCACACCCGCTCACTACCGCCTTCTAATATGGTCGACCTAGCCCTTTAGGAAAGGTGCTCGTGTGCGTTCTTTGGTGTTTTTCGTATTTTGTCTGTGTGCACAGCCAAAACATATCCACTGTACAGAAGTCAACATGCCATCCATTACGTTCGTGTCGCTTCGTTGCTTCGTGCGCAGATGGGGTGCTCAGTAGATTTAGAGTCCGTCGCGCTAATCGTGATTAACATCTTGGAGTCGCATTTCGCCAGGAGTGCTCTTTATTAATGTACTGCATAGAAACTTGCAGCGATGTGAAGATGCCGGCACCAAAACAGTGCGCAGCTCGGCTAGAAGAACAAGCTTAAAATTGGGGGCTACCTTTTTTTCCGCTTTGAGCGTCGAATTGCAAGCCGACTCCCGTTTTGGGCCGGCCGCCGCCTGCACTACTGCAGCCAGACGTGCTTGGGGTAGTTGGGACCACCTGTCAACCTGTCCTCTACAAAGTGTCCTTTTGGCCTTCTCGTTGGCTGGAATGCACGCTGATCGACTAGCGCAGCGTGATGGGGGTGACTAATGTTGCACTCGCCTGACATGGTTGACCTGAGAGCATACACGCTTCAAGATACTTGCACCACGGTGGCCGTGCTGTACGACCCAGATGGAGCCGCGGATACTTTCGCGGGGGCGTAAGGCTGGAGCTTGACCGCTGTTCGTGACACTCGACTGCTCTCTGAGTCAGGGGGCGCATTGCTCGGCCGGGCTCACTTGCCGATTTACTTCAGTGGCCACGCACAAGTCCTCGGAGACGCTGAAGAGCAGAGCAGCAATGGTGACGATGAACGCCAAGTCCGAGCTGCCGACGAGCCGAAACAACACACCGGCGTCGACCACCTTCGCCATCCTGCAGAGCAACACGCCCGTGGAGTGCGCGCAGACCCACCGACACGTCCAGCGCGACACTTACGTGCTGCCTTCAGCTCTGCCCATGCCCAAGATTATTGGCCCCGACGCTCGCTACGCAGCACCTCACACGGAGGCATCAGACTCTAGGGATTCGTTCGTCACGATGCCGGGCGGCTCTAGAGTCCAAAGACCACGGGGCAACTCCCGACGCGGGCACTCACGAGCTCGAAATGGAGCTCCCAACACTCGCTCGAGCTTTTTGCCCAGCAACTTTATGGACTTCCACCCATCCATGTCATCCGCGTCGATGATGTCCCGACCAAGTCGCCAGCTGAACAAGGCTAGTCTGTACGAACTCAAGGAGCACCTATGGAAGGCCTCGATGGCCAGCAATGACCACTACCAAGAACAACCGCTGTCGTTCACCCAAGCACTCAACGCTTCACAGGTGACTGCCAAGCAGTGCGGTGGTGAGTATGAGGACCCGCCCAGGTCCACCATGGTCTACATGCCGCTGCCCCGCGAGTCGGTTGCCATGATGGTGGGCGCGGTCCGAGTGTCGGCGCTTGAGGGCGACGAGAAGTGCCGCTTCCTGCTCGAGATGTTCGATGTCGAGCACCGCGGCGTCCTGTCGAAAGAGGGCGTGAGGGCGTTCATCGAGGCCACGTTCGCCGCCAACGGCGTCGAGTTCCTCGGGGCCTTCGACTACGACGCGGTGGTGGACAAAGTCTTCGCTCAATGCCGCCAGCAGGACACGATGAGCTACAGCGAGTTCAAGAGCGTCTTCGGAGCTGTGGTGGCTGAGTCGGACGACGACAAGAGCAAGCAGGCGCTCGGACGACTGACTGTGATCGTGCAGACGCACAACCCGAAGGAGTTCGTACCCAACACCACCACCACCATCAACAACAACAACAAACGGGGCGGACGCTGGTACCGCCTCAACAAGTTCTGCCGCAGATATAACGCCGAGATCTTCTGGCTCACTCTGTACTTCCTGCTCATGGTCGTCGTGTTCATCGCCAAGGCCTCGCGCTTCGCCTTCGACCCCGCGGTCGGCAACTGCCCGCGCGTCGCCAAGGGCTTCGCCGAGATCTGCCTCGTCAACACAACGTTCGTGCTGCTGCCCATGTGCCGGAACTTCGTCACAAGTCTCCGCACGCTGCCGGTCGTCGTCAACCACCTGCCGATCGACCACCACATCGAGTTTCACAAGATCTGCGGCGTCGTGCTGCTGCTCGCGTCTCTCGGCCACACGGCGGCGTGGCTGGCCATCGTCGTCTACGTCCGCACCGCGCCGCTCGCAGTCTGGGAGCAGTCTCGGTACCACCACCTCGCGTTCGTGCGGGACGAGAATCTGCTGTTCTTCGCGCTGCGAGTCCCCATCTGGACGGGTGTCGCTATGCTGCTCTGCGCCGCTATCGCTGCTCCACTGTGCCTTGAGAAGGTCCGCAGGGGGAAGTTCAACCTCTTCTGGGTCTCGCACATGCTCTTCATCCCGTTCCTCGTGCTCATGGCGTTCCACGGCTTCGCGCGCTGGGTGGCAGCTCCGCAAGCGCACTACTGGGTGCTGCCCCCGATCGTCATCTACCTGGTCGAGAAGCGCTATCGGATGACGCAAATGTTCGGGGGCCAGACCCAGATCGCCCACGTGCAGCTCTCGAAGGAGGCGGTGGCCGTCTTCATGCGGAAACCGAAGGCCTTCAGCAAGCGGCAGCGCTTCCTGCCGGGCATGTACGTCTTCGTCAACGTGCCGACGATCTCCAAGTTCGAGTGGCACCCGTTCACGATCTCGTCAGCGCCCGAGGACAAGTTCATCAGTCTCCACATCCAGAGATCGGGCGACTGGACGCGGGCGCTGTACGACAACCTGCAGCAGCTGCACACGCAGCACCAAGCCTCAGGTGTGGAGGACCAGGGCGGCCCCGTGACGTCTCCGTACCCGACCGTCTTCCTGGACGGCCCCATCGGCGCGCCGGCACAAGACTACTCGCGCTACCGTGAAGTTGTTCTCATTGGCGCGGGCATCGGCGTGACCCCGTTCGCGTCCATCCTGCGCAGCATCCTGCACCAGTGGGAGGGAGAGCTACCGATGTCCTCAGTGCGGCCACGTCCGCTTCCCGCCGAGCTTCCAGCTGCGCAAGATCTACTTCTACTGGGTCACGCGCGAGCAGGAGGCGCTCACGTGGTTCACCAACACCATGAACCAGCTGAGCCAAATGGACACGGACAACCGCCTCGAGATCCACAACTTCTTCTCGTCCGTCAAGAGCGAGGAGGTCATCGCCCCCTTGCAGGCGCTGCAGAACTTCATCCACGACACCGAGGGCCAAGACATCATCTCCGGTCTGCAGACCAAGCAGCGCACGCACTTCGGCCGTCCGGACTGGAACGCGGAGCTCTCACGGGTGGCGCAGAATCATCGCCGACTGGAGCCGCTCGAGGACGGCGACGGAGAGCGCGAGGAGATCGGCGTCTTCTTCTGCGGTCCCAAGCCCCTGGGCAACGCCATCGACGAGCAGTGCACGCGGTTGAACCAGGCCATGCCGGACGTGGAATTCGCCTTCCATAGTGAGAACTTTTAGAGGCTTGGACAAGCTCGTATTTATCCAAAGTTGAAGGAGTAGCAGTCACCGCTCAGGAAAGAAACAGCAGGCCTCGGTATTTCCCACTTGCGTCGAACAAGAAGCGTTCGAACTGCAGCCGTGATCCACAGTCCGCCCCGTTCCGTTGTCCCCCTTCCAGTTTTGAGTCCGAAAACAATTGCTGGACAGCTCGCGCCTGCTGCTCCGAGCCAATTTCCATCAGTAAGCACCTTCTCGCCTTATCATACTTCTGTTCTCTCTTGTTGTTGGGGGCTGAATTTGTTCCCGATGCCAGCGGGTTGCCGCCGTTGAAGAGGTTGGCAATACTTCGGTGCAGAAGGCGGTACATGCGCAGCCCGTCTGGGTCTGCTCCAGCGTCTCCAGTCGCAGGGCCGCCGTCCGAAAACAACGCGAGGTGGGGTTCATACTCGAGCACGTCGGCTCCGACAAGGGGGAGTTCCCGACTAGGAATGTACGGCGGGTTGCACAGTATCACGTCGAAGCGTCGGTAGAGCCGTTCGTCCTCTCGAATGCCAGGCAGCGTCTGCAAGTCTCGAAGGAGAAATTCTGCCCGCCCATCGAGATCGTTAGAGCGAGCATTTTGCTTGGCGACAGCAAGAGCCCCAGGAGAGACGTCAATGCCCACTCCAGTGGCAGCAGGGAACTCGGACAACGCTGACAGTAGCAGACACCCAGAGCCCGTCCCGATATCGAGGATCTGCAACGGCGTCTGCGGGTGGAATTGCTCCTGAGAAAAAAATAAGACTTAGTTTTTCCATGTCTAGGACCCCACGAATTCCCGGATAGCTCTCGTACCGTTAAGGTTTCAATCAGAACTTCACTGTCACTGCGTGGGATGAGCGTGTCCTTGGTCACCGTGAACTCCAGGGACCAAAACTCCTTCCTACCCAGCACATAAGCCAGCGGTTCGCCCCTAGCACGCCGCTGCAATCTGGCACTCAGTCGCGTCGCCTCCTGCTCCGTCAACTACAGTATACACCGACAATTAACACAATCACTGGGGAATTAATTGCCAGGAATAAATTCTGCCGCACCTCCCGCTCCCCGTGGAAGAAGACGTCGCTGCTGGACGCCAAAGGAGGCAGCAGAGCGTTGGCCACCAGCGCCTTGGCGTCGGTTCGAGCCGATTCGTGGACGGAGGACGCCAACGCGCCCGACACGCGGCTCAAACGCTCGCGAGTTTCTTGCACCGCCTCCTCCACGGTCTGCCCGCTGTGGATACGACGCTGCGGGGCGGCGAGGAGTCGACGCAGCGCCGGGCGGAGGAAGGTCCTGCTGCGGTGCATTTAGAAATATACATAATATTGTGAAAACCGATTACATAGTTTGTCCTGCTGAATTAGCCTCCAAAAGGCGTCCTATCAACTTATTTAGTTTATTTCCTCGCAGTATTCTGGCAACAAAAATAAGATTATGCTGTACCGTAAACCGCGGACCTATAAACCACGGGTGCATTGCAACACACGACCTCACTGCAACACCGTTCAGTTCGACTAGAGCCCGTGGTTTACGGTACATGCACATGTTCAATAAACAGATATCCGTCGTGGCAAGTACACACCACAGAAAATCGCTTAAAAGCTTGGATCATCATTGAGCCCATGACCGGATCATGTACAAGTACAAGCGCACATTCCCAATCGTTCTGCAAGGTCATTTCAATCGTCAGTGCGCAAGTTACTCGACAGCTCAAAAGACGGCATTGGCGAAGAACGATGCGTTTATACTACCGTAGCTTGCTAGCTGTCGTCGCGCTGCTTACTACCGCTACAGCTGCACTAGTTGGTGACAACGATGAAAACAAGATCTTGGGGGCGACCAATGCGGACCTCCCAGTCGTGCCTCGCGTGCTCACTGTTAACGAACGAGATGCCCCAGTCCCGCGATTTCTGAGGGCGGTACCGGTAGTCGACGAAGATGAGCGCGCGTTCGGTATCCCAAGCATGTCCACAATCACGGAGACGGCCATGAAGATCCCAGGCGCGTCGACGGTCGTGCGGGTCGCCAAGAACCTGCCGGGTGCGTCCATAGTGGGGGATTTGGCCCAGAAGTTGCAGTACCAGTACTGGCTGAAGATGAACAAGACGCCGGTCGAGGTGAAGACGATTCTGGGGCTCGATAACCTCGGGGTGAAGATTCTTGATAATCCCAACTTGGACACGTGGGTCCGATTCGCTGTCGCGTACAACAAGCGCAACAATCTCCCAGAGTCGACAATCATCTCAGACTTACTCAAGATGATGCCCGCTGACAGAGTGATGATGCTGTCCGAGAAACTTCCTGTTTCTGCGAAGACGATCGACAACGTGAAGTACTACATTTTGCTCTACATGAACAAGACTCCGAGTGATTTTTACAAGATACTGAGACTGGATACTCTCGGAAAAGAGCTTCCTGGGGGCCTGGCCGCATACGAATGGCTTCGATTCAAGAAGCTCTACGACAAGCACCACGGGATCGCCAACGCATCCTGAAGCAGTCAGACATTCAAGGACCAGAGTTTGCGAATCGATAGTGTATCTGCTGCTAACAACAGTAATGAAAGACATCAGCATTTTCAGATTTGGGTGCGTCGCGGCAATAGGCAATAAAGCATTTTTCTTCTAACTGTCAGTCTGCAAATGTACCTAACAAAGGTACACTAGTGACGAGTCGCGCGGACGTATTCAACTACCAGTGATGAACGAAAGTCTTGCTGCTCGCCAGGAAGCTCTGCTGCGACAGAACCAGGAGCTGAACCAACAGGTGGAAGCCATCGAGCAGCGTCGACAACAGCACTTGGCTTCTGCAAGCAGACCCTCGTCGTCCTCGTCCACGACGTCGCTACGTGGGACTCGAGCCGCATCACCGCAGATTGAGTCCCCCATAAAGAAATCCAAGTCGCTGCGTCAGGACGGAGACCACGACCAGCAAAGTGATTCAAAGTCGGGCCTGGAGATCCACTTGAGCGCATCCATCGACTCCTTGGGCTCTCAGGACCTGAAAGAGGCGCGTCGCCACCTCGCCAAGAGTGAGAGCAAGGAGAAGGTGGCTGCAGGATCGAGGAATAATTCCGCCAAACGATCCCAGCGCCAGAAGAAGCAAACAGGGAGCGAAACTTCGCCTCAAGATGCGCCTCGCAGTAAGAAGAAAAGCACAGCTGGGGGTGACAGTCCCGACAACGTCGACCCCATTCGAGGCCATGATCCGGAAGGTCTGGGCCTCGAGGCCACCGTTCGGTATCAAAAAGCGCGTCTGCGTGTGTTGCAAGACGAAGCCGATGCCGCCATGGCCCAAACGGAGCAGCTGGTTGGGATAGTTGTTTCCTCTGTTTGGCTAGTCGATCTCAGATTCTTACTTTTGGTCTGTGATTTCAATTCTAGCAAGCAGCTCAAAGCGTCTTGAAGTCGGAGATGGAGGCCCTCAAGGCGGAGAACGTGGCACTCACCAAGAAGATGCAGCAAACACAACTGCTACTTGAAAAGCAGCGAGAGCTCTCGTACGTTGCTTGAAGCAGCGGTCTTGACAGGGCTATACTGACATTTGTGTGTTGTGAACAAGTGTTGCCCAGGAGGCAAAGCAGCGGATTCTGGAGGGACAACTCACATCGGCGCAAGCGCGAGTCGAAGAGACTCAACGCGCTGAGAAGCTCGCGTCGCAGCAAATTCGCTCGAAAGACGTGGGTTATGGTAACCACCGCGATGTCTAAACACTGCGTGTTAGCTGACACCATCTCTCTCTCTTTCTTCGAGTAGATTCGACTTAATCGCGCGCTGGAAGAGATTGAGAAGGTGAAGGCGCAGCTTCAGGACGAGAAGAAGAACCATAGCGAGCAGATGGTCACCAAAGCGGAGTACGATCAGGTCGTACTGGACAACAAAAAGCTCGACAAGCAAAAGGTCAACGACGCTCAATTTGTCGTCATTTCTCACGTTATCTAAGAGCTGATCGATGAGTTCTGCATGCAGGGCGAATTGCTGGCCGCTTTCAAGAAACAAATGAAGCTCATCGACCTCCTCAAGCGCCAGCGAATTCACATGGAGGTAATACTCACAGGCCCATGACAGCAGTGAACCTGACTTGACACGTTCTATTCCATCGTTGGCATATACATGTACTGTAGGCCGCCAAAATGCTCTCCTTTACAGAGGCGGAGTTCAGCAAGACATTGGAGCTGGGCTAAAAGGTAGCACTTCGACCGATACTACAGCCTGTATAGCGCGATCACTTCATCTGCATGAGCTCCTGCTGCAAGGCGAACTGAGCTTCCACTCGCTGGGCTTCGAGCACCCGCGTCAGCTCGATCTATAACAGACATTACCGTGTAAATCAAATGAGCATTCCACAACGAATGTAGTATGCGATAACACGCAGCATCTTACCTTCTTCTCGTTGAGGTAATGGTACGCCTGCCAGTGCGCCTCCTGCAGAGCTTCAACTTGCGAGATACTGAGGCTGTCGTTAGGCTCCAGCTCGCGGTCGCTCACGGATGATGCGATGAGAAACTTCTCCACCCCAATCTCCAGCTCGGCTGCAACGGGAAAAGTTCGCTGGAAGCTCCCGTTCAAAGCTTCGTATGAGATGCTGGACAAAGTCATCTCATCATCGTCGGATGTTTGGCTACGAGGTGACTCGGACGGCTCCTTTGGGCCGGTGGGCTGGATCGCCCACGGCGCCTTGCGATCGCTTGAAGGGGCTAACACTTTGTGTGTAGGAGTAGCTCTCGGTTTCTGTGTAGTTTGTCGCTTGGTGGCATCCGGCTTGGTGGGTGTAGACGGGTACTTTTTGACGCTCTTCTTGGTAGATGGCTTGGGCTGCGTCTTGTTACTGCCCCGTGAAGGTTTTACGCTTTCAGCGGGCAGTTCCTTGCGACCTAAACATTATTATGTTAGTACTCACATGATAACACAAGATCCTTGAGAAAAGAAAGCGCACGTACGACTTTTCTTGGGCAGAACACTTTGCCAGCTTCCTTCGTCGCCAACTTCTTGGATTTTGGATGCAGCTTCACTTGTCTGCTCTTCCGTGTCATCTGCGGAAGGCTCTTCTTCAGTGTTCACGAGTTCGTTCTCGTTGGATTCAGACGGATCCACACTTTGGGTGGCATTAACTTCAGAGTTTCCCGATGGAGATTCCTTCAATGCGCTTTCCGACGCGTTTCCTTTTCTCTTCACCTTCTTGGTCTTCTTCTTCCCTCTTTTGGCTGTCGTGGGCTTCTTGCGGTCAGATGCGTCCTCATCTTCTTTCAACGCCAAATCTATCAACTCCTGCTCCACCTGAGCGCTCTTTTGCGCAGCCACTTGCTCGTACTGAGACCACTTCAAGCTTAGCACATCTTCCACCTGCGCCGATGCCACGCCGGAGATCCGTTTGCTCAGCTCCAGAGCCGTGTTGTTGGCCTCATTCCGCACAGTAATATCGAGGTCTGGCGCGTTCGAAAGCAGCGCCTCGACTGCAGGCAGGTTTTCGCTCAGCACTGCCAGGTGCAGCGCTGTGTTGCCTCCAGCCTTCTCAACTGCGTTGACATCAGCTCCATGCGCGAGTAGAATCTTCACAATAGCCGCGCTCCTTTCCATCATCTCTTCCACACTAGGCGCTCCAGGGCGCGGGTCTGCGCCAACGCGAGCAGCGCACATGAGCGCGTTCAGGCCGCTCGCGTTGACTGCGCTCATGCTCGCACCAAGCTCGAGCAGCAGCTGCACCGCCGTCACATTCTTCGCCACACACGCCATCATGAGAGCTGCAGTTGCGACAGTTAGCATCGTATCAACTCTCCTGCTGCAGACGCCTCAAAAAGCCACGTACGTACCCGTGTCTCCGTTCGCATTCGCCTGCTCGACGATCGCCCGCAGCTTCAACTTGCGCTCAGCAGTAGCAACCAGCTCCTCCATCACTCGCGTCTGGACAAGCAGCAGAGCAGCATCCACCAGGTGTAAGCGTCATTGCGTCTAGAACGACAAAATAGAAGTATTACGCTAAAGCTTACGTTCTTGGACATGGCTGTCAGGTGCAAGACCGTTGTCCGGTTATTGTTGGTGGCGCAGTCCACTGCATTCGTTCGGTCGGCCACGAAGCCCACGAGGTCGTCACGGCCTGAAGTTGAGCAAGTCCAGTTGCAAGACGCTGTTAGCTAGAGGTCACTCGCTACAGGGCGCACGGGTCAGTACGACGCACCACAGGCGCAGACGCTCATGAGGACGCTCCAGCCCATGGCGTTGGGGCGGTCGAAGTCGACGCCGCGCTCTGCAAAGTACTTGACGCACTTGTCATAGTCGGCGAACTCCACCAAGCGGTGGGCGAACGCCTGCGCCCTGTGCGCCTTGTCCGCAGCAGCTTCGGCGTCGGTGTCCATTGCGGTTGTGACGTCGATGCCAATCAACGCGGAATCGTACTTAGATGGAACAGACGTTGGAGCAGTTTCGGACGGCATGGTCCGACGTGGCGCGGCTCGATTTACTCGCCGGAAGGTGCAGCAAGCAGGACGAGCAGAGCAGTAGCAGTGACCTCGAGCGTGGCTTGAGTCTGGGGTTCATTGGTGTAGCGGGCTTTGTGCATTGGTATGAGCTGACGGATGGGTACATCTGCTGGCGATTGGTTGTTGATGTTGAAGTGGGACTGACAAAGTGGCTACATGTATAGTATCCGGCGTCTTAGAGTGCTGGTGTCGCCATGAACCGCGAGCTCGATGGGCTGCTGGACAAGCTGTCCCGGATCAACCAGGAGATGGGCGGAGATGACGGCAAGGGCAAGAAGAAGGACAAGAAGGGCGACCAGTTCCACGAGCTCAAGACCAAGATCGGCGAGAGGCTGCACCACCTCAAGATGGTACGTTTGCCTTCATTCCTAGTGCTTGAACTCGCCACTGATAGAGTAGCTTGCTGCCAGACCTTGCAAGATAACGAGGTGGCAGTGACGAAGCGGGGCAAGCACCCTCGCGAAGCCATCCGGCGGCAACAGGAGATCAGAGAGGAGATCCGTCTCGTCGGAGTCGACATCAAGGACCTCACGGCCAGCTACGACCTCGAAGTGAAAAAGAAGAAGGTATTGCTCGTCTATTCAGCGGCATTCAAGCAGTTCAAACCGGTCTAAACGTAGTTTTTCTTCTGCTTGCAGAGTAAATTCTCGCCAGAAGAGCTCGCGATGCGAAAGGAGATTGTAACGCAGTACTGGGCCGAATACGAGCGCATCAAGGAGCTTGCAGCCGCCAACTACCGCTCTCCGGCAGGCCGGACGACCTTCGATACTGGCGGCGTCGCAGCGCCGATCGGTTCATTTGAGAACGGCGCGTTCACAGCACGAGCGAGGCCCGTGACCGGTGGAGGGGCATTTGGAGGTCCCGTCTTCGGAGGTTTAGGCGGCGGGATCGGTGGTGGAGGAGGAGGTGGCGGTGATGGCCCGGTTGAGCGGGAAGTGGTCACCGACGACCAGCGGGCCATGCTAGCAGATATCCAGAGAAACGACCAGCGCTTCGTATGTTTATTTACCTGCTACCGTGAGAGTCGCGTCGTCTTTCATTGCTCTAACTTGATTGCATTTTTGCGCTGCAGGACAACATGATCGAGCAGATCGGCACTGGAGTTCAAGAGTTAGGTCAGCAGGCGCGAATGCTGAACGAAGAGCTCCAGCAGCAAGCAATTATGATCGATGGACTGAGCGAACGCATCGACACGACACAAGCACACGGTCAGATGTTCATGCCGCGCGAACGCGCTGTCTGTTATTGTTTTAGCGACGCTGACCTCACTTGATTGCGACTATTTGCAGTGGAAAGCGTCAACAGGAAGATGAAAAAGACGTTGGAGAAAGTTGGTCGCGGCGCAGACAAGTGCATGATGGACATGATCTGCCTCATTCTGCTGCTCGGGATCTTGGCCGTGGTCTACAACATGTTTATCAAGAAGGACTCCACCAGTACAAGCACCACCACAACATGAACAGACCTCTCAGAACGAGCCGCGCTCACAAGCCAAGCTGCTGAACCTGAACCGGCAGACGACCCCCGCCATCCCCTTCACTCTATACGTTTATCTTTTGCTGCAGTAGCTCAGACCGAGTATTCAGACTCCACAAGGAACAGGAAGTACGCACCTATATACCTCAATCCCCTCATTGCCTGGAGTTCATATTTGCGTTTATTCGTCGGCTGCTCCACTCCGAACTCGTTGCATGAGTGACGCGTCTCAAGTAAAGCGTGTGCATCCAGCACGATTGCTGGGCCGTCACGACCTGATCATTGAAAGCAAGCTGCCCCGGAACTTTGAACTCCACGCTGCGGCTGTCCAGCGTCCGATCGAGGTGATTATCTTCTCGCCTGGTGCGGAGATCTACTGCGGTCCATAAATCGATCGTGGAGGGGGTCCGCCCATACCTCCCGGTCCAGGCGGCCCTCTCATTCCTCCGCCCATGCCCATGCCCATGCCCATTCCCATTCCCATACCCATTGCGCCCATCGGCGGAGGACCACGCGGCGGTCCTACACCAAACACAGCGTCAGTCAATCGACATTCAACCAGCTGGGCAGCAGCAGCAGCAGCATCTTACCTCGAATCATGGGTGGTCGCATGCCCGGAGGCGGCATCATTCCCCGCGGGGGTCCGCCACGGGGTGGATATCCTCCCGGCATCCCGTTTGGAGGTCCATTGGGTCGCGGGGGCAGCGAACCGGCAGGTGCAGGTCCGCGCAGCCACTCACCAGCTAGCACAAGGCAAAAGAGAAGGTTAGATACTGCAATAATAGACTATCGCGGGGTGTTGCAGCGCTGCGTACGGTTCATGACGACGCCCTGGCCGGCCAGGAACTGCTCGTAGTAGAGCTTGACGTTCTCGCGGTGCTTCCAGCCGCGGTTGTGCTGCTTGCGGCCGGCTTGCTGAAGAGACATCGAGAACAAGTAGAGAGAGGCGGCACAGTAGCGTTAGATGCAGCGCTGGGCGGGGGTTACTGCACGCAAGGATGACCGCAACGCACCGAGTCATGCGTGAGGTAGGTGTCGCAGTAGTCGCAATAGTAGCGCGGCATGGTGGCTCGCTTGGACGCGAAATGGTGAATGTTGTGTACGATTCGTGTGGCACCATTAAAGTTGTGTATAACACACGAAGTTGAATGCCCCACAAAAAGTTTTTTTAGCAACACGCAGATTTTGATGGGCGGGGCGACGTACCGTCATAAAAGCTTTACTGGGCGTTGGGAGGGATGACCCCTCCCGATACCGCCGATGAGTGGCTCCAGTTCAACTCTGCCCATCCTCCTTTTAGTCAATCATAGCAAGGGCAGGGCGTGGCAACTGGTGGCTGGCTGCCTGCAGCGCTCGGGGCCTCACAAGCAAGATTTCCCTGCTCCGCCGAGTCGCCGTCGCTCTCACTCAGCGCGCGTCAGTCCCCGCCAGCAGAAAGCTCTTCCAGCGCCGCAACCTACTTCACGCAGCCATGTCGACCGAGAAGCAGTGGTTCAGCGAGACGGAGGCCATGTGGCCCGGCCAGAAGTTCTCGCTCGAGATGGAGGAGGTGCTGTTCCAGGGCAAGTCGGACTTCCAGGATGTGCTCGTGTTCAAGTCGGCCACGTACGGCAACGTGCTGGTGCTGGACGGCGTGATCCAGCTCACGGAGCGCGACGAGTTCGCGTACCAGGAGATGATCACGCACCTGCCCATGTTCGCGCACAAGCAGCCCAAGCGCGTGCTCATCGTGGGCGGCGGCGACGGTGGCGTGCTGCGCGAGGTGACCAAGCACGCCTGCGTCGAGCAGGTGGTCATGTGCGAGATCGACTCGATGGTGTGCGACGTGTCCAAGAAGTTCTTCAAGGACACGGTGGCCACGGCCTTCGACGACCCGCGCGTGACGCTTCTGCACGCCGACGCCGCCGTCTACCTGCGCGAGAACACGGCCGACAAGTTCGACGTGGTCATCGTGGACTCGTCCGACCCGGTCGGACCCGCCGAGGTGCTGTACCGCGCCGAGTTCTACGAGAGCATGAAGAACGCGCTGTCGCCCGACGGCGTCATCTGCACGCAGGGTGAGTGCCTCTGGCTGCACCTGGACCTGATCGTGGACGTCATGCAGCGCTGCCAGGGCCTCTTCCCCACGGTCAACTACTCGTACACGACCATCCCGACGTACCCGTCGGGCCAGATCGGCTTCATCATGTGCTCGCTCGACCAGAGCGAGGGCGTGCTAGCCAAGCCCAAGCGCACGCCCGACGCCAAGATGCAGGATTCGCTGCGCTACTACAGCCCGCAGATCCACGAGGCCGCCTTCGTCCTGCCCGCCTTCGCCGAGCGCAAGATCGCGGCCGTGCGCAAGTGATGAGCTCTTCGCCACAGATTCCCTACCACTTCAACAACTGTGAATAAGAGCCTATGTTTTTAAACGTCTATCATGCCTGGCCTACACTATCAACTCTTATTAACGTGTGGCCACACTCGTGGGCGCTGCGATGCCGCTGGGCACGAACAGCGTGATCTTGTCCACCTTCCAGCAGAAGTCGGGCGTCTGCTCCTGGATGAGCTTCCAGATGTACGGCACGAAGAACTGCTCGGGGTCGGCCTCCTCCTCGTACCGATAGCTGGCGTCGTCGTAGTCCACGGACGCTTTCGACCGTGACGCGCCTCCCGTCCTAGAGCTGGCGCTGGAAGTCGCCAGAAGGCTAACGCATTCGTTGCGGATGATCTCCAGCACCGTGTCAGCGTCCAGTACGTCGTCGGGTGTCGTCTTCGCTTCGACAACTGCCTGGAATCGCGCCAGCGTGCTCCACACAGGGCCGTTGTTCACATGCGCGGCGAACTCGGAGTGTTGCTGCAGTCCTGCGAAAGTATCCGCGCGGTGCAGCAGAGAATAAATAAGTTGCGGGTTGCGCGGCAGCAGCTTCGCCTTCAAGCAGGACGACACCACACCCAGCAGCAGGCGGATGAACTCGACGTAGGCCGAGCGCTTCTGAGCCAGCACCTCGTTCTCCTCCTTGTCCGTGCTCTTCAACCGCTTCATCTGCGCCACCAGCTTTGCTTCATTTTTGGCGAGCATATCGATGAGTCCCACGATTCCTTGCGCCGCGTACATGTGCAGGTTTTCGGCTGAGCGCGCGAGGTTGGACAGAGCCGCAAACGCGTTCAGGTGGATGAAGCTGTCCTGGAAATGAGTGATGTTGCGGAAAATGAGCCGCGTGAAGATGACCATCATGAGACTGCCCAGCGAGACGTCCAGCATGTAGTGTTCCTGGTACCACGACACGTTGGGCACCACCAGCTGAGTGTGCGCAGTACGAACGAACTCTGGGTCCTGTGTGAACGTGAGCAGCACGATCATCAGCATGTACAGTCGACTAGGCTCTACAGACCGCGCATGGTACAACGTTTCCAGCAAAGGCAGCAATAACCGCTCCATATCGGCGTTGCCCACGGCAGCATCGAGCATCATCGGGTTCGAATACAGCAGCGTGTACAGCATGAGATGACTCGCCTCGTATGGTGCGTGGCGGCCAACGACTTCAAACAAGTCCGAGTACATAAGCTCCAACTTCTCTGCACTGGAGCTCGCGGTTGTGTCACCCTGTCGCATCAAGTGAGCTCGAGGATCTTCAATTTCTGTGCTCTGGTCGTCTGCGTCAGCTCCATCAGCAACGCCACACAACGCTCCTCGGAACGGATTACTGGCCGCCGGTGAATCACTGTCTCGACAACTTTGTAGCAGAACGAGTAGTAGCAGAACGCTTCGATCGGCGAGCGGACTAGCAGAATCCTCGCGAGTAGTAAAATACCGGATGAAGCTCCACGGGAATCGGAAGATTGATGCTAGTGGTAAATGAATGGCACACACAAAGATGGTAAGACGGGGTCTCGTTCGTAGATAGCGGCCAAACGGACTCACCTGCAATGGAGCCGACACCTTCAAGAGTGAAATAGGAGAACTGCTCCTGCTCATACGCCTGATCGGAGATCCCTGACATCGCAATGAGCGACATTTCACGAGCCTTCCGTAGTGCCACCACTGCAGTGTTCGAAGTGGCATTTGATCCTGTGGCCTGGAGTTGTTCAATGCAATTCTGCAGTAGGCGACGCACCAAGCCTGGAGCCCAATGCGATTTCTTGCCATCAGGCAAGGCAGCAGACATCAGCATATAAAGAAATGGATTGTGGGCTCGTAGATCACCAGCTTGCTTGGAATGGTCTCGCGGGTACGCCACTGGCGACAGAAGAACCAGCACCGTGTTCACAACTTCCACATGCAAGTCGTGCGTCTTCTCGCTGCATGAACATAACAACACAAATGAGTGCAACCGTCAGAAGTCACCCTAATGATAACTGGGGCATGGTCGGGAAGCTGTACGTACTGGGGTGGGAACTCAATGAGAACCGTAAGAAGTGCATCCAAGAACCGAATTGCTAGGTCGTCCGAGGAATCTTCTGGCGCGAACCCATCATCACTCTTTTCAGTAACTTCATCCATCTGGATCGACAAGCTATCTGTTCATCGAAAACGGAGAAAGTCAATCAGAAGTAGCCAACACCAACAATTCGACACACCTACGCCTCGTCGTAGCATTAGCACTGTTGCTCGAAACTCCAGCATACTCCGTCGTTGGCTGGTGATTAAAGTGCGCCAGCAACGAGCACTCATCGGTCCTCTCGACGAAGCGCATTGCAAACTGGCGCACCAAGAACAACGCGTTCACAGCTCGGTGCACGTGCGTGTCCACAGTCTGCGGCTTGCCATCCACCGGGTCAGGCGCCACTGCACCCGGTGCGGACGCTGCCAGCTCGCTGTTTGTCATCTTGGCCACCTTGCAGCTGAACGGCAGCGTGTGGATCACGTAGCGCAGCAGCACGCGGAAGTTCCCCGACCGGAGACTGTTCTGAGCTGCAAATGTACACAACCAGCCCCGCAGTCAGCACCTCGTTGTTGCAATACTATTGCAGCACCAATGCAGCACCTGCACTTACCCAGAGTCTCTCCGTACTCGCGCGTCAGCAGCTCTACCTGCGCCTGCGACAGTTGCGGCAGCGGCTTGGAGCCCGCCAGCACCGCATGGTACGCCGCGTCCCCGCTAGGCACCGGCGTCTCGCCGACGATCTTCTCGAAGGCCGCTCTCTCCTGCGCAGAAGCGAAGATCTGCTCCACTGCGGCGGAGCCAGCGGCAGCGGCAGGCGACGAACTCGACGCTCCCATGGCGAGCGTTGCAACAGCGGAGACTGAAGAAGGAATGACGTACCAAACCGTTATTTCCGGAGATATTTTCGGATTCGATGTCCATTGGATGAAAAAGGGGATGGATACATTCTGTAGCCATGCGCACTTCAACGTGCTGCTGCTCTACTGCTGCTGGATGTGGAACTCGCAGAGCAGAGGGAGGTGGTCGGACGGAGAGATGGTGCTGGGTAGAGCGACCTCCTTGCTGGCGTCTTCGAATGACATGATCTCCATGAGCGCTGCCGGCCGGATCCTGAGAGTTTGGTTGGGAAGAAAAATTAGTGAGGTGGAGGGAGGGCACGTCATGCAATCCGGCGACGTACCTGGGGGAGCGGTAGAAGATGTAGTCCAGTGTGCCAACGAAGCGCGGCACCAGCTTACCATTATCCGTTTTAGCGTCGCCGTTGACGTTCGTGAAGGGGGGCTCGCCGTCTGGGCCGTATTGGGCGTAGGCGCTGTTGAAGCCGTTGCTGTTCGTGATGAAGCTGCAGACCTTACTGTCTGGCAGCGAGTTGAAGTCGCCCGAAAAGATGGTCGGAATGGAGGCATCCAGCGTGCGTGTAAACTCCTCGATCGTGCGCAACATTCGGCGCGACTGTAGCAGCTTCACGTCTTCTTGCATCGGGTCCCAGAACAAGTGCGTCGTCGCGACCACGAAATCCAGCGGTGAATCGACGTGCTCGAAGTGGACGATTGCACCGACGCTTCCCCTCTCGGAGGCCCTCGAAAGCAACTCGTGGTCGATGTCTGTGTGGAGATGAACATTAATTATTATTGCCGATAGCGCTGTAGTCGGTATTGGTGCAAATACGATATGAACCCACCAGATTCGTCTCCGTTAGGCAAGTCCAGGCTGACGTGCGTTGATTCCTTCACCTTCAGCTTCTTCGCATTCCAAAACACCGCTACACCATCCGGCTTGGTGCTCGTTTTCTTTACAAAGAGGCTACACACCGAGGCGAAAACAATGAAGAAAAGAGTAAATCAGCGTTCAATAATTGTTTCCCCGATGCAAAAACAGCAGTCTTACCCATCGTATCCGAGCTTCTTCATCGAACCAGCCCAAAACTCGTCGTAGTTGTCAACTTCCTGCTCTCAAGTCAATTATCAACTGCAACCATTAGTGCGAACATAGCAATATGGTAGGGAAAGCAACGCACTATGAACCACAGTGTCATACCTGCAGACAGATGACATCAGGCGAGACTGGAAGACTCGAGGCGAAGACAGCTTCCTGTCCAAACCAGCATCACACGCGTCAACAACAACTCGCAGACAACACGACTCAAATGAACTGGCACGCACCAAGTTCTTGGACCTGTTCTTCCACCGCAGCTCGCTGGACTTGCAATACGGGAAGAAGGAAGAGCGCACGTAGCACTGGGCCAGCACGTTATACGTCATGACCAGAAGCTTCTGTGAGGTTCCAGTCGCTACAACCGGCACCAAAACATCCGCACATCACACGCAGACGTCAGCAATGCGACAAAGACCCGCATTTCGACCCGTAGAGCGCACGCACCGGCGCCAAGCCGCAGCGCGCGCATGCCCGGCGTCTTCATGGCTACAGTCGAGCAATAACTGAGCCCGAACCCCAGGTCGCGCCAATTGGCCAGAATGCAACATTTGACCAATCACACGCGGTTGCTCCGCCATTTAGTTTTCGACGAATGAAATAGCTCTATTTTGTATTACTGCTGTTTGAGTGGCTGAAAGCTGGCAGGGCGATTGAATGGCGAGCACGCTCTCGTCTGGGGCCTCCGACATTCCCGACCGCCGAGTAGTGCTGAAATCACAAAGGCTTCCTCAATTCAAAGGTAAGGGACGAGCTATTGCTGTCCCCGTGTGTGTGTGTGACGCCTGGCAATGGATGCGCATCATGGCGCGTGCTTGGAGGCGGAGACAGACACAGCGAGCAACGCGATGCGATGTGATGTGATGCAGCGCTCCAATCAGCAGCAGGCGCAGCCGCAGCCGCAGCGCAGCACACGCAGGACAAGGGCAGGGAACAGGGATACAGGACAAACAGGAGCCTAATAGTGCGTTATTGCTGCTGCTTGTAGATGGTGCAGGTTACTCCCGTCATCCGCCCGAAGATCGTCAAGAAGAAGGTGACGAAGTTCAAACGTCACCAGTCCAACCGCTTCAAGCGCGTTCCGGAGTCATGGCGTCGCCCGAAGGGTATTGACGGCCGTGTGCGCCGCAAATTCAAGGGCGCCATTAAGATGCCCAACGTCGGCTACGGCTCCAACAAGAAGACCCGCCACCTGCTGCCCAACGGCTTCCTTAAGTTCGTGGTCAACAACGTGGCCGAGCTCGAGGTGCTGCTCATGCACAACCGCAAGTACTGCGCCGAGATCGCCCACAACGTGTCGGGCCGCAAGCGCCGCGAGATCATCGAGCGCGCCGAGCAGCTCAACGTGCGCGTGACCAACCCCAACGCCCGCGTGCGTGCTGAGGAGAACGAGTAAGCGTTCTGCTCGACGAGCGACCGACTACAGGAGTGACGACTCGACGCACGAGAGACGCCCGCGCGTCTTGGTGTTGAGGCGGAGCTTTACGACGAGGACAGGAGCCAACTGTGAGAAAGCAAGGAAGCAGCTCCAGCTCCAGGCGATAATCAATAATGCACCGTTTGGCGCCCCGCTGGAATTGTGGACTAGCTCGAGTGTAGTGTCTTTTCGATTGCGTTTTACCTGCGTGTTGTGTCATGGCGGATCGTGCGTTTTGCGTGGGCTCCAGGCGGCGGACGTGAGGGGCCAGGGCGTGTACAGGAAGTGGTGCAGTTTGGCGCGTTGGGGTTGAGCGCTTGTGAATAAGGATCAGCCAAGTACGTGCCATCTGAAAGGCGCAACTTGACCTGCAGCTTGTCCCGGCGGTGCATCAAGTGTCGGAATGCAAATCGAACTGTAATGGATACGCTTGCAGTATCTTCATGTTGGACGCCTCACAGACACACAGGTATCTTCAGCCTAACGTTACCTCCTCGTGGTGTTGATACTAGAAACCTCGACTCACAGCCCCCAGAGCCTAAGCCACTTCAGACGATCGGCTCTTCGTCTTTGTCGTCACCTCCTTTTTGAAACACCACCTAAACACAGCAAGAAGTGAGCGAAGGCTGCGAGTGTACGACCGACAACAATAACAATGGAGTAAGCCCAGTCGGGCCCTTTTTCATCAGCATGTCCAGGATATCCGGTAGCCATTCTCCAGCAATGCTGTCGCGTCAGCCGCCAGCAAGTTAAGAGTACGAGGGCCCCAGAGATGGCACTGAGCCCGCATCGTATGGATTCGCTGTCTCTGCAGTACGTCGAGGCCGGACCGAATATCGCCGATCTCGCTCTCCAGAAACTGCAACCGCGTGGGGCGAGTAGATCCATATCTCCTAACGAGCTCCTTGACCTGATCGTTCTCCTCATCAAGCTCCTTCAGATCCTGATTCTGCTGTACGAACGACGCGAGAAAGAAAGCCCCAAGTGCTCTGGTGAGCACGACAACGTATTGCCCCAAAGTTTCATCTGCTCGCTGCTTGTACTGTCCAGCAGCAACCGTCTGTAGCAGATCAATAACAGCAAGTCAGTCAAGGTGGAGCTACTGTAGCATTCTACGATCAAGATTGCTTACCTTCTCCAAGTCTGATCGCACCGCCAGCGCTAGGTTGAACAGCTCCGAGACTTTCTTCGCCAGCTCGTATTCATGCTCGGCTTGAGCCATTTCTTCCTTACAGGCTTGCTCGACAGTCTTGGCTGTCCTCAATACGTCGCTCGCTCGGTTCACAGCACTTTGGTTCTCGCGCGAAGCCGACTTCAAGAAGGCCTCCGTTTTCTCTCGAACACTTACCATCATCTCTTCCATGTTCAGTGTGGCTTGAGTCGCAGCAGCCCGACACTCGTCACATTCTTGCTGCACTGAGAGAGAATTTCAGCTAGCTGTTGAGTCTGGTCTTGATGCCGTCGATGGGCCACACTTTGCCGACGGGCCTCACTCACTGGAGCTTTCAGCAGCAAACCAATATTTGCCGAGACAGCTTCGTTGCAACTCTCGATGAGATTCAGACAAGCATCCGCCGTCATCTGCTGAGGCTTCAGTCCTTCCGCAGTCTTGTCACGCTGCATAGCTGCTGCTTCGACTCGCTTGTGAAGAATCTCCAGGTGCACCGCCGCGTTGGTCTACAAACAAGTAATGGGGCATTATTAGGGCTAATGCTTTCAGCGCGAGCGAGGCTGTTCGTACCATATCTGGGTCTTCAGTGTTAGTCTTGTCGCCTCCCGCAGCACACATGCATTTACTCGCATAGAGAGGAAGCCGTTGCTGTGAGGTTCATCCTGGCCAAAGGATCGAAATCTAAAGTATCTAGGATGATCGTGGCCATGGAAGGCTCCAGCGCTCCGATACTCTGGTTCATCCGATTACATAGCTCCTGGAAGGTTAGTTCTTCCTCCTCTGCATCTTCGTCTGAAGCCTCCGAGTGGTTGTCTGCTTCCTCTTCGGGCTCGTCGTCATCCGAATCCACGCTTATTTTGACCTTTATGCGCTTTGGCGCCTCGATAGCAGCCACGGCACGCTTCTGTTTGAGCCCCTCGTAAGCTTGCAGGCGCCTCTCAAAGTTGACTTCTCGCTGTATCCATCAACAATAGACAACCAACACACCTTAAACAATGTCTACTTCATTCAGCTCATCCTGCAAGGTCGTAGCAGAATTTGGTCCGCTGCGGGCTCGTCTTGTTGTTGTTGTGGATGACGATGACACAGCAGCGACGGCCAACAGGTCCCATGACGTCTGTCCTCGGCATCGCAATTCTATCGAGATGTTCCATGGTATCACCACTGCACGGCTCGTCATCGTCGTCGTCATCCATTCTGTCCCTGTAGTAGCTTTCGCAGATGTCCCCTGCCAAGCATTGCTTGGCAAGCAAGCGACAGCGTGAGCATGGCAGCTTTCGCTACAACCCCCTCCCTCCTATCACGCGCCTAATCCTCACCAACATTTAAGCTTGCGCGCCTAGCAGATGATCCCTCGTCGACTGAAGACACGACGAACTTGCCGTTCGACTCTCTCGCACTTGAAAGATCAGCGACGTCTCCGTCATTTGGACCAACAGGCACTGATAATGTTTGTGTGTGCACCTGCCGGAGACGAAAGCAGCCAGTGTCCCCTTACCGTGCGCTGGTACTTGCGCATAGCTTCTCGACCGTCTCCCTCACTTCACTGGGAGCTTCGCGTGATTTGCGATCTTTTCAGAAACGTAGCGGATACCGTCGCTATGGTCCCATACTATCAGATTTTTGTGGGCTTTCAAGCTGAAGCTTTTCGCGGTTCATGATGATAGACGGGCGCAAATACATGTACTAGACTTGGCCTCTGAACTAAGCGTTGAGGTGCAAATATTAATATTAAGCCAGCGCGTCGGGCCTTATGCATGGTGTAAGCCTTGACTTTCAAGTCTACACCTAGATCAACTCCATTCTTTTTTCCTAGTGTTATCCCAATGCTAACATTGTGATACCGTAAAACTCGACTTGTATCCCACAAGCACTTATAGTTACTGCACGAGCCGCCGAAATCGGGAACTCGGACTAATACGTGGAAGATGTCATCAGTAGCACTTAGAGTCGTTGACATTATAGGGCCAACAGCGCAGCGAATCGCTGCGTTTGAAAGACTGCAGCAAAAAACATGCGCGCACAAACTTTATGATTGCGACATGGTGCAATCATTTCCATTCAAAACCTACGCAATCGCATCCACATCCTCTTCGCTAGTCTCTTGGTGTCGGGTGTCAAGTGTCTGGGGCTCTGGCAGCGGCATTCCGAGCTTGGCGAGATAGACATGCGTCCCTGCTCGCTGCTGCTGCGCGCCGCCCGCCCCGGCGCCGGCGGCGTCTCGCTATCTGCATCGACGTCGCTGCGCTCTGCGGGTCTGGGCGGCTTGCGCTGCATCTCCAAGCGCGCGGCGGAGGAGGCGCGGCGCGAGTCCATCAAGATGCGCAACCGCCGCGCCGTCATGTACCTAGCGGGCACGGCCATCGCCTGGGTCGGCATCTCGTACGCCGCCGTGCCGCTGTACAAGATCTTCTGCCAGATGACGGGCTTCGGAGGCACCACGCAGCGCGTTGAGGAGTTCGTGGCCGACAAGCTCACGCCGAGGGAGGACGCCAAGCCCATCCGCATCACGTTCGACGGCGGCGTGAGTGCCAACATGCCGTGGGTCTTCCGGCCGCAGCAGCGCGACCTGCTATTGGTGCCCGGTGAGACGGCGCTGGCCTTCTACACGGCCAAGAACAAGACGGACAAGGCCATCACAGGTGTGGCCACGTACAACGTGTACCCGCCGTCGGCTGGCGTGTACTTCAACAAGATCCAGTGCTTCTGCTTCGAGGAGCAGCGTCTCAAGGCCAAGGAGGAGATCGACATGCCCGTCTTCTTCTTCATTGACCCGGAGATCTGCGACGACCCGTCCATGAGCGGCGTGCACAACATCACGCTGTCCTACACGTTCTTCAAGACCGACGACGTGAGCGAAGACGAAGTGGACGACGAGGACTAATGTGCCCGGGCTAAGAGAGGGCATACAGACGATTGAAGGGGAAGTGGAGTTGCAAGAATTGGACGAGTTACTAGGTATGAGGCATCGCCGAGCATGAACACGGAACGCCTGCGATTTAGACGATGAGAACGAGTGCAGTTTGATTGTTGCTTTTGGTGTCGATCTCATTGTCTTGGCCGTGTCATTGCGGACGGCTGGTTACCTCACGCTGCGCGTTCTGGTGGTCGGTCATGTTGCTCGTCTACAGCTTTTTGCTCCACGTCACAGATTTCTTTCCCATTGGTCAAAAACCTATCACCTTTCAAACGTCGTTTTGTCCAATCCTCTGCCGCTTCCCCCGCCTGCTTTTTCGCGCGAAGCAGCATACAAAAGAGAAGTTAAAGGACGCATAACCTACAGGAAGTACGGCAGCAGCAAGCATGGCCAGCAAGGACGAGCACAACGACGACGAGATCCGCGAGCAGGACCGCTTCCTGCCGACGGCCAACATCTCGCGGATCATGAAGGTGTCGCTGCCGTCCACGGCCAAGATCGCCAAGGACGGCAAGGAGACGGTGCAGGAGTGCGTGAGCGAGTTCATCTCGTTCATCACGAGCGAAGCCAGCGACAAGTGCCAGCAGGAGAAGCGCAAGACCATCAACGGCGACGACATCATCTGGGCCATGAGCACGCTGGGCTTCGACAGCTACGTGGAGCCGCTCAAGCTCTACCTGCAGAAGTACCGCGAGTCGGTCAAGGTGGAGAAGAACGACAAGAAGGACAACGTCGGCTCCTTCGGGGCGTCCTCTTAGGGGCGCGCACACACAGACACTGAGCGAGTGAGTGAGTGGGTGGGTGGGTGCCGTCGGACCCGGCAGGATGAAGCAGTAAATACACAGAGAAAAAAACACACACGCACAGAGAGAGAGGGGAATTGTGTCGGTTGAGTGGAGAGGACTGACTAACGACTGCTGCTGTGATTCGTTCGAGCTTCTTGCAGGAGCTGCAGCATCTTGAGCTTCTTCTTCCTGCTGGCGGCCTGGAGGCACTCGACGACGCTGTCCCCGTAGTTATCGCGGATGCGAGGCTCGGCGCCCGAGGACAGGAGCAGCTCGACGCACGAGACGGATTCACGCACCACGGCGACGTGCAGAGGTGTCCAGCCGTTGATCTGCAGCGGAGAGCAGGGCATCGGGTAAGCGTCAGAGTGATGAAATGGAGACTTGACGAGGTGTTACCTGGTCGATGGCGTTGACTTCGGCACCTTGCTGGAGAAGGAGCTGCAGGATGTCGCTGTGGTCCTGAGAAGCAGCCCAGTGAAGTCCACTCCAGCCGTGCTATGAAAGCAACAGGGGACGAGTGTGAGCGAGATGGATGAAGAAAAAAAAAACAGTTCGCTCACGCTGCACGCACCTGATCCGCGATGTTAGCGTCGACGACGCCGTCATCTAGCAAGTCTCGGACTTGATACTTGTCGGCCCGGTACACAGCTCGAAGGAACTCCTTGCTTTCCTTCGACTCGCTCGGAGTTGTCCGCGGTGGTGGGTCGTAGTTCTCTTGCTCTTCAGCTGGGTCGTTTGGTTCGTGCTGCTTCGTGGTGATTTTCTTCTTGGGGGTGCTGTCTTCTTCGTCTTCAAAGCTCGAGTAGCCATCGTCCTCATCGTTCTCCTTCTCAACCTCTTTGTGCTTCGAACTCTCCTCCAACGCAACTTCAGACTTCAGCACTTCTGCCGCTTGTTGCTCCTCCAGGTGCAGCTCCGCCGCCGCTTGCTTGATGGTCTGTCCGCGAACTTCCTGACGCTCCACCTTCACCTCCTTGGCCGCCGTCTCGAGCGCTGCCTGGATCCGTGACCGATCTTCTTTGTTGATCTCCTGCGCTAGCTGCTGTAGCGTCTGCTTCGGTGTCTCGACGTCTTGCTTGGCGACGTCCATCAGAGTCAACGACGGCTTCGTTAAAGCATTTGCTACGCTTTCAGCTTTGGCAACGTCAACAAGGGACAAGGAGGTGCGAGAACTTTCAGCATCCTCAGCGTTCATCGCCTTGGCAACATCCAGCAGGGACGGCATGGACGCCTCTGTCTCGCACACGAACACGGAACACCACAGCGCGATAAATGAACTACGCGTGCATTACTCATTACTTACACACTCCACTCCATCCACCCCACTCGGAGTCGTTACGCATGCTGGGATGGTGCTCCCTCCACCAAGCGCGACTTGCAGCTATCTCTGCCAACCCGGACCCGAGGAGCTCGATTGCGACCGTACCCGCTTCTTGGCCGGCCCGGGCGATGCTGACCGACTGATAGGACGACCTCGAGCTGCTAGTCTTGCCGCCGCCCTCGCTGCGGAGGCTGCAGTTCCAGCTGTTGCAGTCGACGCACTACCGAGACTTGGCCGCTTGACCGTCTTCGTTGGTTGCGACTGGCTTGAAGCGTTCGAGGCTGGGGACACGGAAGGCGGCGTGTTGGCTATCGAGTGCACGCCGATGTTCTCCTTCTCCTTGAGCATCGCCCGCAACTTCTCCAGAGAACGCTGCAGCTTAAACTTCTCGTCCGTCAACTGCCGCACCTGATCCAGAAGGCGGTTGTTCTCCTCCTTGACCTTCACGTGGTGCTGAATCTTCTGTCGGCTGTTGTGGTGGCCGACAAGCTTCTCGTTCTCTTTCGACACCGTCTCCAGCTTCTTGGTCAGAGCTTGAATCTCCCGCTGCAGCTTCACCTTCTCCGTCAGGAACTTGCGCTTCACCTGCCCAAGCACATCTTGAGACACCGCCTTCGCCTTCGCCTCCTTCTGCGCCACCTCCGCCGCTGCCTTCAGTTCCGCCAATGCCTCGCGATCAGACTTCAGCTGCTTCTCGGCAGCGTCAACTTCGCTTCGTCTTCGAGCGAGCTCCTCTTCTTGCTCCTTGAGCTCGGACACTGCCTTCTCCTTGAGACTCGCATTCTCCGCCACAACCGATTTGTGCTTAACCTCGAGCTCGTCCACCGCAGCCTGAAGCTCCTTGACCTTCGCATTGCTGTCATCCTCAGCTGACCGTGCGAGGCGTTTTTCCACCTCAGCTAAAGCTTGCTTCGTCGTCTGCAGCTCCGAATCCTTCTCCTTGATGGACGAGCTGAGCTGCGTAATCTCCTGCATCAGCTGTTCAGTCTGCTGGGCCAAGATTTCCTCCCCTTCCTCCAGTTTCTGCTCAAGAGAGCGCTTTTCAGTCAAAAACGCTTCCTCAGCCTTCTCGAACACAGCGACCTTCTCGGCAACAAGTTGCTCCAATGCCTGGACCCGACCGTGTGCAGCCTCCAAGTCAGCTTTATATTCGCGGGCCTTCTCATCCCACGCAGCTTCATCGCTCTGCAAACGCGCCTTCAGTGAGTTAATGATTTCATCTCGCTCGGAAACAACACCCGACTTTTCGGCAAGCTCTACTTCCTGCTTCGAGACAAGGCTCTGCTTCTCTGCCAGCTTCTGCTCGATGTCGCCCAACGCCTTTTGCAGCTCTGCAACGGTACTGGTCAGGTCATCCTGTGCTGCAATGGAGTCAGCTCTGGTGGACTCGAGAACACGGACTTGGTCATCCCGGTCGGTGATGCAATCCTTCAGTTCTTGCAAGCGTTTATCCTGCTCCTCAGCCTCTGCCTTGAGCGACTTGTTCTCCTGCTCCAATCCACATTTCGCAGCTGACAGGGACTCCTTCTCGAGGGTAAGCTCCTCGACACGCTTCTCGAGAGTGAGAATGGATTCCTGCGAGCTTTGCATCAGCGTGGTCTTCTCGTCCTGCCATTCCTGTCGAGCTTCAGAAAGTTTCAGCTCCATCTCGTGCTTGGATTCTTGTTCAATCTTCAAAGACTCGGCCAACTCCAGCCGATCAAACTCAAGCTTCCGCACTTCATCCCGCAGCGTGGATTGAATTCCCTTGTACATATCGACCTCCTCTCGCGTGTGGGCAACCGTTTCTTGGGCTTCACGAATTTCATTAGCGGACTTTTCAAGCTTGCTCGACATCTCCTCTGCGGCATCCTTGGTTGCAGCAAGCTCCTGGACTAACTCTTCAATCTTCCTGGCGCTAGAAGACAGCTTCTCCTGAGTTTGGGTATGCGCGAGTGAAGCTCGTCGTTTATCCTCCTGCACCGATACGAGCTCCTTGCGAAGCTCTGTAACCTCACATGAATAGACAGAGTTTTGCTGTTGCAGTTCGTCGACTCGCTGCGTGAAGCTCGAGATGCGGTCTTCCGACTCCGACAGCTGAATTTGTTGCTGCTCGCATTTCTTCTGCAAGTCAGCAGTCTGACCATCAAGCTCGTTCGTCTTCAGCGATAGCTGCTCCGCCCTCTCCGACAATTTCTGGATCTCGCTCGCCATTTCGTGTTTCTCCGCTTGAAGGCGAGAAACTTGCTCAGCTGCAGAAGAGCGCTCTGCCTCGACTTGATGCTTATCTTCCGTCAGCTTCGAAAGATCAGCCCGAGTTTGGGATAGTTTCGCCTGGAGCTCTTCCAACGCGTGTTTAGACTCACATTCTTGGTCATCAAATTGGCGCCGAAGTTCGGCAAGAGATGCTTCCTTCTCTTCCAGATGTACCTGATGGAGACGGCTAGCTTTTTCAGCCTTGGATCGGTAGTCGTCAAGTTCTGCACGAAGCTGTTGATACTGCTCGTCTTTGACACGAAGTTTGGTCTCAAATTCCCCCGTCAACGTTTGCTTCTCCTCTTGGGTTTGCTGCTTCAAAGCACTGATCGCTCCAGCGTGTTTTTGAGCGGTAGCATCCGCTTCCTCTTCCATCTGTAGAATGGACTTGTTCGAGTCCTCGAGCTTCTGCTCCAGGATCAGCTTTTCTTCCGTCACGGCGGCCTCGGAGCGTTTAAGCTGATCGATTGTATTGTCACGGTCCGAGATTTCCGTTCGCATCTGAGAAGATTGAACCGCAGCTTCCTTCAGCCCCTCTCGAGCTTCACTAAGCTCCGATGCGAACCTTCGACTTGCTTCTTCAACTCGAACCATATCCGATTTCAGCTGGGCAAGTGCCATTTCTGCTTCTTGGAGTTGGTGCTCTCGCTGTTGAAGATCTGCAGTGACTGCAGTGAGCTCATGCTGCAAGTGCTTCTTAGAGTCTTCAAGGTTGCGGTTTGTAGTTGCTGTATCAGCCAATGCAGCCTCGAACTCCAGACGAACAGCCTCACGTGATCGCTCAACTTGTACCTCCAACTTCTCCACCTTGACTTTCTCCTGAACAAGCGCATCCCGAGTCACGGAGTGGGCTTCCTCAGAGTGCTGTAGAGCTTCTTTCGAGTCTACCAATTGTCTTTCGAGATCACGCAGCTGAACAGACCAAGAAGACTCACGTTCCCTGATCTGTTGAAGCTCTAAAGCCACCTCAGCGGCCTTCTCCTCCAGACAGACGCTTGTGGTTGCGACTGCGTCCAATTTCGCCTGGTATTCACTCGCTTGTTGCTTCAGCGCTTCTTCCAGTCGGGCGGAGAAATCTGCACCTACAGCTTCTTCCGCCGAGGAATCCGTCATGCTTTCGTCCTTATCAGATTGGTTTTCAAGCAGGCGGTCTTGCAAGTCGTGCTTGTCGCGCAGGACGAACGCGAGCTGCTTCGTCAGCGCTAGAACCATCATGTTCAGGTTTTCCACCTCACTATTCAGCTTTCCTGCGACACCGGCATCTTCAATTCCACCGCGCTGCAGCTCGTCCTGGAGCTCAACAAAGCGCTCTTCCATCTCTTCGTACTTCATCCGCCACTCGATAGCATCGGCTGAAGGCTGGTACTCCTGCGCCCCTGGCCCACCAACTCTTCTCAGTCGAAGCATCATTCGTAAATGGGCAGTATGCTGCTTGAGTTCTTCGCACAACGCCTGGAAGTTCCCATTCTGAAGCTGCAGATACTCGCATGAGCGCTGAAGCCTGTCGCTCTTCTCGGCGGTCGTCGCAAACGATTCCTCCAGCTCGCGAAAACGGCTGTCAATGGCAGGGTCGCATGGTCCAACCGCGGGGGTAGCCGAGTCTTGACTCGACGTGACCTCGGACGGCGTTGTTCCTTGTACGAGTACATTCGATCCGGGGATATTGCGAGCGATCTCGAGGTGAGCCTGCTGCAGTTGGCGCCGAAGTCGCTGGATCTCTTCTTGCAAGAAGAGCGCACTCCCGACTGAGTCTTCATTGACGACTGCGCGGTTCTGAATCATCTTGGCTCGCTGTGCAAACTTGAGGGTGGAGAGCGTCTCGAAGGCGGAGTCTTCAGCTGGGGAGATGGTGGCAACCATGAACGTCTTGGAGTTGCCACCCAACGAGTCCCTCAGCAGGAACGTCAGCTTGGAGTCGCGGTAGTGCACGTGGCGGTGCTTGCCCACAGACTGCTCCGAGAGCCCCATGATGACATTGCCCAGAGCAGAGAGCGACTTGTTGATGCTTCCAGCTTCCTTCAACCGCTCGCCTGCTGCGTCTGTGCTTCGCTGTCGCTCGGATCCTGCCAAATCCACCAGGTTGAAGCGAGACGTGCGGATCTTGGTGCCTTCTGCGGACGTCTCCTTGGACTGCAGCTGCAGGATGAAGACGCTGTGCGATCGACTGCTCTCTCTGTTCATGGACGTCTGTCCGACGCGTCGGTTCTGGGCCCCGACCGTCATGAGCTCCGCCGCCTTCTTGGAGCTGGTGACCACGCTCTCGATGAGCCCTTCGACGTGGACGCCCTTGCGCCCGTTCTCTCGGAGCTGCAGCCCCGCCGCGTCCTTGGCGCTGCCTCCGTCCAGCAGGTCGTACACGCGCTCGTTGTAGATCTCGAGGAACGAGCACGCGAACGTGTGCTGCACGTTCGTGCCAGTGGCCTCCTTGGCCACGACGTTGTCGAACAGGTAGTCGAACACGCGCGGCACGAGGCCGCGCAGCGCCAGCTGCTCCTGCGTCAGGTGCTGCGCCTCCGTGTCGATGACGTCGTCGGGCCCCTGCATGGTGAAGGTCTTGCCCGAGCCCGTCTGTCCGTAGGCGAAGATGGTGCCGTTGTAGCCCTCGAGGCAGGCCTGCGTGATGGGCGCGCCCACGACCTGGAACACTTCCGTCTGCATCGCGCTCTCGGCGAACACGCGGTCGAACGTGAAGGTCTTGGCGGGCCCGTGCTTGCTGTGCAGGAAGAGCGTCTGCTGCGCCGCGTCCGAGGCCGGCACCGTCACGCACTTCTTGGCGAACGATGCGCCAGAAGCGGCGGCCGCGCTGCTGCGCGCCAGGAAGCCCAAAGAGCCGCCGAGCGCCGAGGCCTTCACGCCGCGCTCGCGCTCGTTGGGCGGCCGCACGCGGCAGAAGACCTTGACGCTGGCGTCCTCGTCCATTTGGTCCGCTGTGAGAATTGATGTGCCCTTTTGTTGCTTGGCGCCATTTTTTGAACGATATATCCCGTAAATTATCGTCCCATGTAACTTGTTCAGTATGGATCTAGGGACAGGGTAGAAAATATGTATGGGACGGTAAATACGGGACTAAGTAGCACAGAAAACCTGCATGGGACAGTTTTTCTGTGTGAACCCATGTAGTGACGCAAGCATCGTCGTCATGCATCCCATCGTTGCTGCCTGGCATCCCATCAAGGCGATCATGCTCGCGGCAAGTGCAAGGTAATCAAAGGATGAATGGAGGGACGAATAGCGGCCAGGAGAAAAGTCGTGCATTGTATTGACGGTTGCGAATTTGCAGCAGCTACTGTGCAGCGCTGCTGGAGATCAGCAGCCTCGGGAGCAACTTAGTGCTCCTCGTTCTCGCAGTGCTCCTTGTAGGCAGCCTCGTCCAGCAGGTCGTCCACGTCCGAGACGTCGTCCAGCTGCAACAATAACACGTCAGTCAGCAAAGGCTACTCCAAAGAATTGCTAGCTATGGCACGGCAACGCACCTCAAGCTTGATGAACCAGCCGCCGGTCATGGCTTCGTCGTTCACAAGGTTCGGGCTCTCGGCCAGGTCCTGCAGTAAGTAGCAAGGCACCAACAGTTAGAACTCTTCAACACCCCCACACAGTCGTAGCCGTAGCGTACCTCGTTCACGGCAGTGACGGTGCCGGAAGCGGGCGTGTACACGTCGCTGGCGGCCTTGACGGACTCGACGGCGCCGAACGCGTCACTTCACGAGTGAGATCCAAACGAAATGACACAAACACGAGGCGAGTTAGAAAATGATACGCAGCCCAGCGAGTCCACCGTGGCAGCACAGTACGTACCCCTTCTGGAACTTGTCGCCCACCGACGGCAGGTCCACGTACACGACGTCACCCAGCGAGTTCTGGGCGAAGTCGGTGATTCCGATGGTGCCCTCCTTGCCGTTGAGCGTCACGTACTCGTGCTGCGGCGTGTACTTGGTCGAGAAGAAGGACAGGCGCTGCGAGGCCGCGCGACGGGCCGCGGGGGTGGCCGACTGGAGAGTGCGAGCGCGGAAAGTCTGCGAGAGCACGCGGAGAGCCATGGCTTCAAGAGGAAGAGGACGAGTCGGGAGCTTCGGGCGCCTTCCAAACAAATGTCGAGTGAAGCTCGCCGTCGCTACCGGTAGGCTGGGATCTGCTTGCGGTAAACCGCCAAGTGGTGTGCGCCACACTAACCGATCTCTTGCACTCACTATGGTCGATACAAAAACCAAGCTCAAGGCTCGAAACATATGGGGTGTGCATCACTTTTGCGGCGCTGGTTGGCAGGCCACTGGTTCAAGCTGGTTCAAGTGCCATGTTGACCCGCTTCGCGCTGCGTCCTGCCGGGCGCTCGGCGCTCCGTAGCTGCTTCTGCCGCGGCCTCGCTGCTGCCTCCGGGCCGGATAATGCGTCGAACCGGCGCTGGACGGACGCACCAGCCCCCAGCAAAAAGCTCGTCAAGCGCAAGGTGGCGATCGTGAGCGGCTACATGGGCACGGGCTACCACGGCCTGCAGCTGAACGACAACGTGGAGACCATCGAGGACGAGATCCGCCGCGCCATCTTCAAGGCCGGCGCCATGCGCGAGTCCAACTTCGAGGACCTGGGCAAGATCGACTGGGCGCGCAGCAGTCGCACGGACAAGGGCGTGCACGCCAGCTGCATCGTGGTGCGTGCTGCTGCAATGACTAGCTTGCAATGCTGTTAGCCTAGGTGGGATGTATTCTAAGTCTGTTGTGGTTGCTGGTTGTTACTGCAGTTCTCCGGCAAGCTGCTCATTGACGAGGAGAACAAGGTGGACCCAATCTCGGGTCGCGTCAGAGGACTCACGGAGGCGTTGAACGCGTCGCTGCCCGAGAACATCCGCGTGTTCTCGTGCACGAGAGTGAACAAGCGCTTCTCGGCGCGCAAGAACTGCGTGCTGCGTGAGTACGAGTACTTCATGCCGCTTTCGTTCCTGAAGGACAGCATCATTGGCTCGGATGCAGCGGACTTTGACTCGGAGGAAGCGATCGCGGAGTTCTGCCGTGCGCTCCGTCGTTACGAGGGAGTGCACGACTTCCACAACTTCACGCGCTCGAGGTCGTATTTCTACAAGATGCAGGCGAAGCGGAAGCAGTGGAAGATGGAGAAGCAAAGGAATGTTGCCGAGGCCCAGGAGAGTGCTGACGACGTAGTCGAAGCAGAGGATGTTGACGATGATGACGCGGAGGAGGACTCTACTGCTGTTGACGACTACTCCGAGGAGTCCAGTCAGTTTGAAGATGAAGAGGGGCTGACTCGCAAGCTGTTGACTCGCCACCGCCGATCGATTTACTCTTGCTCTGGAAGCCTCGTACCGGATTTCTGCGGCGAACCACACTTGCGTGTCCACATCGTCGGCCAGGCTTTCCTGCTGAATCAGATTCGATGCATGGTTGGCGGCGCTCTGGCTGTGGCGACCAAGGGCATGTCCCGAGTTGCGTTCGATGCTGCTCTGTGTAAGTCCCCTTTGTTGCGGGTCTAGCGAATGTTTGACTCGGATGGTTACTAACTTTGCCTTTGACATGTTTGTGCAGTGACGAACCGTATTGTGCGCGTGCCGATCGCGCCAGCGGAGGGTCTGGTTCTCCTTAGCAGTTCCTTCGGAGGCAAGCTTCACACGGTCTCTCTGTACGAGGATCCCAACACGACACTTGCGAAGGAGCGCAAGGATCTGGTGCACCGGATCCTCTTGAACCGCCAGGAGGACGAGGAGATGACGAAGTTCCGCGAAGAGGTGATCTACAAGGAGGTTGTGAGTAGCTGGAACATGGAGGAGAAGATGGAGCGCTGGCGCGCCTACCTCGAGCGCTGCTACGAGTCGAACCAACGCCTGGACGAGGACGAGCTGTCGGGCGTGCTGTACGAGTTGGACCAAGCCAAGCTCGCCAGCAAGAGCAGGAACCAGTCGTACGTTGAGCAGAACCGCCTCGAGCTCACTGAGAAGGGGCGTCAAGGCGCGTTGCTGCCGAAGCAGTTCACCACCAAGCTCTGCGTTCGGTACAGCGTGGCCCCTGGCATCTTCACGTCCGACCTGCGTCGTGGTGTCACACGGGTAAGTCTTCCTGATGCAGGGAATACGTATGTGTTTCTTGAGTGGTTCTGACGGCGGTGCGTCTGTTGCGGTTGCTCTGCAGCACTTGAAGTCGGGCAAGATTCCGCTCAACGCGGACGAAGAGCAGATCATGGACTACATCGACAACTACGGACCGGAGACCCTCGCCAAGGAGGGACGCAAGCTGCGTCTCAGCATCCGGACGTAATAGCGTGCGTAGTAGAGAGCAATAGAGAGACACCGAGTTCGATTGACATGCTTCAACTTGCCGCTTATGCAGCCATCTCGCCACGCGGATCTTTACCACGATTGGCTACAACGGCCAGTAATGTTGGCCAATCATATGCGACCATGTCATTAGGTTCTCTCCCCTTGTCGCATTTACGGAGACGTCAGCAGGCAGCAAGAGGATCGACCCGGCGACACCTTCCTTCATCCCACAATGGTACGAGCGTCGCGAGTGCTTGCTCTCGATACCGCAGCTCCTATATCTAACGCTCCCACGGCTGCTGTACGACAGTTCGGCGGCGGCTTCGGTGGAGACGGAAACCCTTTCGGCGTGCAGTTCAACTTCGGGGGCGACTTCCCGCAGCGGTGCGTCCGACAGTCCACGAGATTAGCGAGCGTGACGACCGCCGAGTTCTCATTGTCGCTTCCTTTGGATGCTCTGCAGGTTCGACGAGCACTACCGTGTGTACCCGGTGTCGTTCTGCGACAAGGCGCACTTGGAGGATGGAGACAAGAGTGCGTTCCGTCGTACAGAGGCTGGAATATCTACGCGAAATTGACTCCCTGTATGTTGCTGGATTGTGTATATGCGTGCATAATAGTCCTGCTCCCGCCTTCTGCTCTCGAGACGCTGGGTACGTCGGCTCTTCGTCGGTGGGGTGAGTTACCAGAGAGTTGAGGTGCTGAAAGTTTGATTTTCTTTTACCAGCGCGTCTGCACATCGAGTACCCGATGCTGTTCAAGGTGACGAACGAGGGAGTGGAGCGCTCCTCGCACTGTGGTGTGCTGGAGTTCAGTGCTCCTGAGGGCAGCTGCTACATGCCGTACTGGGTAGGTCTTCCCTGCTGGTTTGTGTTGGTGGGAGGTTTGACGCTGTAGCTGAGTGTGTTGGTACAATGTGGTAGATGATGCAAAACCTTTTTGTGAAGGAGGGCGGGATTCTGAATATCCAGAACGTTTCGCTGCCAAAGGCGACGTTCGTGAAGCTCCGACCACAGTCGCAGGACTTCCTCGACATTTCCAACCCCCGCGCAGTGTATGTGTGCAAGCACTGTTGATATGTGGGGTGGTGTCGTTTTCTAACTGTTATTTCTGTGGCTGCATTCAGACTGGAGGGCTCGCTTCGAAAGTTCTCGTGTATGACTATTGGCGACACTATTTGCCTCAAGTACAACAACAAGAATTACATGTTGGATGTGCGCGAGGTGAAGCCTGCCCCCGCCGCGTGCATTATCGAGACGGACTGCGAAGTTGATTTCGAGCCTCCTGCCGACTATGTTCCGCCCGTGCCTCCGTCTGCAGCTGCAGCTGCTCCCCCCGCGGCCCCTTCGGAAATCCCCTACGGAGGTTTGTCGGGTGTTGTTCAATTGAAGCTTACCTGCTGAAATGCCGGAGCTAATATAATTTGTTTGTTATGCCACCGGAAGGTGTCCCGACAATGAAGACCGAAGATATCAAGCCGGCCCGCCTTGGTGGCGCTGGATTTGGTGGGCTGCGACTCAAGAAAAGTGGCGAGAAGAGCTCCTCAGACGCAGACGCACTTCGCGCCGCACGCCTGCGCAAGTACGAGGCGTTCCATGGTACTGGGCACTCTCTCAGTGGGAAGACGTCCACGTTCAGTGGTGCTACGTTGGGTGGTACTCGGCTCGGAGGAAGCAGCAACGGAGGCTATTCGCTCGGCGGAGGCAGCAGCGCTGCGAACGGCTCGACTACTGCCAGCAAACCAAGACACTCAGTGGGCCATCGTCTTAACGGTGAAGCAGTGACCATGGGCGGTGAAGAGAAGGAGGAAAAAGATGAAGAAACGAAGGAGAGCGAGGATTCCAAGGGTGTGGTCCCGTTCCAGGGTCAAGGCCGACGGCTACGGTAGATGTACGATCAACACTATGGCATGGCAAGTGGACCTCTGGCCAAGGAACCCTAAAACATACTGCTGAATAAATGCAACGTCCACGCATTTGCAGCCTGTCCGAGCATCTACTTAATCCGCGTCTCTCACTACTGCTGAAGTTAAGCACTGTTGTTGCATCGATAATTGCTACTGGAAGTATCGTTCATGTGAATGATCACAATGCCTTGAGTATCAGCATACGAAACAGCCTTACTTGTCGGCTACAGCGACCAAAACACCCGATGTGACTTTGGTGCGTTGGATCAGGCCGCAGCCCTCCATGTCCGCGAGATGAAATTCCAGCCGAAAGCACGAATGCTTCAGCTTCGCTTTCTTTAGCTGATGTTCGTGGGTCTCCTTGTACTTCGTGCGCTTCAGTGCGCTCAAAATTTGAGTCCGCGTCTTCTTGATTGCCGTGACGAGCTTTCCCACTCCAGGGACAAAAAATGAGTATGCCTCATCATCCAGTCGGGTTGTCGGTAAAAGGAATCCAAGCCGTTGAATCCTCCTTGGAGTTGCATCAACACCACACGTCAGGTAAGGAAGGCCTCTTAGACATAAACCAAGTTATAACTTAGCACGTACCCCACCATCGCTCGAATGTGTTGTTCATCTCCGGAACTCCCCGCTTCCCTCAGCTTCGTTATCAACGCTTTCAATGGAACAGTGGATAGCGACGTCAGCTGCGGAAGCGCTCGCTCGAAAGCAGACAACGCGCTCAGTTTGGAATTTATAGTTTCATCCCCCGGGTGCTGAAGGAGCTGCTCTCGGAGTACGCGCTGGTATTTCTTCACCTCGGCAATGTAATCTTCAGCACGTAGAACCGCAAAATCGTCGGCCCCCGATGGGATTTTGAACGTCACCAATTTGCCTTCACTTCGCAGTCGGTGCACCTACAGAGGACGCCAAACCATTAATGACTTGGTACGGGATGGGTGCAATCGGAAAAGCTTCCTACGTTTTGGTCAACGAACGTGCGGTTCGGCAAAATGGTATAGCTTCGAGTGTAACAAGCGAATGAGATGATCTCCAACATGAAGCACAGTACCACTACAACGCAATTGTACGACTTACAGTTGGTGCCACACTACCATCGAAGGTAAACCGACGGCAGCAAAGCTGTCAGCATTGCGGTTTTGCATCAGCTGGATGGAGGCCAGAGTGTCGTCAATGAGATCAGCGGATTCGTCCCATTCTTCCTCCTCATCGCCTCCTGTCGCGGCGAGTACACGCTTGCGCTTGTGCCGCCGAAGCATCCTAAATCACTGTCCACTAAATTTACAAGGTGGATAGGACTCCTATCAATAAAAATAAAAGGGTTTATTCCAAAATCCTCCTATCATAGGAGGATTTTGGAATAAACCCTTTTATTTTTATTTTTAATTAATTATTTTACTTATTAATTCGTGGTTTGAGGTGGTGTATACAGTTGGTACGCGTGTGGGGACCACACCACCATACCTACACACGTCCTATTGTGCCCAGAACGCACTTACACCGCCGATAGGAGGCCTGAGAGCCAAGCTACAGACGCTAGAGATCGCTGCCTTTGGTCATCGCTGACTGCCGCCACTTCTGTCTCTTCTGCCGACGATCACACGACACAGACAGCCTGTCTGCACTGCCAGACAGTGTCTACACCATGTCGTACGTCCACACCACCCACCACATCACCCTTAACCCTCGTCAGCCTTCAGCTACTGTCGCCGACCTGACCACCGCCTCGAACAGCTTGCCTTCAGTATGACCGACAGACCCAGGTTTCGACGCCTGCTGCAGGCAACAATAGGCAACTGATAGGACCTGCCGTGGGTCGTACGACGTGCCGTAGCTGCTATAAGGCCACTGGCGTCGGCGGAACAAGCCAACTTGACCTCCGTTCTTCAGGGCGGATATTTTCCCAAAGTTGTGACTAACTGGGGATGGTACCCTGTCAGAAGCGTCCCCGTGGCCCAATGGATAAGGCATCCGCCTACGAAGCGGGAGATTGCGGGTTCGAGTCCCGTCGGAGACTTCCTTTTTCGACACCGCCACTTTTTTGGCCCGAAAATGGCGGCAACGCGGTTGCAGTGTCCTGGCCGGTATTGTAGGCGGTTGGGCCATGTTTAGGCTTGGTTTGAGGTGGTGTATACAGTTGGTACGCGTGTGGGGACCACACCACCATACCTACACACGTCCTATTGTGCCCAGAACGCACTTACACCGCCGATAGGAGGCCTGAGAGCCAAGCTACAGACGCTAGAGATCGCTGCCTTTGGTCATCGCTGACTGCCGCCACTTCTGTCTCTTCTGCCGACGATCACACGACACAGACAGCCTGTCTGCACTGCCAGACAGTGTCTACACCATGTCGTACGTCCACACCACCCACCACATCACCCTTAACCCTCGTCAGCCTTCAGCTACTGTCGCCGACCTGACCACCGCCTCGAACAGCTTGCCTTCAGTATGACCGACAGACCCAGGTTTCGACGCCTGCTGCAGGCAACAATAGGCAACTGATAGGACCTGCCGTGGGTCGTACGACGTGCCGTAGCTGCTATAAGGCCACTGGCGTCGGCGGAACAAGCCAACTTGACCTCCGTTCTTCAGGGCGGATATTTTCCCAAAGTTGTGACTAACTGGGGATGGTACCCTGTCAGAAGCGTCCCCGTGGCCCAATGGATAAGGCATCCGCCTACGAAGCGGGAGATTGCGGGTTCGAGTCCCGTCGGAGACTTCCTTTTTCGACACCGCCACTTTTTTGGCCCGAAAATGGCGGCAACGCGGTTGCAGTGTCCTGGCCGGTATTGTAGGCGGTTGGGCCATGTTTAGGCTTGGTTTGAGGTGGTGTATACAGTTGGTACGCGTGTGGGGACCACACCACCATACCTACACACGTCCTATTGTGCCCAGAACGCACTTACACCGCCGATAGGAGGCCTGAGAGCCAAGCTACAGACGCTAGAGATCGCTGCCTTTGGTCATCGCTGACTGCCGCCACTTCTGTCTCTTCTGCCGACGATCACACGACACAGACAGCCTGTCTGCACTGCCAGACAGTGTCTACACCATGTCGTACGTCCACACCACCCACCACATCACCCTTAACCCTCGTCAGCCTTCAGCTACTGTCGCCGACCTGACCACCGCCTCGAACAGCTTGCCTTCAGTATGACCGACAGACCCAGGTTTCGACGCCTGCTGCAGGCAACAATAGGCAACTGATAGGACCTGCCGTGGGTCGTACGACGTGCCGTAGCTGCTATAAGGCCACTGGCGTCGGCGGAACAAGCCAACTTGACCTCCGTTCTTCAGGGCGGATATTTTCCCAAAGTTGTGACTAACTGGGGATGGTACCCTGTCAGAAGCGTCCCCGTGGCCCAATGGATAAGGCATCCGCCTACGAAGCGGGAGATTGCGGGTTCGAGTCCCGTCGGAGACTTCCTTTTTCGACACCGCCACTTTTTTGGCCCGAAAATGGCGGCAACGCGGTTGCAGTGTCCTGGCCGGTATTGTAGGCGGTTGGGCCATGTTTAGGCTTGGTTTGAGGTGGTGTATACAGTTGGTACGCGTGTGGGGACCACACCACCATACCTACACACGTCCTATTGTGCCCAGAACGCACTTACACCGCCGATAGGAGGCCTGAGAGCCAAGCTACAGACGCTAGAGATCGCTGCCTTTGGTCATCGCTGACTGCCGCCACTTCTGTCTCTTCTGCCGACGATCACACGACACAGACAGCCTGTCTGCACTGCCAGACAGTGTCTACACCATGTCGTACGTCCACACCACCCACCACATCACCCTTAACCCTCGTCAGCCTTCAGCTACTGTCGCCGACCTGACCACCGCCTCGAACAGCTTGCCTTCAGTATGACCGACAGACCCAGGTTTCGACGCCTGCTGCAGGCAACAATAGGCAACTGATAGGACCTGCCGTGGGTCGTACGACGTGCCGTAGCTGCTATAAGGCCACTGGCGTCGGCGGAACAAGCCAACTTGACCTCCGTTCTTCAGGGCGGATATTTTCCCAAAGTTGTGACTAACTGGGGATGGTACCCTGTCAGAAGCGTCCCCGTGGCCCAATGGATAAGGCATCCGCCTACGAAGCGGGAGATTGCGGGTTCGAGTCCCGTCGGAGACTTCCTTTTTCGACACCGCCACTTTTTTGGCCCGAAAATGGCGGCAACGCGGTTGCAGTGTCCTGGCCGGTATTGTAGGCGGTTGGGCCATGTTTAGGCTTGGTTTGAGGTGGTGTATACAGTTGGTACGCGTGTGGGGACCACACCACCATACCTACACACGTCCTATTGTGCCCAGAACGCACTTACACCGCCGATAGGAGGCCTGAGAGCCAAGCTACAGACGCTAGAGATCGCTGCCTTTGGTCATCGCTGACTGCCGCCACTTCTGTCTCTTCTGCCGACGATCACACGACACAGACAGCCTGTCTGCACTGCCAGACAGTGTCTACACCATGTCGTACGTCCACACCACCCACCACATCACCCTTAACCCTCGTCAGCCTTCAGCTACTGTCGCCGACCTGACCACCGCCTCGAACAGCTTGCCTTCAGTATGACCGACAGACCCAGGTTTCGACGCCTGCTGCAGGCAACAATAGGCAACTGATAGGACCTGCCGTGGGTCGTACGACGTGCCGTAGCTGCTATAAGGCCACTGGCGTCGGCGGAACAAGCCAACTTGACCTCCGTTCTTCAGGGCGGATATTTTCCCAAAGTTGTGACTAACTGGGGATGGTACCCTGTCAGAAGCGTCCCCGTGGCCCAATGGATAAGGCATCCGCCTACGAAGCGGGAGATTGCGGGTTCGAGTCCCGTCGGAGACTTCCTTTTTCGACACCGCCACTTTTTTGGCCCGAAAATGGCGGCAACGCGGTTGCAGTGTCCTGGCCGGTATTGTAGGCGGTTGGGCCATGTTTAGGCTTGGTTTGAGGTGGTGTATACAGTTGGTACGCGTGTGGGGACCACACCACCATACCTACACACGTCCTATTGTGCCCAGAACGCACTTACACCGCCGATAGGAGGCCTGAGAGCCAAGCTACAGACGCTAGAGATCGCTGCCTTTGGTCATCGCTGACTGCCGCCACTTCTGTCTCTTCTGCCGACGATCACACGACACAGACAGCCTGTCTGCACTGCCAGACAGTGTCTACACCATGTCGTACGTCCACACCACCCACCACATCACCCTTAACCCTCGTCAGCCTTCAGCTACTGTCGCCGACCTGACCACCGCCTCGAACAGCTTGCCTTCAGTATGACCGACAGACCCAGGTTTCGACGCCTGCTGCAGGCAACAATAGGCAACTGATAGGACCTGCCGTGGGTCGTACGACGTGCCGTAGCTGCTATAAGGCCACTGGCGTCGGCGGAACAAGCCAACTTGACCTCCGTTCTTCAGGGCGGATATTTTCCCAAAGTTGTGACTAACTGGGGATGGTACCCTGTCAGAAGCGTCCCCGTGGCCCAATGGATAAGGCATCCGCCTACGAAGCGGGAGATTGCGGGTTCGAGTCCCGTCGGAGACTTCCTTTTTCGACACCGCCACTTTTTTGGCCCGAAAATGGCGGCAACGCGGTTGCAGTGTCCTGGCCGGTATTGTAGGCGGTTGGGCCATGTTTAGGCTTGGTTTGAGGTGGTGTATACAGTTGGTACGCGTGTGGGGACCACACCACCATACCTACACACGTCCTATTGTGCCCAGAACGCACTTACACCGCCGATAGGAGGCCTGAGAGCCAAGCTACAGACGCTAGAGATCGCTGCCTTTGGTCATCGCTGACTGCCGCCACTTCTGTCTCTTCTGCCGACGATCACACGACACAGACAGCCTGTCTGCACTGCCAGACAGTGTCTACACCATGTCGTACGTCCACACCACCCACCACATCACCCTTAACCCTCGTCAGCCTTCAGCTACTGTCGCCGACCTGACCACCGCCTCGAACAGCTTGCCTTCAGTATGACCGACAGACCCAGGTTTCGACGCCTGCTGCAGGCAACAATAGGCAACTGATAGGACCTGCCGTGGGTCGTACGACGTGCCGTAGCTGCTATAAGGCCACTGGCGTCGGCGGAACAAGCCAACTTGACCTCCGTTCTTCAGGGCGGATATTTTCCCAAAGTTGTGACTAACTGGGGATGGTACCCTGTCAGAAGCGTCCCCGTGGCCCAATGGATAAGGCATCCGCCTACGAAGCGGGAGATTGCGGGTTCGAGTCCCGTCGGAGACTTCCTTTTTCGACACCGCCACTTTTTTGGCCCGAAAATGGCGGCAACGCGGTTGCAGTGTCCTGGCCGGTATTGTAGGCGGTTGGGCCATGTTTAGGCTTGGTTTGAGGTGGTGTATACAGTTGGTACGCGTGTGGGGACCACACCACCATACCTACACACGTCCTATTGTGCCCAGAACGCACTTACACCGCCGATAGGAGGCCTGAGAGCCAAGCTACAGACGCTAGAGATCGCTGCCTTTGGTCATCGCTGACTGCCGCCACTTCTGTCTCTTCTGCCGACGATCACACGACACAGACAGCCTGTCTGCACTGCCAGACAGTGTCTACACCATGTCGTACGTCCACACCACCCACCACATCACCCTTAACCCTCGTCAGCCTTCAGCTACTGTCGCCGACCTGACCACCGCCTCGAACAGCTTGCCTTCAGTATGACCGACAGACCCAGGTTTCGACGCCTGCTGCAGGCAACAATAGGCAACTGATAGGACCTGCCGTGGGTCGTACGACGTGCCGTAGCTGCTATAAGGCCACTGGCGTCGGCGGAACAAGCCAACTTGACCTCCGTTCTTCAGGGCGGATATTTTCCCAAAGTTGTGACTAACTGGGGATGGTACCCTGTCAGAAGCGTCCCCGTGGCCCAATGGATAAGGCATCCGCCTACGAAGCGGGAGATTGCGGGTTCGAGTCCCGTCGGAGACTTCCTTTTTCGACACCGCCACTTTTTTGGCCCGAAAATGGCGGCAACGCGGTTGCAGTGTCCTGGCCGGTATTGTAGGCGGTTGGGCCATGTTTAGGCTTGGTTTGAGGTGGTGTATACAGTTGGTACGCGTGTGGGGACCACACCACCATACCTACACACGTCCTATTGTGCCCAGAACGCACTTACACCGCCGATAGGAGGCCTGAGAGCCAAGCTACAGACGCTAGAGATCGCTGCCTTTGGTCATCGCTGACTGCCGCCACTTCTGTCTCTTCTGCCGACGATCACACGACACAGACAGCCTGTCTGCACTGCCAGACAGTGTCTACACCATGTCGTACGTCCACACCACCCACCACATCACCCTTAACCCTCGTCAGCCTTCAGCTACTGTCGCCGACCTGACCACCGCCTCGAACAGCTTGCCTTCAGTATGACCGACAGACCCAGGTTTCGACGCCTGCTGCAGGCAACAATAGGCAACTGATAGGACCTGCCGTGGGTCGTACGACGTGCCGTAGCTGCTATAAGGCCACTGGCGTCGGCGGAACAAGCCAACTTGACCTCCGTTCTTCAGGGCGGATATTTTCCCAAAGTTGTGACTAACTGGGGATGGTACCCTGTCAGAAGCGTCCCCGTGGCCCAATGGATAAGGCATCCGCCTACGAAGCGGGAGATTGCGGGTTCGAGTCCCGTCGGAGACTTCCTTTTTCGACACCGCCACTTTTTTGGCCCGAAAATGGCGGCAACGCGGTTGCAGTGTCCTGGCCGGTATTGTAGGCGGTTGGGCCATGTTTAGGCTTGGTTTGAGGTGGTGTATACAGTTGGTACGCGTGTGGGGACCACACCACCATACCTACACACGTCCTATTGTGCCCAGAACGCACTTACACCGCCGATAGGAGGCCTGAGAGCCAAGCTACAGACGCTAGAGATCGCTGCCTTTGGTCATCGCTGACTGCCGCCACTTCTGTCTCTTCTGCCGACGATCACACGACACAGACAGCCTGTCTGCACTGCCAGACAGTGTCTACACCATGTCGTACGTCCACACCACCCACCACATCACCCTTAACCCTCGTCAGCCTTCAGCTACTGTCGCCGACCTGACCACCGCCTCGAACAGCTTGCCTTCAGTATGACCGACAGACCCAGGTTTCGACGCCTGCTGCAGGCAACAATAGGCAACTGATAGGACCTGCCGTGGGTCGTACGACGTGCCGTAGCTGCTATAAGGCCACTGGCGTCGGCGGAACAAGCCAACTTGACCTCCGTTCTTCAGGGCGGATATTTTCCCAAAGTTGTGACTAACTGGGGATGGTACCCTGTCAGAAGCGTCCCCGTGGCCCAATGGATAAGGCATCCGCCTACGAAGCGGGAGATTGCGGGTTCGAGTCCCGTCGGAGACTTCCTTTTTCGACACCGCCACTTTTTTGGCCCGAAAATGGCGGCAACGCGGTTGCAGTGTCCTGGCCGGTATTGTAGGCGGTTGGGCCATGTTTAGGCTTGGTTTGAGGTGGTGTATACAGTTGGTACGCGTGTGGGGACCACACCACCATACCTACACACGTCCTATTGTGCCCAGAACGCACTTACACCGCCGATAGGAGGCCTGAGAGCCAAGCTACAGACGCTAGAGATCGCTGCCTTTGGTCATCGCTGACTGCCGCCACTTCTGTCTCTTCTGCCGACGATCACACGACACAGACAGCCTGTCTGCACTGCCAGACAGTGTCTACACCATGTCGTACGTCCACACCACCCACCACATCACCCTTAACCCTCGTCAGCCTTCAGCTACTGTCGCCGACCTGACCACCGCCTCGAACAGCTTGCCTTCAGTATGACCGACAGACCCAGGTTTCGACGCCTGCTGCAGGCAACAATAGGCAACTGATAGGACCTGCCGTGGGTCGTACGACGTGCCGTAGCTGCTATAAGGCCACTGGCGTCGGCGGAACAAGCCAACTTGACCTCCGTTCTTCAGGGCGGATATTTTCCCAAAGTTGTGACTAACTGGGGATGGTACCCTGTCAGAAGCGTCCCCGTGGCCCAATGGATAAGGCATCCGCCTACGAAGCGGGAGATTGCGGGTTCGAGTCCCGTCGGAGACTTCCTTTTTCGACACCGCCACTTTTTTGGCCCGAAAATGGCGGCAACGCGGTTGCAGTGTCCTGGCCGGTATTGTAGGCGGTTGGGCCATGTTTAGGCTTGGTTTGAGGTGGTGTATACAGTTGGTACGCGTGTGGGGACCACACCACCATACCTACACACGTCCTATTGTGCCCAGAACGCACTTACACCGCCGATAGGAGGCCTGAGAGCCAAGCTACAGACGCTAGAGATCGCTGCCTTTGGTCATCGCTGACTGCCGCCACTTCTGTCTCTTCTGCCGACGATCACACGACACAGACAGCCTGTCTGCACTGCCAGACAGTGTCTACACCATGTCGTACGTCCACACCACCCACCACATCACCCTTAACCCTCGTCAGCCTTCAGCTACTGTCGCCGACCTGACCACCGCCTCGAACAGCTTGCCTTCAGTATGACCGACAGACCCAGGTTTCGACGCCTGCTGCAGGCAACAATAGGCAACTGATAGGACCTGCCGTGGGTCGTACGACGTGCCGTAGCTGCTATAAGGCCACTGGCGTCGGCGGAACAAGCCAACTTGACCTCCGTTCTTCAGGGCGGATATTTTCCCAAAGTTGTGACTAACTGGGGATGGTACCCTGTCAGAAGCGTCCCCGTGGCCCAATGGATAAGGCATCCGCCTACGAAGCGGGAGATTGCGGGTTCGAGTCCCGTCGGAGACTTCCTTTTTCGACACCGCCACTTTTTTGGCCCGAAAATGGCGGCAACGCGGTTGCAGTGTCCTGGCCGGTATTGTAGGCGGTTGGGCCATGTTTAGGCTTGGTTTGAGGTGGTGTATACAGTTGGTACGCGTGTGGGGACCACACCACCATACCTACACACGTCCTATTGTGCCCAGAACGCACTTACACCGCCGATAGGAGGCCTGAGAGCCAAGCTACAGACGCTAGAGATCGCTGCCTTTGGTCATCGCTGACTGCCGCCACTTCTGTCTCTTCTGCCGACGATCACACGACACAGACAGCCTGTCTGCACTGCCAGACAGTGTCTACACCATGTCGTACGTCCACACCACCCACCACATCACCCTTAACCCTCGTCAGCCTTCAGCTACTGTCGCCGACCTGACCACCGCCTCGAACAGCTTGCCTTCAGTATGACCGACAGACCCAGGTTTCGACGCCTGCTGCAGGCAACAATAGGCAACTGATAGGACCTGCCGTGGGTCGTACGACGTGCCGTAGCTGCTATAAGGCCACTGGCGTCGGCGGAACAAGCCAACTTGACCTCCGTTCTTCAGGGCGGATATTTTCCCAAAGTTGTGACTAACTGGGGATGGTACCCTGTCAGAAGCGTCCCCGTGGCCCAATGGATAAGGCATCCGCCTACGAAGCGGGAGATTGCGGGTTCGAGTCCCGTCGGAGACTTCCTTTTTCGACACCGCCACTTTTTTGGCCCGAAAATGGCGGCAACGCGGTTGCAGTGTCCTGGCCGGTATTGTAGGCGGTTGGGCCATGTTTAGGCTTGGTTTGAGGTGGTGTATACAGTTGGTACGCGTGTGGGGACCACACCACCATACCTACACACGTCCTATTGTGCCCAGAACGCACTTACACCGCCGATAGGAGGCCTGAGAGCCAAGCTACAGACGCTAGAGATCGCTGCCTTTGGTCATCGCTGACTGCCGCCACTTCTGTCTCTTCTGCCGACGATCACACGACACAGACAGCCTGTCTGCACTGCCAGACAGTGTCTACACCATGTCGTACGTCCACACCACCCACCACATCACCCTTAACCCTCGTCAGCCTTCAGCTACTGTCGCCGACCTGACCACCGCCTCGAACAGCTTGCCTTCAGTATGACCGACAGACCCAGGTTTCGACGCCTGCTGCAGGCAACAATAGGCAACTGATAGGACCTGCCGTGGGTCGTACGACGTGCCGTAGCTGCTATAAGGCCACTGGCGTCGGCGGAACAAGCCAACTTGACCTCCGTTCTTCAGGGCGGATATTTTCCCAAAGTTGTGACTAACTGGGGATGGTACCCTGTCAGAAGCGTCCCCGTGGCCCAATGGATAAGGCATCCGCCTACGAAGCGGGAGATTGCGGGTTCGAGTCCCGTCGGAGACTTCCTTTTTCGACACCGCCACTTTTTTGGCCCGAAAATGGCGGCAACGCGGTTGCAGTGTCCTGGCCGGTATTGTAGGCGGTTGGGCCATGTTTAGGCTTGGTTTGAGGTGGTGTATACAGTTGGTACGCGTGTGGGGACCACACCACCATACCTACACACGTCCTATTGTGCCCAGAACGCACTTACACCGCCGATAGGAGGCCTGAGAGCCAAGCTACAGACGCTAGAGATCGCTGCCTTTGGTCATCGCTGACTGCCGCCACTTCTGTCTCTTCTGCCGACGATCACACGACACAGACAGCCTGTCTGCACTGCCAGACAGTGTCTACACCATGTCGTACGTCCACACCACCCACCACATCACCCTTAACCCTCGTCAGCCTTCAGCTACTGTCGCCGACCTGACCACCGCCTCGAACAGCTTGCCTTCAGTATGACCGACAGACCCAGGTTTCGACGCCTGCTGCAGGCAACAATAGGCAACTGATAGGACCTGCCGTGGGTCGTACGACGTGCCGTAGCTGCTATAAGGCCACTGGCGTCGGCGGAACAAGCCAACTTGACCTCCGTTCTTCAGGGCGGATATTTTCCCAAAGTTGTGACTAACTGGGGATGGTACCCTGTCAGAAGCGTCCCCGTGGCCCAATGGATAAGGCATCCGCCTACGAAGCGGGAGATTGCGGGTTCGAGTCCCGTCGGAGACTTCCTTTTTCGACACCGCCACTTTTTTGGCCCGAAAATGGCGGCAACGCGGTTGCAGTGTCCTGGCCGGTATTGTAGGCGGTTGGGCCATGTTTAGGCTTGGTTTGAGGTGGTGTATACAGTTGGTACGCGTGTGGGGACCACACCACCATACCTACACACGTCCTATTGTGCCCAGAACGCACTTACACCGCCGATAGGAGGCCTGAGAGCCAAGCTACAGACGCTAGAGATCGCTGCCTTTGGTCATCGCTGACTGCCGCCACTTCTGTCTCTTCTGCCGACGATCACACGACACAGACAGCCTGTCTGCACTGCCAGACAGTGTCTACACCATGTCGTACGTCCACACCACCCACCACATCACCCTTAACCCTCGTCAGCCTTCAGCTACTGTCGCCGACCTGACCACCGCCTCGAACAGCTTGCCTTCAGTATGACCGACAGACCCAGGTTTCGACGCCTGCTGCAGGCAACAATAGGCAACTGATAGGACCTGCCGTGGGTCGTACGACGTGCCGTAGCTGCTATAAGGCCACTGGCGTCGGCGGAACAAGCCAACTTGACCTCCGTTCTTCAGGGCGGATATTTTCCCAAAGTTGTGACTAACTGGGGATGGTACCCTGTCAGAAGCGTCCCCGTGGCCCAATGGATAAGGCATCCGCCTACGAAGCGGGAGATTGCGGGTTCGAGTCCCGTCGGAGACTTCCTTTTTCGACACCGCCACTTTTTTGGCCCGAAAATGGCGGCAACGCGGTTGCAGTGTCCTGGCCGGTATTGTAGGCGGTTGGGCCATGTTTAGGCTTGGTTTGAGGTGGTGTATACAGTTGGTACGCGTGTGGGGACCACACCACCATACCTACACACGTCCTATTGTGCCCAGAACGCACTTACACCGCCGATAGGAGGCCTGAGAGCCAAGCTACAGACGCTAGAGATCGCTGCCTTTGGTCATCGCTGACTGCCGCCACTTCTGTCTCTTCTGCCGACGATCACACGACACAGACAGCCTGTCTGCACTGCCAGACAGTGTCTACACCATGTCGTACGTCCACACCACCCACCACATCACCCTTAACCCTCGTCAGCCTTCAGCTACTGTCGCCGACCTGACCACCGCCTCGAACAGCTTGCCTTCAGTATGACCGACAGACCCAGGTTTCGACGCCTGCTGCAGGCAACAATAGGCAACTGATAGGACCTGCCGTGGGTCGTACGACGTGCCGTAGCTGCTATAAGGCCACTGGCGTCGGCGGAACAAGCCAACTTGACCTCCGTTCTTCAGGGCGGATATTTTCCCAAAGTTGTGACTAACTGGGGATGGTACCCTGTCAGAAGCGTCCCCGTGGCCCAATGGATAAGGCATCCGCCTACGAAGCGGGAGATTGCGGGTTCGAGTCCCGTCGGAGACTTCCTTTTTCGACACCGCCACTTTTTTGGCCCGAAAATGGCGGCAACGCGGTTGCAGTGTCCTGGCCGGTATTGTAGGCGGTTGGGCCATGTTTAGGCTTGGTTTGAGGTGGTGTATACAGTTGGTACGCGTGTGGGGACCACACCACCATACCTACACACGTCCTATTGTGCCCAGAACGCACTTACACCGCCGATAGGAGGCCTGAGAGCCAAGCTACAGACGCTAGAGATCGCTGCCTTTGGTCATCGCTGACTGCCGCCACTTCTGTCTCTTCTGCCGACGATCACACGACACAGACAGCCTGTCTGCACTGCCAGACAGTGTCTACACCATGTCGTACGTCCACACCACCCACCACATCACCCTTAACCCTCGTCAGCCTTCAGCTACTGTCGCCGACCTGACCACCGCCTCGAACAGCTTGCCTTCAGTATGACCGACAGACCCAGGTTTCGACGCCTGCTGCAGGCAACAATAGGCAACTGATAGGACCTGCCGTGGGTCGTACGACGTGCCGTAGCTGCTATAAGGCCACTGGCGTCGGCGGAACAAGCCAACTTGACCTCCGTTCTTCAGGGCGGATATTTTCCCAAAGTTGTGACTAACTGGGGATGGTACCCTGTCAGAAGCGTCCCCGTGGCCCAATGGATAAGGCATCCGCCTACGAAGCGGGAGATTGCGGGTTCGAGTCCCGTCGGAGACTTCCTTTTTCGACACCGCCACTTTTTTGGCCCGAAAATGGCGGCAACGCGGTTGCAGTGTCCTGGCCGGTATTGTAGGCGGTTGGGCCATGTTTAGGCTTGGTTTGAGGTGGTGTATACAGTTGGTACGCGTGTGGGGACCACACCACCATACCTACACACGTCCTATTGTGCCCAGAACGCACTTACACCGCCGATAGGAGGCCTGAGAGCCAAGCTACAGACGCTAGAGATCGCTGCCTTTGGTCATCGCTGACTGCCGCCACTTCTGTCTCTTCTGCCGACGATCACACGACACAGACAGCCTGTCTGCACTGCCAGACAGTGTCTACACCATGTCGTACGTCCACACCACCCACCACATCACCCTTAACCCTCGTCAGCCTTCAGCTACTGTCGCCGACCTGACCACCGCCTCGAACAGCTTGCCTTCAGTATGACCGACAGACCCAGGTTTCGACGCCTGCTGCAGGCAACAATAGGCAACTGATAGGACCTGCCGTGGGTCGTACGACGTGCCGTAGCTGCTATAAGGCCACTGGCGTCGGCGGAACAAGCCAACTTGACCTCCGTTCTTCAGGGCGGATATTTTCCCAAAGTTGTGACTAACTGGGGATGGTACCCTGTCAGAAGCGTCCCCGTGGCCCAATGGATAAGGCATCCGCCTACGAAGCGGGAGATTGCGGGTTCGAGTCCCGTCGGAGACTTCCTTTTTCGACACCGCCACTTTTTTGGCCCGAAAATGGCGGCAACGCGGTTGCAGTGTCCTGGCCGGTATTGTAGGCGGTTGGGCCATGTTTAGGCTTGGTTTGAGGTGGTGTATACAGTTGGTACGCGTGTGGGGACCACACCACCATACCTACACACGTCCTATTGTGCCCAGAACGCACTTACACCGCCGATAGGAGGCCTGAGAGCCAAGCTACAGACGCTAGAGATCGCTGCCTTTGGTCATCGCTGACTGCCGCCACTTCTGTCTCTTCTGCCGACGATCACACGACACAGACAGCCTGTCTGCACTGCCAGACAGTGTCTACACCATGTCGTACGTCCACACCACCCACCACATCACCCTTAACCCTCGTCAGCCTTCAGCTACTGTCGCCGACCTGACCACCGCCTCGAACAGCTTGCCTTCAGTATGACCGACAGACCCAGGTTTCGACGCCTGCTGCAGGCAACAATAGGCAACTGATAGGACCTGCCGTGGGTCGTACGACGTGCCGTAGCTGCTATAAGGCCACTGGCGTCGGCGGAACAAGCCAACTTGACCTCCGTTCTTCAGGGCGGATATTTTCCCAAAGTTGTGACTAACTGGGGATGGTACCCTGTCAGAAGCGTCCCCGTGGCCCAATGGATAAGGCATCCGCCTACGAAGCGGGAGATTGCGGGTTCGAGTCCCGTCGGAGACTTCCTTTTTCGACACCGCCACTTTTTTGGCCCGAAAATGGCGGCAACG